>OX451735.1:1061499566-1061942066 GCA_948472305.1 Vicia faba
GTAGGAAATGTCATCCCCTTCAAAATGAGCTTTGGATGGGATTTTTCTGATGAACCATGAAAAAGTTATGCCTTGGTCAAGTTACAGTTGACTTTTTAGCTGTCCAAAAATGGAAACTTTTGCATCTTTGATGATTTTTGAGCCATGCTTGTGGAATCATGATCAAGACTTGATCAAATGATGATTGTGGCTTCAAAATAAGATGTTGACCAAAATTTTTGACTTTTGACTGTAAAATGACCATTTTGCCCCTACAGTTGATTGTGAAGCAGATGGGACCTTTGACTGTGCAATTTGCCTCTGTGAGCCTTGAGACTTGACATGTAGATGCTTGACAATGTATATAGGCATATGGGAATTGATTGGACCCTTGGAAACCTCAACTTCCTTGTAAGAACCAAAACCCTAATTTTGACTGTGTTAGGAGGCAATTGGACTGTGCAACCCTTGAGAGATTTTGAAGCTTGATCTTGCCAGATCTTGGAGAATATGGGAGGGCAAATTTTGGGGTACAACAATCACCCTTAACATGTACAAAGATAAAATTAACTGAAAATAACACACTCGCAGATGCGCACTCTTAGGGTACACCCCACTTGGTTGCCTTCGTACGCGGTCATTAAGTATAGATTGTTTTAGAGGTTGCCCTCTTGTCTAAAAGATCATAGTCGCCTCAAAACGGTTGCCTCGGATGTTGTTGCCTCAAACAAATGATCTAAGACATTAGGGTTACCGCTAAGGCGTCCTAACATTGCTTTGGTGACCGTAAGTCCCTAAATTCGAATTGACCCTCAAACTCCAACGACGGTGGTACCTACTCATCAATAGTAGGATAGCATTGTTTAAAGGACATTAGCATAAAAGATTCCTTTTTCGAGTAGGTAGATGGTTCTTAGATACTTGCTCTTTCAAAAACAAAACTTTTTTCACACTTACACTCCTTTTCGAACAAAGTTTTCAAAAACACTTCATTACACTCTTGAGGATAGAAGCAAGAGTTAAATCGAAGTTTTCAAAACAAAAACTTTTTTTTCAAACCCACAAGCACAAAGAAAGCAATTTTGAAAACAATATGATCAAGTACCTAAGAGCCCGTGGATAACCACTGATAGAAAGGGTGCTAATACCTTCCCTTTCTATAATCTACCCCCCGAACCCGAGAAATATCTCGAAAAAGGAATTTTTCTGTGCTTTTTTCCTTTCCTTGTTGGATAAAATAAAAGTCGGTGGTGACTCTTGCTTACCGCGACATTTTGCGAAAACAAACGCAAAACGCAAACCAGCATTCTAAAAAACAGCCAGTTCTTCCCACCGTATCATAAATGTATATAAAGATGTTTGATCTTTTGAAAATGTTTTCCAATTTGTAAGATGTTTGAAAGTGTAGGTGTTTGTTTTGAAAGTAGCAAAGATGTTTGTTTGAAATTGAGCAAGTAATTAGGAGCATTCTACCTACTCAAAAATCTTTCTTGTTCATTTTTCTTTTCCTTTGACGTTGTTATCTTACCATTGATTTGGTAAGTAACCCTATCTTTGGATGTAAATGGGACGGGCATGGGTCATCGTATAACCATGATTAGCAATGTTTCAAGGTATCTTAGCATTCTTTTTTAGGGACTAAGATCATTTGAAAGGCAACTTAGATAGCGCCATCGAGGGACTATGATCTTGTATTTGCTTGTTTTTGCTAAGACACCTTACATGCGTAATATGGCCATTTTGTATAAGGCAACCAAGTGGAATAACCCTAAGGGTGCTTGTGTGCAAGTGTATTGTTTTCATACTTGATTTTGTCTTGAATTAGGGTTTTCTAAGTATTGGTTTTAGTCTTTCCATACAAGCCCTAATTACTAGCATTTGTATGTAAAGCGATAAATTACGGAATTTAAAGTTACTACGCTATTACAACATTTGTGGGAGGGGTGTACAAATTGAATGGGGATTGCAAGAATGTAAACCTAGTTAGTCTATTACAACCATATTGAATTGGTATCAATGTACAAAAAATTAAATGAATACAATGTACAAAATGAATAAATGTACAAAAATGCAAAATGTGAAGTAAATGAATATTTGTTTGAGTTTTTAGAGAAAAGGGATTTTGTCTTAATATAATTAATTAAAGAAAACAATTAATTAAACTTAAAAGTAAACCTAATTCACTAAGAAAATAAATTAATAAAACCCTAATCCATTCATTGATTAAAGAAAATAAGTTTAGAAAAAGTTTTTTTTTTGGTATTTTTGTCTTGAAAATATTTGTAGTGTTATAAAGTATTTTTGGCCTTTTTTATATTAAAATAAATATATTTTAATAGGTGTAAAAGAAAAGTAAATACTAACCTAGTTTTAATTAAATTTACAAGATAATTTGTAAAAAATAAATAAAGTATAGTTAATAAAAATATTTTTTGTGAGAAAAATAAAATAAACTAAGTTAAAATGAAAATCTAATTTTTTGTATTTTTTATGATTTTTTAATATTTAGAAAATATATTAAGAAAATAAATAAAATAAAATAAAAATAAGAAAATAAAATAAACTGGGTCAGAGGCGCAAACATCCTGCAAGGGGGGTTAGTAAGCAAAAACAAAAACACCAAGAGCCCAACAAGGCCCAGCGCCTGCCAAAAAAACAAAATCAGAAAGCAAAAATGTGAAAAAATTAAAAGGGCACCACTGGGGCTCGAACCCAGGTCCCAAAGGTTACAGACGCGCGCTTCTACCACTGGGGTGGATATACATCCGTTAACATAATAAAATCAATAAATATATGATACAAAACGCGCCCTGATTACTTCATCTTCAACCTCTAGCCAGACCAACTGTAACTTGTTCATTTCTCATCAAAAATGAAAACTGTAAACATGAAACTTGCAGCAAATTTCCTCACGGTTTCAAAAATATAAAGCATTAAAACTATAGATCAATGATAAGCATGAATTTTATTGGCCCTAATCTGAACCCTAAAAATCTCAGAAACTTCAATCTTAAAATTCTCTAAGCTCAAGAAAAATTAATGGAAACGGTTAGCTTTAGGGCAATGATATCTACATGTTTTATTGACAAATAAATCATTGATGATGCTTGTATGAAGAGATCCAAAGTTAGAAAACTTACCTCAAAACTGGAAATCGTGTTTTGAGTTTGAGCTTGTTTCAAGTGATGGTGATGATCAAGTTAGCTTCCTTGATGTCCCAGGAAGCTAATGCAATGATTAGCTTGAGCAATGGATGACTGAAATGGTCTGGAGAAGTCAATGTGCAGAGCTTTGTTTTTGAAAATGGATGATGGTGTTAATGGTGTTACAGTTCTGTAACATGGTGTGGGATCAGTTCTATATGATATTTAGAAGCTTTAGAAACCAAAAGGCCAATAAACGCACAAGTAGATTATGAGTTTCAAGTTTTTGGTCAGTTTGTGTGAAAATGGAAGTATGGAATGTGATTCTGAGTTCTAGGTGTTTTCAGGGCATGAGCATTCGTGTATTTTTGGCCAATAGTTTGTGTATGTATAAACAAAAACGTTTGAGTGCTTTGGACAATCAGAAGTACAAGTTTTTTAGCCTTTGGCTAGGTTACTTTATTTTGAAGAAAAGAGGGAAACAAGTTTCAAGAGGAGGTACAAGCATGGGTTGGGTGATTGTAAGTGTCTAACCCATTTCTTATGGATTATGGGACTTGTTTAATCAGAAGAGAACAAGTGCAAGGCTCAAGAACAAGTTTTGTACAAAAAGTCACTTTATCAAAATGGCAATGTAACCTTTCTTCCAAAAATGGATATAAAGCATGTCCATGCATTGAATGCTTGAGGAGAGACCTCTAACAGTTGTGCAAACCATTAGTTATGGAGTGCCTAACAAGTTTGAATATGCTCTAGATACGGATGCCACTCTGATACTCATTCAGACTCAGCTTTCAGATACAGTTTAGATACACTCCAGATATGGATGCCATTCTGATGCTCATTCAACACATTTGTCAAATACAGTCCAGATACGGATGTCATTCTGACGCTCATTCAGTACATCTTTCAAATGCAGTCCAGATACAATCCATTTATGGATATTATTCTGATACTCATCCCACTACATCTATTATTTCAGTATAAATCAATCAGAGATTTATTCTGACACTTCTTCAAATTTTTGTCACCAATCACTTTTAGATGGCATCTGTAAGCCCATCTCTGACAACTCTCTATCATTTATCCAAATGGAATCTTTAAAGCCCATTACCTACACAATCAACCACCACATCATCGAGTGTAAATTTCTGGGCACTCTAGTGTTCAATCATCTTCCACCTTCAAGTCACGAATGGCAGATTCGTCAATCTAACTCTTCAGGTTTAAGAAGATTGAACAGGGGCAGCTGTTGTACCCCAAAATTTTCCCTCTCATTTCTCAAGATATTTCCTATAAAGATCTTCAATGCCTCAAGTTTGCGCAAGTATCGACTAGGTCAAACAATTTTCCCAACATTGATACCTCAAATTAGGGTTTGGGTTTGTACAAAGGCAGTTGGATTTCTAATGTTTCGAATGACTTTCATGAATCATTATGGACCCTCAGGATTATTTTTTTCAAGTTTCAAGTTTGGGATCACAATTTTCCAAGAAAGTCATTCAAATTACCAAAACGGGCGAAATGGGCAAAATTAGGGGTTTGACTAAAAAAATGACCGAACTTTAATTTTTGACCTAATACCTGGCTTATTGGTTGGAAGCATGATCTCAAGGACCCGAGCGCGTCATTTTGACCTAATTGCATATTTCAATTCATCTCCTAAGATCAGTAGATTGATAGACAAAATTCAGTCAACTGGTGGGAAAAGTCAATTGTACACTAAAAAGTCGAACTTTGACTTTTTAACCAAAGTTGAGTCCCAAAAATCACATTTCATCAAGACATCCAAAATATGAAATTTGATCATCAAAAATCAAGAAATTCAAAAAGCCAATTTTTGCAAGACTTGGAAATTTTTCTAAGTTAAGTTCATTGCTTCATGACACCTTGTCACTACAATTCAAAATAGTTCAAGATGTTACAAATAATTCAAGTTATTACAAAGTGGCATTTTTGCAAGTTTACAAATCCTAAACTTTGTATTGCTTGGACTTTTTTCCTTTGATTCAAAACCTTGCCACAATGCTTTGTCTTTGATACAATATGCATAAATTGCTCCACAAACCAAACTTGTTCCATGCTACAAACTATGTTGTCCAAGTTATTACTGAACAAAAAATGATATGCTACTTTTATACATTGCCACAACACTCCAAACCCCTTCTCATTTGCTTTCCTACAAAACCTTGTGCCATGCTGCACTACAAACCTGTCACAGAACCTGCATTGTTGTCCTATACAATCCAAAATATGTCCACAAAACCAGTCAAAAACTGCTCTGACAGCCACAAAATTGCACCAAAATGGCAAAATAAAATTGTGTGGAAAAGTATCAAAGCAGTAGGCAAAAACAGTTCAAAATAACTTATTTTGTTTCCCTCCTAAACCCCAGTCAAGAAGCTACAAAAGTGACTATTTCATAAGACATAGGGATATTTTTTTGGGGGAGAGCAAAAGAGAGAGGAGAAAAACAAAACTTTTGTTAAACTCTGCTCATTCATAAAACCCAGCTCATTTCATAAAACTCAGTTGATCCAAAAAAGCTTTGCTCATCTTCAACTCTGTTTTCACTCACAAAACAGAAAAATCCTCAATCCATTGTTGTACAACCTTGCAAACTTTCCCCTAAACCAACTACCCAAACACCTCATATACATCACATGGATATTGTTCTAACATAAGAACAGTTTCTGTAACACCTTTATCATCACCTTCCAAGCATAAGCAAAAAATAGTACTTTACACCTTTGACTGGGTTGGAGAGATTCCGGAACTTGGTCACACAGAGCAAGGATTGGAGTAGCTCTAAAGAGGAGTTCGATCATTCATCACTTTGCATCCGGAGATGTTCATACATATTCTAAAGTTTCGCTTCAAGAGGTATATTTTTCTTCAAACTGTAATATCTTTTTCCATACATCATTTTCTGTTTGTGTCCAAAAGATATGTAAAAGATAAATCAAAAAGGGAAAATTCAGTAAAAAAGAAGCCAAGACAGGGGCTGACACGGGTGCCCGTGTCACACGACACGGCCGTGTCAGCTCCTCAGTTTGAAAATAAATCTCACAAAAATGCAGGTCAGGAGCTGACATGGGTGCATGTGTCACTGGACACGGCCCGTGTCAGTTTAGCTGGTACAGAAAAGGAAAAAATGCACGTGGACCATTACAGAAGCTGACACGGGTTCCGGTGTCATAGGACACAGCCCGTGTCATAGGACACGACCCGTGTCAGGCCAGACAACATAAATTTTGATTTTCTTTTGATCTTTTGCTTTTATTTTTATTCAATTTGATTGTAATAAGTAGGAATTTTATTTTTTGCAACCCCCACTTGTACACTTATATACCCCATCCCTCAAAAAGCATGTAATAGCGTAGGACCTTTATTTTCCGCATTTTTGCTTTTATAAATGTTAGTAATTAGAGTGTATGGCAAGATAAAACAACAAGTAGACCACCCTAATCAAAGACTAAACGCATGCAATCAAACACACCATTCACACATGCACCTCTAGGCTAATCTCGCTTTGTTGCCTCGGAAAACAGTCATGTCCCTCGAATATGGGACGCTTTAGTAAAGACCATCCAATAAAAAAAGATCATAGTCCCTCGATGACCCTCGATGTTGCCTTCGGTAAAACGATCTAGTCCCTTACGAAAAATTGCTAAAGCGTCTCATAAGTTGCCTTCTATGACTGTAGAAACGTCCCGCGCCTGTCCCTTCACATCCAACAATGGGGCTTCTTACCAAATCAATGGTAAGATAGCAACATCTAAAGGAGGAAAAGAACAGTTAAGACCTTTCGAGTAGATAGATTCGCTCTTAGTTGCTCGCTTGCTCACAACCAAACATTTCACACCAGCACTTTCACATTAAAACCTTTTTCAAAAGACAAAAACTTTTTGTATACGTTCTTGTAGAGACGAGAACCATTACAAAAACATGTTTTCAAAATCACTTTCAAAAACACATTCCACCAACACCTATTTGAACTATTTTTCGAAACAACACTTTCTACGCGTTCTTATAGAGACGAGAACCATTACAAAGACGTTTTCAAAATACTTTCAAAAACCCACACCACAAGCACATTCAAACAAAAGCAAGTGATCTAGCAAGTAACTAAGAGCCCATGAAAAACCATGGATGAAAAGGGTGCTAACACCTTCCTTTTTCATAATCTACCACACGAACCCGAGAAGTAATCTCGAAAGGTCTTTCCTGTGCTTTTTTACCTTTCCTTTTGGATAAAAGAAAAGTCGGTGGTGACACTTGCTAACCGCAACATTTGCGATAAAACGCAAAATAACCAAGTTAGTTCTCCCACCGTATCATAGAGAGGTGATAGAAAGTTGTTGGAGATGGGCTTGTTGATGCCATCCAAAAATGATTGCTGAATCTGAAACAGAATGACATCCGTATCTGGAGCATATCTGAACTATATCTGAAGATTGAATCTGAATGAGTATCAAAATGGCATCCGTGTTTGGAGCATATATGAACTGTAAAAGGAATCTGAATGAGTATCAGAATGGAATCTGTGTATGGAGCGTATCTGAACTGTATCTGAGAGGTGGACTCTGAATGAACATCTGAATGGAATCCGTGTCTGGAACGTATCTAAATTGTATATGAGAAGCTGAATCTGAATGAGTATCAGAATGGAATCCGTGTCTGGAGCGTATCTAAACTGTATCTGAGAAGCTGAATTTGAATGAGTATCAGAATGGCATCCGTGTTTGGAGCATATCTGGACTATATCTAAGAAGCTGAATATGAATGAGTATCAGAATGGCATCCGTGTTTGGAGCGTATCTGAACTGTATCTGAGAGGTGGACTCTGAATGAGTATCAGGATGGCATCTGCGTCTGAAGCGTATCTAAACTGTATCTGAAAACTTTGAACATTGTTAATGGTAGTTGTTAACCTTATCCTGAAAAGGGTAAAATGATAGCTAGTATGCAAAGTTATGTTGTATGAAATGAAAGGTATAATGCATTCATGTTATCAATGTTTGTGATATATGGATGTGATGTATGCATATGTGAGTTAATCTGCTGCACTGCTATTGGATTGGGGAAAATAAATCCATGACTGCTGCTGAGGATATGGAGTGTAAGTCTTCATGTTGTGAAGTTGAAGAATTTCCGTTTAGAGAAATAAACTTTGTTGTAAGGGAAATGTCGTATACTGCTTGTAAAGTCCTGTTGGGAAACCCTGAGAAACTTGGTGACTTCTACTGGGGATTGATAACTGGTAGCTTTGTTCCGCTGGGGATAAAACTGCATACTGCGGGGGATTTATGGAAATAGCATAGAGAGATTTCCCTACCTCTTAAAGCCATCAATGATTGTCTTTGTTTATTTGTAAACAATAATTATGTTCAAATGCATATGTTCAACAATAAATCTTTGGACGTTTTTGTAAACAAAACACAAGAGTAAAGAAAAACAGATGGTTTTGCACTTTCAACGGGATATCTTTGTATTGACTTTGAGTAAGTATTTTTGTATAATGAGACAAACATTCTAGTAAGAGAATACCGTCATAAAAAATGAAAATTTTGATACAAAGAAAAGATATCTATATACAATAATCCCATGGGGTTCCCATTCTACTATAGCCTTCGTGTCTCTGAGCATCTTGTCTGTTTGTTGCCTTGTCCAAAGCTGATTGGATTGATCAGAACCTCTGAGTTTGTCAGGTTATCCGTAAGGTGATCCAACAAGACATCGTCATACACTTTAAATCCCTAACTTTTGTCTGGACCGCCCTTTCGGGTTTTTAGTCCACCGTGATACACTTTTTTGCCCAAGCCGCCCTTTCGGGTTTTCAACTTGCCGGCTGTACAATTTTTTTTTGTCTTATCCCTAATTTTTGCCTGAACCTTTTTGGTTCGCCAGGATGCCCTTGTTTTTCCTAGGTGTGTCAACCTAGCGGGTCTTTTATGCATAGTATCTTTTGACTATGTCTATGTTCATAGGGTGCGGCAGGTCGTTGCCATCCATGGTGGTCAAGACCATTGCCCTACCAGAGAATATGCTTTTGATTACAAATGGTACTTCGTATGTAGGAGTCCATTTGCCCCTGGGATCACCTTGCGACAGTATGATATGTTTGATCACCAGATCCCTGACTTGATATACTTGGCGCCTGACCTTTTTGTTGAAAGCCTTGATCATTCGTTTTTGATACATTTGACCATGACAGACAACAGTAAGCCTTTTCTCATCAATCAAGTTTAGTGGATCAAGTTGAGTCTGGATCCAATCCTCTTCATTCATCCCTGCATCCTTCGTAATTATCAGAGAGGGGATCTGGACCTCAATAGGTAAAACAGCCTCCATGTCGTATACCAGATAGTAAGGTGCATCCCCGGTTAATGTGTGAGGTGTGGTACGATACCCGTGGAAAGCGAATGGTAGCATCTCATGCCAGTCTTTGTATGTGACTGTCATTTTCAGTATGATCTTTTTAATGTTCTTATTCGCGGCTTCGACAACACCATTCATCTTCGGCCGGTAAGGGGAAGAATTGTGATGTTGGATCTTGAATTGCTCGCATAGGGCGGTGATCATAGAATTGTTTAGATTCGTACCATTGTCTGTGATGATCCTCTCTAGGATACTGTATTGACAGATGAGATTCTGCTTGATGAACCGGGCGGCAACATTCTTGGTGACGGAAGCGAAGAAGGCTGCTTCAACCCACTTTGTAAAATAGTCAATGGCCACTAAGATGAAGCGGTGTTCATTAGAGGCCGTTGGCTTGATTTCCCCGATCATATCGATGCCCCACATAGCAAAGGGTCAAGGAGCCATCAAGACATTCATAGGAACCGGAGGTACGTGCACCTTGTCAGCATATATCTGACACTTATGGCAAGTTCGAGAGTGTTGATAGCAATCTGCTTCCATGGTAGACCAGTAATAGCCTGCCCGTAGGATTTTCTTCACCATCATATGCCCATTGGAATGGGTGCCAAAAGTGTCTTCATGTAACTCAGCCATGATCCTTTCAGCTTCAACCTTGTCTACGCACCAAAGTAACACCGAGTAATGGTTGCGTTTGTAAAGAATGCCATTACTAAGGAAGAATTTAGCAGAGAATCTCCTTAAGAACTTCTTATCATTGACTGAAGCTCCTTCTGGATATTCTTGAGCCTCAAGATACCTCTTGACTTCGTGAAACCAAGGATGGTCCACTACTTCTTCGATATTAATCTCGTGACAGTGAGCTGGTTCATCCATTAGTTCAATGGTGATCTGGGGAGCCTCGTTATCCCATTTAAGTTTAAACATGAACGACATTATGGCTAGTGCGTCTGCTAGCTGATTTTCTTCTCGCGGGAAATGCTCGAAGGTAATCTCCTCAAAATATGGGAGCAATGTCAAAACATGTTCTTTGTAAGGGATAAGGTTAGGGTGTTTATTGTCCCACTCTCCTTTGATCTGGCTGATGACCAAAGCTGAATCTCCGAATACATTCAAGGATTTGATCTCCAAGTCTATGGCAGCTTTGAGACCAAAAATGCACGCTTCGTATTCCGCCATGTTGTTTATACAATTGAAGCCGAGTCTTGCAGTAAAAGGAGTATGACATCCTTTAGGAGATACGAGTACAATACCAATACCCATTTCCGAGTGCGTTAGATGCCCCATCAAAAACCAGGGTCCATCGAGATCCTTGTTCAGGTCCGTCACATGGCTTGAATTCTTCACAGCTATTTAGCATCATGATGTCTTCATTTGGGAATTTGAACTTCATGGACTGGTAGTCTTCCACAGCTTAGTAAGCAAGGTGATCAGCTAGTACACTACCATTTATTGCTTTCTGGGTAGTATATTGTATGTCATATTCTGTCAGGATCATCTGCCATCTCGTTATTCTCCAAGAGAGAGCAGGTTTCTCAGAGATGTACTTTATTGGATGCATTTTAGATATTAACAAGGTAGTATGGGTCAGCATATACTGTCTCAGCCGACGAGCAGCCCATGCCAGAGCGTAATAAGTTTTCTCGAGCAGTGAATATCTTGTTTCACAGTCAGTAAACTTTTTGCTCAGGTAATAAGTAGCATGCTCTTTTTGGCCAGACTCGTCATGCTGCCCCAGCACACACCCCATTGAATTTTCCAAAATAGTCATGTACATGATCAATGGTCTTCCCTCGACTGGTGTCATCAGAACCGGAGGCTCTTGCAGGTACTCTTTGATCTTGTCGAAAGCAATTTGGCATTCATCATTCCACTTTACTACTTGATCTTTCTTCAGTAATTTGAAGATTGGTTCGCAAGTAGCTGTCAGGTGAGAAATGAATCTGGAAATGTAGTTTAAACGTCCCAAGAATACTCTGACTTCCTTCTCAGTACGAGGAGCAGGCATCTCTTGTATCACTTTCACCTTGGCATGATCCACTTCAATACCTTTATTGCTGACAACAAAGGCTAGGAGTTTACCAGACCTCACTCCAAACATGCATTTATTTGGGATCAACCTCATCTTGTATTTCTTTAGTCTCTCAAATAGTTTTTGTAAATGATCAAGGTGCTCTTCTTCTGTTTGATATCTAGCTATCATGTCATCCACATATAATCTATTTTGTGATGTATCATATCGTGAAATAAAGCTACCATGGCACGCTGATAGGTTGCCCCAGCATTCTTTAGTCCGAATGGCATAACCTTGTAGCAGAATGTGCCCCACTGTGTGACAAAGGTTGTTTTCTCCATGTCCTCAGGCACCATTTTGATTTGGTTGTAGCCTGAGAAACCGTCCATGAAGGAAAAAACTTTGTGTTGTGCTGTATTGTCAACTAGAATATCAATGTGGGGAAGTGGGAAATCATCCTTAGGGCCTGCCCTATTCAAATCTCTGTAGTCCATGCACATTCGTACCTTGATGTCCTTTTTGGGAACGGGAACAACATTGGCAACCCATTGCGGATAGGAGGTGAGGGCCAAGAATCCGACATTGAATTGCTTCATGACTTCTGCTTTAATATTCTCCGGCATATCTGGTCGCATACGATGAACTTTTTGTTTTACTGGTGGGCAGTCCTCTTTTGTTGGTAGACGATGTACCACGATATCTGCATCAAGTCCTGGCATGTCTTTATACGACCAGGCAAAGACCTCAACATAATCGTGCATTAACTGAATCAGACGCTCCTTGACACTGGGTTCCAAATTGGCACCCACCTTGACTTATATTTTGTCTTCTTCGGTACCTAGGTTGATCGTGTCCACTGGTTCCTCGTGGGGCTGAATGGTCCTCTCTTCTTGTTGTAGTAACCTGGCGAGTTCCCCTGGTACTTCGCAATCTTCCTCACCTTCATATTCGGCTTGGTAGATTAGATTATCAGAGTCACAAAAGGCCATAGAAGAACCGTTACCCATGGGATCCCGAGTGGATGTAGACCTGCATTGTGAGTGTGAGTGTGTGTAAGAGTATAGATATCTTTGAAGGAAATGAAAATGTAAAAAGAAAAATAATGAGCACAAAGTTTGTATGCAAAAACTTCCATGATTCATTGATGTCATATGGAAATGAGATAATAACCCTTACAAATGGACCATTGTGCCTCGGGTAAGACACAAGGTTTTAAGAGTCTGAATTGTTTTAATATTACAGATCCAACAAAATGTAAAGACAAATTACTGTTGGATAAATGTGATCGGGACAAAATCTCTAGCCTCCCAGTTGTTGAGCCCTCCACTGACAGTTGGGAAAATCCAATCCTCCAGGTTGTAGCTGTCTTCATCATCCTCCACCACGTTGACTTCGCGATTGCTGATCTTCAAGGGTGGTCCTCCAGCACGAGCACGGCGTACAGCCTTCTGGACACCTGAAGTGAAACCCAGGCCAAATTTGTCAGATTTGTATGGGATATCTGGGAGTTGTCCCCAAATAGTGAACCCAACTTCTTCTATCACTACCTCGGCATCCTTCAAAGATTACATCTTGAGTGGAGGCCTTGTGATCTTGGGAGCTCGAGACACAGCCTTGGTCACTGCCACATCTTGCGGGACTTCTTCAAAGTGTTGGAATGGAGTTTCAATAAATTCACCATCTAACTCCACATATCTGAAGGAATTGAGATGGCTGATCATATATTCTTCTTCTCCATAAACGGTGATGATCTTCCCTTGAGTGGGATATTTCAGCATCTGGTGCAACATAGAGGTAACAACGCCAGCATTGTGAATCCACGGACGACCTAACAAGCAGGAATATGAAGGTCGAATATCCATTACATAAAAAGTTGACTCAAATGTTTGGGTTCTAACCTTTATGGGGATGTCTACTTCCCCATGCACCATCATTTTTGAGTTGTCAAAGGCCCTCACTACTATGTTGCTTGGTTTCAATGTCAATCCCTCACAGTCAAGCCTATCAAGAGCCTTTTTAGGAAACACATTCAGAGACGAGCCAGTGTCCATCAAAACATGAGCCAAAGTTGTGCCCCTACATTCAACTGAGACATGCAATGCCTCATTATGCTTCCTTCCTCTTGGCGTTAAATAAGCATCTGAGAAACCTAAACCATTATCTGCAGTCAAGCTGGCTACACAGTCTTGGAACTGATCGACAGATGTTTCTTGGGGTACATGGGCAGTTTTCAGGAATTTTACCAAGGCCTTTGCATGTGCCTCGGAACATAGTAATAAAGCCAGCATGGAAATTTTAGATGGATTTTGCCCCAGTTTCTCGACTACATTGTAGTCGCTTCTTTTTATGATCTTCATAATTTCCTCCATCTCTTTCTGGGAGGTCTCAAGGATAGCCAATGATTGTATCTTCGTCCGGACAATCTCAATCAAAATACCTTTACCTCGAGTCTCGGTTGACTCGGCAGCAGGAATGTCAGTAGGAGTGATAACAGGGATTGTAACAGCTTTGTCAGCAGGAGTATTAGCAGAGATGATTGTAGGACTGGGAATAACCTTTGGAGGAGCAACAACAACAGGAATGATTACAGGTCCAGAAACAACCTTTAGGGGAGCAATTTCTAGAGAGAATATCCTTCCGCTTCGGGTAATCTTGCTAGTCTCTGCAATATTACTGACATCAAAGTCAACTTTCTCAGAACTTGAATCTTCAGCAGCTGGCCAATCTTGCTTGATACTGTGGTATTAAACACCCCTCCATAATTCCATGGTACAGTTTTGTCTGACGAATACGGGATTGGTCTAGGCATTGTAATTATCAAAGGAGCTACTTTTGGAACTCATGCAATTCTAACGGGTCTTTTAGTGGACACCCTGGAAGAATTGTCAGAAATGGTAACGATGGAAACATCATTATAAGAAACAGTTGGAATAGAGGTCTTCTCGAATAAAATTTCCTTGTTATCTATTAGGCACTGAACGCCTTCTTTTAACAAAGGACAACTGGTTGGTGAGGAAAAACAGAAATGACAGCTTTCATCACAGCCTGGGAAAACATCGGCATTCAATAAATTATTTTTGATGGTCAGGAGTGGGGTCATAAGTTCATCAACTGAAGTAACAAACATATCTTCCTCAATGGCGTTGGTATTATGGCCATGTTTGGGCATAGGGGCAGAAATGACATTGGGCTTTTCTGGCGCATCGAATCCAATCTCTTTGGCTTCAAGGAGGTCTTATACTTTGTTCTTCAGAGCCCAACAATTGTTAGTGTCATGGCCGGGACTCTCAGAGTGGTATGCACAACGGGCATTAGGATGATAGTGAGGAGAGGTTGTGTTAGGGTTCTTTGGAGCTTCTTTTAAGGTCACTATATTGGATCTTAACAAATGCGGCAATACTTGAGAGAGTGTCATGTTAATTCGGGTGAATTGTCTGACTAGTCTTTCCATTCTTGGTTGGTTGTTTCTTTGCTGATCAGGCGCATGTTTAAGAATCATGACAACCCCTACCATTGGACGGCGTTCAGCCCTATCTTGATTTTTCTGAGGATATACAGCAACCACTTCTTTATTTATGATGAATGGTTTTCTTACAGCAGCAGAGGATGCATCTTTTTGAATTTTTCCATTCTTTATCCCGGCTTCTACCCTTTTGGCGATCAATATCAGTTTGGTAAAACATGTCGATGAACTCCTAATTAATGATTTAAAAAGGGACCAGACAAGGTGCCTAAAAACATGTCTACCAACTCTCTTTCAGATAGGGGAGGTTGAACTCTTCCGGCCAAGTCCCCTCATTTTTGTGCATAGCCCTTGAAGCCTTCACTTGAAACCATGGCCATACTCTGGAGTTGAGTACGGGTAGGCGCAAGATCAACATTCTATTGGTATTGTTTGTAAAAGGCTGCAACAAGATCTTCCCAGTTATGAACATTGGCTCTTTCTAACTGATAAACCAATCCAGTTGAGTTCCAGACAGACTGTCTTGGAAGAAGTGTACCCATAAGTCCTTGTCAGTGGTATGGGGATGGATTTTCCTCACATAGGACCGGAGATGCATTTTGGGGCATGAAACTCCATCATATTTGGCGAACACCGGTGCTTTGAATTTTGGAGGAATGACAATCCCCGATACTAAACCCAACTCCTCAAAGTCCAATCCAGGTACTTTTTGGATTTCCATTGCACTTAACCGTTCTTCTAGATGCTTATACTTGTCATCGGCTGGAGGATATTGTTCTTCAGAATAGTCTTCTTCTTCCTCTTCCTATTCTGACTCTGACTGGACAACTGTTTCTTTTCCTTTCCCATCTTGATTGTCTTTCTCATTGGATGTCGTTGCAAAGTCTAAGGCCCTTCTTGTCTGCCCTTGGAATCTTCTTCCCATGTTTAGAACTCCGGTTATTTTCTTCGTCTTCTTCTTTTTCTCGTCAACCAGCAAGGTCTTCAACTCTTCTTGTCCTTTGGCTAGAGTTAAGAACAACTGTTGAAACTGTACATTTTGAGCTTGGAGGTCCTTCACTGTTTGCTCGAGATCCATCTTACTGAAATAAACAGTAGAAAGATGAGGAGACTTCTTGCAAGAAACCTGCTTATGTTATGATGAATGGTAAATGCATATGCAATGATTTCAAGGATTTCAAAGATTCAAAATTGTTTTAGACAAAAAGGAAACACATGTTATATTAATAAGTTAGAGCTTGAGTACATCAATGCCTTTTTGGGCAAAATAATACAAAAACTCTAAGATAAAAAGGTAGTATGCATCCTCTTCTGTGCGATGTAGGCATTCAGAGTCTGTTCCTCATGAAGTAGCCTAGTGAGGTCTAAAACCTTCTTCTCGCTTGCGTAGAATTGGGCTTCAAAAGTATCTCGCTCCCCCTTCAGTTGTATCCAATCTCTTTGTAAGTCTTTAAGAGAGGTGGGCATGTCATGATGTAGGATAGTGTATGGAACATCTCCTTCCATGACAGGCTCAATGATTACCGGGAGAATGGAGCGGAAAGGTGTTGTACCCCAAAATTTTCCCTCCCATATTTCTCCAGACATGTCAAGAATCATCTCCAAGTTGTTCAAGATGGCTCAAGAGTTGGACAGTCAAATCACTTCCTAAGGCAGCCAATTCAAAATTAGGGTTTTGTGTTGCATCAATGTCCTTACATCCAAATGGTCTCAAATGCTCCCTAATGTCCTAATATGTTCTCAAGTTCATCCATGTCAAATTTCAAGCCTTGCAGAGGAAGTTTGGTCAGTCAAATGCTCAAGAGGTCCAAAAATCTACTGTGTTAGGGCAAAAGTCAATTGTGGCCTACAAATAGTCAAACCTCAAGATTTTTTGTCAACATTCTCATTTTGAAGTATAATTCATCATTTGATCAAGGGTTGATCATGATTCATCAAGGATTTCTCAAGATTCATCAAGATTCAAAAGTTGCTAAATTAGGGTTTTGTAGGAAAAGTCAACTCAACTTTGACCAAGCATAACTTTCTCATACTTTATGAGAAATGACACATACAAAGATAATTTTGAATAGGATGAAATTTCCTACAATCCATCTTCATACCCCAAGATCAAGAAATGCTCTCACAAAAAGTTACAAATTTGGACATTATAGGTCATTTTTGAAAGTCAACAAAAACACCTTTTTTTCCAAAGCTTATAACTTGAGCATGGAATATCAAAATGTGATGAGACCAAAAGGTTTGGTTATAGGACATCTAAAGGTTTCTAAAAAGTCAAAGAACACTTCCAAAAGTTCAAAATTGAAGAAGTTGTGCATTGTTGAAGTTGGGCATTTTTCCAAAAGTGCCAAAAGTCAACTATCCTTAAAACTCCAATTTTTGACAAAAGGGCCCACTTTTTCCCACTTGATTTGGTCTTTTCACACCACACACGTGTCCCATCTTCAGTTTCATATCCATTCACTAAATTTTCTATTTTATTTAATTTTTATTGATTTAATTCATTTTAAATCAATATTAATTCAAATAAAATCCAAAAATCGATGGAATGATATCTTTTTGATCATTACAGCTTTCAATTTACATGATACACCAAATCAAATTCGAATTATGCCATGTTGTGTACAAAATATTTGATTTGATACAAATATGGAAGCTTTGTTAATGGTGGCAAAATCATATCTTGGAATCATCAATTCACAAGGATTGGAGGCCCAGAGTTTAACCTAATGCACTCCTTATTACTTGTACAAGCCATACATATCAAGAACACGACCCGAAGCTGCCAAAAACGGCCAAACCAAATTGGAAAAAAAACTTGAAAAAGTGTGAGATCAAAATCTTGGTTAGAGCTCGATTCAGTCCAAAAACTCAACACTATCTCCTTGCATGAGGTTCACTGAAGCGATTACAATCAAAGCCAAGCCTTCTCTCTCTCCCTGAAATGCGCTGTAAGTATCCACGAATATGGCCCTGTACACGAAAACATAACTCCTCATTCTTGCATCTTTTTGACAGAACATTAGCATATTCTTGTTCCTTGTATGATTTCTAAGCTTTTTGCAATATTCAATTTTGTTTTCATAACCTGTATTGTAATGCCCGAACCTAGGGTTTCTTTTCTTTATTTTTAGGCATTTTCTATGCAGGTAAAATTAGGTCAAATAATGGCCATGGTTGTGTTCAGGGAAGAGAAACGAGCATGGGGATGATCTTAGTATGCATTTACATGGCCTGGAAGTTGTTTTAGGAGGAACCCACAGTACTTGCTACGGATAAAAATCCACAGGTAAGAAACCAGTGTCTCAACGAAGAAGACGCTGACGCGTCTCCCTCCCATTCGTTCTATCAAATCTCGCGCGCTTTATTTTTTTGTTTACAACATATTGATTGTTTTTTCATATAATGTTCTCCACTTATCCATTTAACAAAAGCGTGTCACGGCTCAGTTGGTAAAGGCGTTGTTGCAAAGTCCCCTGGGATCTGGGTTTGAATCCCAGGTCCCCTCAAACGCTTATTATTATTTTGTCCCAGGTGATTCCATGTATCATCAAAAGCGTGGCATATTATGTGTCTCCATCTAGATGGCAGCCAGATGGTTTCAGATCAAATCCAATGGCCAAAAGTGAGCATCCACCATGTGCCAAGGTCAACATGTCAACAGGGAAATGTGGAAGGTCAATGAGGCTTGCTTCAAATGGGCCCAAACAAATGCTGTTCTCACCCTCCAAAGCTGTCCCAAACCCCCTGGTTATTCTTTTCTTTTCTTTTCTTTTGTTTATTTATTTACTAATTATTTTTATTGTTTAAATTGACCAATTAATTATTCTCCTCATAAAATCAGAAAACATAAAAATATTATTTTTATTTTATTAAATTAATACCATCATTGTATTTTTGTAAATAAATATTAATCAATTAATGTAGTTTTTAATTAGATTAATTTTAACATTTTTGCAATAAATTAAAATCAATTTAGAATATTAGGTTTTACTAACTTTTAACCTTTTTATTTTATTTCCTTAAAAACAAAAATCCAAAAATATTTTCATTAATTAATTAATTAATTTTGACTCAATTTAATTTCACTCTTAATTCAAAAAATAACAAAAAAAACATGCTTTCTTTCAAAAAGGGTCAAAACCCTAAAAAATACGTTGATTTAATTTTCTTGCACGCGATCCATTTATTTCTAATATTGTAATTGCTTCCGGAATGTAATAGCTTTTAATTAGGACATTATTTATCGCTTTCTTTTATTTTCCGCAATTTAAATTAAAGGGTTTGTTTTTGGCGATGTAAATACCCGACGCCTTGTAATAGTTTAGATTTAATTTCCCGCAATTTAATTTCCGCACAATATTAACTGTTAGATGTTTGATAGATAGGCAATGCATGACAAGATCAATATTTAACCTAAAATCAATATAGCCTACCCATGACATGTACAGATAAAATTAACCGAAGTAACACACTTGCACATGCCACTCTTAGGGTACACCTCACTTGGTTGCCTCGAACGTGGTTATTAAGTATAGGAAGTTTCAAAGGTCATCTTCTTTTCCAAAGATCATAGTTGCCTCGAAACGGTTGCCTCGGAAAAAATGATCTAAGACATTAGAGTTACCGCTAAGGCGTTCTAACATTGCTTTAGTGACCACACGTCCCTTAATCGAATTGACCCTTAAACTCTAACGACGGTGCTACCTACTCATCAATAGTAGGATAACATTGTCTAAAGGAAATTTGTACAAATTAATTCCTTTTTCGAGTAGGTAGATGGTTCTTAAGTACCTGCTCTCTCAAAACAAAACAAAACTTTTCGCACTCACACTCTCTTTAAAACAAAAACTCTTTTCAAACCCACAAACACAAAGAAAAGCAAAATTTTGAAAACACAATGAGCAAGTACCTAAGAGCCCGTGGATAACCACAGATAGAAAGGGTGCTAACACCTTCCCTTTCTATAATCTACCTCCCGAACCCGAGAAATATCTCAAAAAGGAATTTTTCTGTGCTTTTGTCCTTTCCTTGTTGGATAAAATAAAAGACAGTGGCGACTCTTGCTTACCGCGACATTTTGCAAAAACAAACGCAAATGCGAACCAGCATATCCAAAACAGTCAGTTCTCATTCCCACCGATCACAGAACTGGCGACTCTGCTGGGGAAAATATAAGTGAGGTGTACCTTAGGATTAGATCATTGTGTTTTCAATTGTATGCTTTAATTTTGTGGGCTTGTATCGGAGTTCTATAGATCCTAACCCGGATCTGGGGGTACCCTTTAGGTAAGTAGCAATAAACTGTGAGGGAACTGTCCGGCGTAGACCAACACGGTTGAAGCAGTAGCTACATTGGTGTGGCACTTTAGTCTGTACCGATATCCCTTGTGTTAGAACAAGGAGAATATGGGTCTTCTAAGGGGTCATTAAGCACCAACTGACCTTAGAACCTTAAATTGACCAACTTGGCCATAGAACAGTAGCAGTATGCTACAATCATTGAGACTAAACTCTCGCGATGATTCCGGTTGCAAGAAAAGGTTGCTAAACTGGAATTATGATCGATTAAGGGTAGTCAGTGATATTGAGATCCTCTTGAACCCGATTACTATTTTTAGGACAGGTTTAAACCAACTGAACTGAAAGAGGGTAATACCTAAGCTCCTTGCCAGCCTAAAATCTGAGGGCTCTCAGTGTGACTTGTGTGCCTTTACCATGTTTGCTATTTGTGGATACTTGTGGTGTGCTTACTATCATGACATCATGACATCATAACATTGCATACATCTTGTATTGGACTAACCTATTTCAAAGACAGGAGGGTTTCATCTTTGCTCTGTTTTGTAGGTCATCATGATGCCTATGCGTAAGAATACAATCCGGATCAACTTTGTCCAAGTCCCTACCTTGCTTAAAGAGTTTGTTGCCAAGATGCCTGACACTACCTCCTTCATCAGGAGGCATGGTTCTCTTCTCAGTTTGGTCACCTCCAAATTGGACGAACAGATGATGAGTGTCCTGGTCCAATTCTATGATCCGTTGTACCATTGTTTTACTTTCCAGGACTTCCAGCTGGTTCCTACCCTAGAAGAGTTCTCTGAGCTGCTCGGTATCTCTATTCTGGAGCAGACTCCGTTTACTGGGTGGAAGAAGACTCTTAGGCCTGAAGAAATTGCTGCAGCCCTTCATTTAACCAATGAGGAGGTAATGGCTAATTAGGAGACTAGGAGTGGAGCAAAAGGATTTCTGACTAAGTTCTTGGTTGGCAAGGCTAACTACTTCTGGGATAGCCTAGACTTTAAGGCGTTCGAGGATATTCTGGCTCTTCTGATTTATGGCTTGGTATTGTTTCCGAATCCTGACACTTTTGTTGATGTGAATGTGATAAAGATCTTCATATCTCAGAACCCTGTACCCACTCTCTTGAGTGACATTCTTCATCAGCTCTATGCTCGTACGGCCCGAAAGCGGGGAACCTTGATGTGCTGTGCTCTCTTATTGGCAAGGTGGTTTATTTCGCACCTTCCCAAGTCAGTGCTGAAGAACAAAGAAGGAATGGGTTGGGCTTATAGGGTGATGTCTCTCTCTCATAATGACATTATCTGGACTCTCAAGGGTATGGATGAGGTGACTATCATTGATTGCTGTGGAGAGTATCCTAATGTTCCATTGATAGGAACCCATGGAGGAATTTCTTACATCCCATGCTTAGCTCTCCGTCAGTTTGGAAGAGCCAGAAGAGAAGGACCTTATGAGATGCTGATGCCTCATATCATCTTTGATTTTCAAGGGGATAGCAACGAGCAACGTCGTAGATTCATCAGGGCTTGGGACAAAGTTCACCAATCCGATCCACATGAGCTGGGGCCAAAGACTTCTCTGCCAATGGAGCCATATCTCAGATGGGTCCGCATCCGTGCCCAGAAGCTAGGTATGCCATATGAAGCTGTCCGGCCTGTCACTCTTGAAGTTGCTAATGAAGAGGGGGTTCTTCTAACCATTCTCCACCCTTATATGCCCACTGACATTGGGGCACTGAAGAGGTCTTGGATGCAGTTGAGGGAGGAACAGGATTCTTACCGAGAGAAATTCAACGAGCATGAACAGAAGATCCAGAGGTTGACTAGGCAGTTGGAGAACGAGAGGATTCTCAACGACTATGTCCGCACTGATAAGAAGAGACCATGGGAGCACTGATGGACCTTTGATGATTTCCTTTCCAGTTTTTTGTTTACTTTTTAGTATTTCCATTCTTGTAACGCCTTAAGGGAAATTTGTTGAACAATTTAAATTTTGAAGTTTAAATCTAATAAAGTGTGTTTCCTTTCTTGTTTACAAATTTGAATCCCGATTGTCTTTGAAATCATAAATCATACGCATTTCATCCCATGCACTTCATAAACAGGTACCCTTTTACAGGGCTCTTATCTTCTTCGCTGTTTATTTCAGCGCTCATCATGTCTACCGAACCTTCAACTGAGCAAGCTATCAAGGCCCTCCAGGCCCAGAATGCCCAATTTCAAGAGTTGTTCATGAATCTAGCTAAGGGTCAGCAGGACCTGAAGACCTTGATTCTGAAAGAGAAGAAGAAGAAGAAGAAGAGGACCATCCTGTTTAACACAGGACACATGTTTGGGATCAGGCTATAGAATGAAGTTGATCTAACCACCTCATCTGGAGAGAAAGATAGTCCACAAGAAAGGAGGGCTCCTAGCCCTGTGGTCTCCGACAATGAGACAGACTACGATGAAGAACAATATCCTCCTACTAAGGATAAGTACAATCAACTGGAAGACCGTTTGAGCGCTATGAAAATTCAGAAGGTGCCCGGTCTGGACTTCGGAGATCTAGGTCTATCATCTGGGGTGGTAATTCCCCATAAATTCAAGGCACCAGCCTTTGCTAAGTATGACTGAGTTTCTTGTCCGAAGCTGCACCTCCGGTCATATGTGAGGAAGATTCAGCCGTACACAGCTGATAAGAACCTATGGATCCACTTCTTCCAAGACAGTCTCTCAGGGACTCAGCTTGAGTGGTTCTATCAGTTGGACAGAGCCAGTATCCGCAATTGGGAAGATTTGGCTATTGCTTTCTATAGGCAGTATCAGTACAACTCTGACCTCGCTCCTACGCGTATCCAACTCCAGGGTATGTCAATGGGAACGGGTGAAGGATTTAAAGATTATGCTCAGAAGTGGAGGGACCTCGCCGGAAGAGTACAACCACCCTTAGCTGATCGGAAACTTGTTTATATGTTTCTGGGGACCCTATCTGGTCCATTTTTCAACCACTTGATTGGAAGCTCTTCATCTGGGTTTACAGATCTTATTTTTACTGGTGAGAGGATTGAGGCTGGTATTAAGGCTGGTAAGATACAGAAGGGTGCTTCATCAAGCACCGAGAAGAAGCCATTTAAGAAAGAGTCCAGTGCTGTCTACAGTGCAAGAAGACAGAATAGACCTGAACACCGCCAAGTTGTCAATGCGGTTGTTATTTCAAAACCTACTGGTGCTCCTCAGTACAACAATCAACAAAAGGACGAGATACCTAAGAGGCAATTCACTCGTCTCAGCATGACCTTATCTCAGATTCTGCCACAGTTGCTGAAGACTAATCTGGTGACTCTAAGGGAAGCCCCAAAGAATTCAAATACAACGTCACCAAGGTATAACCCTAACGCCCGCTGTGCTTATCACTCCGATAGCCCGGGGCATAATACAGATGATTGTTGGAGTCTGAAAAATAAGATACAAGACTTAATTGATGCGAAGGAGATTGAGTTTGAGGCGCCCGAACGGCCTAATGTTGTAACTGCTCCCATGCCCAGACATGGAGTGAATGCTCTAGAAGAATAATTGTTTGTAGTTTCTATGGATGAAATTGTTACCCCTCTATTGATGGTAAAGAAGAACCTTTTGCTAGCCGGTTTATTTCCGGGCTATGATGAAGGTTGCCATATGTGTTCTATTTTACCTACCGGTTACCCATTCCTGAAGTCAAGTATCCAAAACCTGATGGACAGTAAAGAGATCCTGTTTGAGAAGACTATTGTTCCCTTAGTTCATTCTGAAGAAGTTGTCATTATTACCATTTTCGACAATTCTTCCAAGGCTCCCTCGAGGAAGCCTGTTAGAATTACATCTGTTCCGAAAATCGCACCTGTGATCATCACTGTTTTGGGGCCCATCCCCTACACCTCTGATAAAGCTGTCCCTTGGCACTATGGGGTTGCTGTTTATTTTCATGGAGTTAAGCAAGAGTTGGATGCTGGTACTGACATCAGCAACATTATTGGACCTGCTAAATCACCCGTAGCGGAAGACTTTTCTCACCTGATATTGCTCCACCAACTGTCCAAAGACCTGTTGTTATTACACCTGCAAGTGTACCTACTGCCATTCCTGATCAAGTTCCTATCCTTACCCCTGTCGCCGAGTCATCTGACGCTCGGGGAAAAGGGATCACCACTGATGTGCCTGCCCAGACAGAGGCACCGAAGACAATTATTGTTGAAGCTTCCAAACAAGAGATGGAAGAGATTCTGAAGATTATTAAGAAGAGTGATTACAGCGTAGTTGAACAGCTGGGGCAAACCCCGTCTAAGATTTATATGTTGTCATTGTTGCTGTGCTCAGAGGCCTATGCCAAGGCTCTGATTACCTTTTTGAAAATTGCCCACGTGCCACAAGAGACATCAGCTGATCAGTTTACAGATTGCGTGGCTAATTTGACCGCAGATAATGGGTTGGGTTTCTCGGACGCCGACTTGACGGATAAGGGGAAGAATCATAATGATGCTCTGCATGTCTCCATTGAATGCAGGGGCACTACTCTTGCACATGTATTGGTTGATACTGGTTCCTCATTGAATGTCTTGCCCAAGAAAGCTCTAGACCGGTTGGATTGTGAAGGGTTGGAGCTGAAACCAATTAACATTGTCGTTAGGGCCTTTGATGGGTCTAAGAGGATGGTGCATGGAGAGGTTGATATCCCGATCAAGGTGGGTTCTCAGGTTTTTAATTCTAAATTCCATGTGATGGACATTCGGCCATCTTATTCTTGTTTGCTGGGCCGTCCATGGATCCACAAAGCTGGGGCCGTAACCTCAACGCTCCACCAGAAGCTGAAGTACCCGGTAAAAGGGAAGATTGTGACAGTACAGGGAGAGGAAGAGTACATGGTTAGCCACCTCAACTCTTTCCGATATGTAGGGATGGATGGGGAGTTCATTGAGACCCCATTTCAACATTTTGAAGAGGTTCCCCAGACATTGGCGTCAGCTGAGACTGTTGTTGAAGATTCTCCTATGAAGATGGCTTCCTTTAAGGATGCCCGGGCTGTTGTTGAGAAAGGTGGGTGTGCACAGTGGGGCCGACTCCCTGATCTTACACAAAATACTAACAAGTTTGGTTTGGGTTTCACTGCGGAAGCTCAAAAGGCTGTCCAGAATGCATGAATCAGAAGACCTCCCGTGTTCATCAGCAACTCGGGAGTGAATGCCATTGAAGATGATGTAGAAGAGTCTGAATTTGACAGCTGGATCTACCCTACGACCAATGGGGGACCAAGAAACTGGACAGCAAAGGACTTCATCCCTATTACTTTTGTTACCCAGTAATGAAACTTTTGGTTGAATTTGTATTAGACAATGTTTTAAACTTTATGGCCCGATGTCTTACCCGGGGCACTGTGGCTTCATTTGTGAGGGCTTTATGTGTGTCATTTTCATATATCATTAATAAAAGCATTGGACGTTTCTTGAATTTCAAATCTTGCGCTCCTTGTTTTTCTTTTATTATATATATGTTGCGAAACATCTATTTTGCACACACTCACGTATCATGATCCAAAATCCACCCTGGATCCCACTGATAACGACTCTGCTACTGCCAGTTATGACTTCGAAAGTCCAATCAACTTAGCCGAAGACGAAGGTGAAGATGATTGTGAAGTGTCTGTTGAGTTTGTTAAACTACTGTTCCAAGAAGAGAAGGCCATGCTACCTCTAAGCCATCAATCCTGATGCCTCCAATTACAAGAATACCATTGATCTTATAAGTGCTGGATAATACAAAAGGGTACGTGCTGGGGAAACATGACGAGTCTGGCCGAAAAGAGCATGCTATTTAATGCTTTAGCAAAAAGTTTACCGACTGTGAGACCCAATACTCATTGCTCGAGAGAACTTGCTACGCTTTGGCATGGGCTGCTCGCTGGTTGAGACAGTACATGTTGACTCATACTACTCTTCTGATACCAAAAGATCTAAACATCTTGACAGAACCTTGGCCTTTCGCAATGTGGGGCATTGATATGATTGGCGAGATCATACCTACAACATCCAACGTGCATCATTTCATCCTGGTAGCGATTGATTACTTTAAGAAGTGGGTTGAAGCAGTTTCCTTTGCTACCGTAACCAAGAACATCGTGGCCCAATTCATTCAGCACAATCTGATCCGTTGATACGGTGTACCAGAGAGGATCATTACGGAAAATGGCACCAATCTCAACAACAAGATGATCACTGAGCTCTGCGAGCAATTCAAGATACAGCATCATAACTCTTCTCCCTACCGGCCGAAGATGAATGGGGCTATCGAAGCAGCAAATAAGAACATTAAGAAGATTGTGCAGAAGATGACAGTGACATACAAAGACTGGCACGAGATGTTACCATTTGCTCTTCATGGGTACCGTACCTCAACACAAACGTCAACAGGGGAAACACCCTATTCCTTGGTTTATGGCCTGGAGGCAGTCTTGCCTATTGAATTTCAGATACCCTCTCTTCGGATCATGAAGGATGCAGGTTTAAGCGAAGACGACTGGATTCAGACCCGGCTTGATCAGCTGAACCTAATTGATGAAAAGAGACTTACTGCTATTTGTCATGGTCAGACGTATCAAAAACGGATGATCAAGGCATTTAACAAGAAAGTTAGATGACAAGAGTATCAATTTGGGGATCTGGTAATCAAGCGCATTATCCTACCTCAAGGGGATCCCAGGGGCAAATGGACCCCTACTTATGAAGGGCCATTTATGGTTAAGAACATTTTCTCAGGAGGAGCTATGATTCTAACCACCATGGATGGTGACGACCTTCCTCACCCCATCAATGCAGACATAGTAAAAAGATACTACACATAATCAAAGACCCGCTAGGTTGACTGGCCTAGGCAAAAATAAGGGCTTCCCGGCGAACCAAAAGGGTTCGGGCAAAAATAAGGGATGAAAATAAAAAAAATTTGTACACCCGGCAAGTCGAAAACCTGAAAAGGCGGCTTAGGAAAAAATGGGTATCCCGATGGACTGAAAACCCGAAAGGGCAGTCCAGGCAAAAGTTAGGGATCAAAGCGTAACACTATGTCTCATTGGATCACCTCGCATCCAGACTTCGGTATCGACTATCAAGCTCAGACGGCACTAATCAATCAGATTCATCTTCAACTAAGCAGCAAAGTGATGAGATGCTTGAAGATATAAAGGCAATAGCAGAGTTGGAACCCAGTGGGATTATTCACATAGCTGTTTTGTTTCCTTTTCACAAATTATATAAATTCTATTTGTTCGGCGGCGTTCTCTTACTAGGACGTCAGCCTCTTGTACAAAAGCGCCTATTTTCAGGCCAAACTTCAAAATCAATACAAATTCATTTTTAGAAATTTCAAGCTGTTTTTCCTTTATCTGTTTTGTTTTGCAAAGAACGTCCAATGTTCATTTTTGATATATGCATTTGACATTAATTGCTGATCATAAATATTTACATGCGAAACGAAAGATGAATTACTGGTAATAATAGAAACAGGGGTGTTGTACCCCAAAATTTTCCCTCCCATATTCTTCAAGAAATTGCCAAGTCAAGCTGCAAAATTCCCCAAGAGTTGCACAGTGTAAGAGCCCCCTGAACAGTCAAAATTAGGGTTTTGGTTCTGATCAAGAAAATGAAGTTTCCAAAGGTCCAATCAAGTCTCACATGCCTATAAACATGGTCAAGCATCCTCATATCAAGTTTCAAGACTTTCAGCACAAAATTGCACAGTCAAAAACCCTAATTGCACTACAGTCAACTGCAGGGGCAAAATGGTCATTTGGCAGTCAAAAGTTCAAATTTTTGGTCAACATCTCATTTTGAAGCCACAAACATCATTTGATCAATACTTGATCATGACTCTCAAAGCTTGGCTCAAAAATCATCAAGATGCAAAAGTTTCCTTATTTGGACAGCTGAAAAAGTCAACTGTAAATTGACCAGGGCATAACTTTCACATGGATTATCAGAAAAATTCCATCCAATGCTCATTTTGAATAGAAAGACATTTCCTACAACTCCTCTTCACACTTCAAGTCCAAGAAATGCTCTCACAAAAAGTTATCAATTTCAACATTATAGGTCATTTTCAAAAGTCAACAAAAAGGGACTTTAAGTCAAAGGCCATAACTTGAGATTGGTGAATCAAAATGACATGGGACCAAAGGCATTGGTTATAGGACTCAAAGACCTTTCCAAAATGTCAAAGAACATGAGCAAAGCTTAACAATTGAGCAAGTTATGCCTTGTGGAAGTTGGGAAATTTTTGGATATTTTGAAAAGTCAACATTGATTCAAATGACCTAAAATTGCTAATGGGCCTATTTTTCTTCCACAATTTATCATCCAAGACATGTGCACGACCACTTGGCCCAAAGGGAAGTTTTTATTCATTTTTTATTCATTTATTTGAATTTTTATTAATAATAATTCATTTAAATTAATTAAATACATGGAAAATACTAAACCTAATTTATCAAATCTTTTTGTACATGTAATAGGCTCAACAATTCGTGCATAATCAAATATGGAAAGATTTGAAGAGAATTGGTCATGATTGGTACAAAATAGCATGGAAAATATTGAAAGAGATCTTGAAAAATCAAATCTTCCAAACCATTAATGCATGGATTTTGATCAAATTTCTTGACCTAATTCACTCATACATAAGTACAGAAGCAAGACCTAATCCTAAAGACCACTAAGCTGCGTAGAAACCCCATTATCAAACTTGAAATTTTTTGCCAAAAACTCAATTCTGAAAACCTAGTTCTAGGGCGATTCAAGGCAAGATTTTAATCTCATTAGCTTGCTAAGGCTTCATAGAAGGAATTTGGATCAAAAACCACAAGCTCTCGTGCCCAGAAACGTGAGAACGATCTCACCTGTACACAAAAAAATCCATAGTCGTGCATCTCAATTCATGCATCTTTTGTAATTTTTAATGCTTGATTCATGTTCATTGTGTGATTCTAATGCTAACCCAATGGTTTAATTTTGTTTTTGTGCATCGTATGAAGATTTGCCATGGATGAATATTAGGGTTTTGCATGCTTTAATTTGGGCGTTTTGTGATATGGTAAAATTAGGACACGTGAATATCACCATTGAATCAAGCATACTCAGACGAAAAGAAACCCACCCTCGCGCCTAATTTATGAGGCCTTATGGCCTGTTCGCTATTTTCTGTAAAGATGCTTTCTGAAACGGTGTAAAAACCGTTGCCTATATTTTATTGTATTTTCAGGAAGAAAACAACATGAGGAAGACGATGAAGTGGAAGGCGTTGATTGGACCATTTAAATGCTTCGCGCGTTTTTGGAGCCACTGACCACTTTTCTTTCATAATAATTATTAGTTATTTTATGATAAACACGCGTTGGATGGTTCAGTGGTAGGCTTAAGCAATGGTGACGTTCAGGACCTGGGTTCGATCCCAGGTCCCCACCCCCTTTCATATTTTTTTTCAATTAATAATTACATGCAGCTTCAGCTCAAAGGAGCACCATGCGTCCATCACATCTGGCCATCCACGTGCCCAATGAGATTAATCAGAAGGCCACAATCTGAAGCATACCATAAGCCTGAGTCAAAGGTCCCACACGTTGCATGGAAAAGTCAACAAGGCCTCCAGTAATGGGCCAGAATTATTGGACTTTCACCTCCACTTTGGGGACAGATACCCCCCAAGGTTTGCCATTTTATTTTCTTTTCTTTTTTGCATTATTTCTATTTTCTTTTTAATTATTGTTTTTAATCAATTTATTATTTTCACAATATATAAAAAACACATAAAAATCTGAAAAAATGAAAAATATAATAAATATTTTATTTTAGTATTTTCATAAATAAATTGTATTAATTCATTTAGTTATTAAATTTAGGTTTAATTTAATATTTTCATAATAAAAATCTAAAAAATGTAGAAATAGGGTTTAATTAATTTTTATCTTTTTTTTATTTTTCTTTCATAATAATTAAATATTAAATATTTATTTTTGTAATTAAATTGCATGTAAATTAATTAGGGTTAATTTTAGGTTAAAATTTAATCTTTTCTTAATAAACTAAAAAAACAATTAGAATTAGGGTTAGCATTTATTTTAATTGCATTTAATTCTTTTTCCCATTAAAACCAGAAAATACCAAAAACAATTTCTTTCTTTTTTTATTAATTAATTCCATCATTAATTTAATTTTGCGAAAAGGGTCCAACGCCCTCGTTCTTAATTTCTTATTAATTCGCATATTTATTTTATTTCGTTTAAATATTTATGTATCTCTCCCAAAGCCGTGTAATTAATTCCTCGCACTTTATTTTAATTCTTTATTTTTTCTGACAAATCGGGTTCGAGAAATTTTGGCGATGTGGACCCGCGCCTTTTGTAATAGCTTAGAATTTTTATTTCTCGCATTTTTAACTGTTAAATCAAGGCATGAAAGAATGTATGGGCCATAAATAAAAACAAGCGTAGAACACCAATGACATGACAAGGTAAATACAAATGAAAACGACACACAAATCGCACACACCACCCCTAGGGTACGCCTCACTGTTGCCTTGCCTCGAAAAGTGATCGTCGAGTAGAGGATGTCTTAGTAAGTCCTCATGATCCGGGAACCTGGCATGAGGGTAGCTTCTAAGGTGTCTTCCCATTGCTCTGGTGATCACCATGTCCCGAACCTCGAATTGACCCTAACACCTCCAACGGTGATGCTACCTACCTCTCAATGGTGGGATGACACTACTTTAAAGGACATTTACACAGACGAATTCCTTAGGGTAGTTAGGTTCTCGTAGATACTTGCTCTAATTTCAAAACAAATTCAAAAATACTTTTCACACCAACACATTTTCAAAAAGCTTTCGAAAGCATCTTTTCAAACACTCTTGAGGACCGATACAAGAGTCGAACTGAAATTTTCAAAGAAACTTTTTAAAACCCACAGTTGAAAAGCAAACAAACCATTTTTGAAAACACAAGTGAGCAAGTATCTAAGAGCCCATGGATAACCATGGATAGAAAGGGTGCTAACACCTTCCCTTTCTATAATCTACCTTCCGAACCGAGAGCAATCTCTTTAAGGAATTTTTCTGTGCTTTTGTCCTTTCCATTTGGAGAAAATAAAAGACGGTGGCGACTCTTGCTTCCGCGACATTTCACGAACCAGCGTTAAACAGTCAGTTCCAGATCCACCGATCACAGAACTGGCGACTCTGCTGGGGATAAGAACTTAAAGTGAGGTGTACCTTAGGGCTAGTTCATAACTGTGTTTTCAATTGTATTGATTTGCTTGCTTTAAATTTGTGGGTTGCATGGGAGTTACATAGATCCTAACCCGGATCTGGGAATACCCTGTTTAGGTAGCAAAAGCTGTGAGGGACCTGTCCGGCGTAGACCGACACGGGTGAAGCAGTGGCTACGTTGGTGTGGCACCTTGGTCTGTACCGATATCCCTTGTATTGCAACGAGGAGAATATGGGTCTTCTGAGGAGTCATTAAGCACCAACAACCTTAGAACCTTAATTGACACAACTTGGCCATTAGAACAGTAGCAGTATGCTACGCCCATTGAGGCTAAACTCTCGTGATGGTTCTGGCCGCAAGAAAAGATTGCGATGCTGGAGTTATGACCGATTGAGGGTAGTCAATGATATTGGAATCCTCTAAGAACCCGGTTACTTTGATAGGACAGGTATGAACCAACAAACTGAAAGAGGTTAGTACCTAGACCTCATGCTGGCCTAAACTTTAAGGGCTTGCTTTGTGTGACTTGTGTGCCTTACCATGTTTGCCTTTGTATCTATTTGTGGTGTGCTTTATCATAGCATCATAACATCATGAGCATTGCATGCATCCTGCATAAGGACTGACCATTTCAAAGACAAGAGGGTTTCACCTTTGCTCTGTTTTGTAGGACATTATGATGCCTGTGCGAAGGAATACTATCCGGTTCAACTTTGTTCACTCACCCGAGTTGCTTGAGGAGTTGGTTAGCAGAATTCCAAATACCACTTCCTTCATTCAGAGGCATGGTTCTCTTCTCAGTTTAGTCGCTGCAAAGCGGGATCAACAGTTGATGAGTGTTCTGACCCAGTTCTATGACCCTCTGTACCAGTGCTTCACCTTTCAAGACTTCCAGCTGGTCCCAACCCTGGAAGAGTTCTCTGATTTGCTTGGTATCCCTATCTTGGATCAGACTCCCTTTACTGGTTGGGAAAAGACCCTCAGGCTTGAGGATATTGCTGCAGCTCTTCCCTTGACACATCAAGAGGTAATGGACAACTGGGTAACTAGAAGCGGAGTTAAGGGTTTCTTGGCCAAATTTCTGATTGGTAAAGCTAACAGTTTCTGGGATGACCTGGACTTTAGGGCATATGAAGACATCTTGGCTCTCCTAATCTATGGGTTAGTCTTGTTTCCCAATCCTGACAACTTCATCAATGTCACTGCCATAAGGATCTTTATGTCTCAGAATCCCGTACCCACTCTCTTGGGTGACATCTTGCAACAACTTCATGCTCGTACTACCCGAAGACGAGGAACCCTATGGTGTTGTATCCCTTTGTTGGTGAGGTGGTTTATTTCGCACCTCCCTAAGTTCGTACTGAAGAACCAAGAAGGAAGAGGCTGGGCTCACAGGTTAATGTCTCTCACCGATAAGGACATCATTTGGACTTGCAGAGGTTTGGATGAGATAGCTGTTATTGATCGATGCATGGAATACCCTAATGTCCCACTGATTGGTACTCAAGGAGGGATCTCTTACAATCCATGTCTAGCACTCCGTCAGTTTGGAAGAGCCAGAAGAGCAGGGCCTCATGAAATGTTGGTGCCTCACATCAGTTTTGAGTTTCAAGTGGATAGTGACGAGCTGCGTCGTAGGTTCATCAAGGCTTGGGACAAAGTTCATAAAGCTGACCCACAAGAGTTGGGACCAAAGACTTCTTTACCTATGGAAGCCTATTACAGATGGGTTCGCACCCGAGCTCAGAAGTTAGGTCTGCCATATGAAGCTGTCAGACCCGTCATTCTTGAGTGTCCTGACAAAGATGGTGTTCCTCCAAATGTCCTCCCTCCTCAGATACCCACTGATTATGAGACATTAAAGAGGTCTTGGTCGCAACTGCGAGAAGAACGGGATTCTTACCGGGAAAAGTTCAACGAGCAGGAATTGAAGATCCAGAAATTGACAAAGCAGTTGGAGAATGAGCGAGCTCTGAATGCCTACATCCGTACTGAGAAGAGGAGACCATGGGATCAATAAGGAGCTCTGGATGTCCTTTTTATAGTTTTACTTCCCTTTTCAGTATTCCCTTTCATGTAACGCCTAAAGGCAACCTGTTGAATAATTTCAGTTTCAAAGTTGAATCTAATGAAGTGTGTTCCTTTTGTTTACAAAGTTGATTCCCGATTGTCTTTGAAAACATAAATCATACGCATTCCATTCATCATATGCATCACAGGTACTCTTCTTTTCAGGTTGCTGATTGTTCTTCGCTGTTTATTTCAGCATCATGAACCCTGAATCATCAACCGAGACATCTATCAAGGCCCTTCAGGCGCAGAACGCCCAATTTCAGGAGCTGATCATGGGTTTAGCTCAAGGTCAAAAAGAGCTGAAAGCTATGCTTCTGAAGAAGAATAAGAAGAAGAAGAGGACTGTGCTATTTAACACTGGGCGCAGACTCGGGAACACCTTGCAAAATGAGGCTGAGAGGACTACTCCATCTGTGGGGGAAGGTAGTCACCAAGAAAGGGAGGTCCCTACTCCTGTGGTCTCTGATACTGAAACAGACTTCAACGACGAACAATACCCTCCTGCTGAAGACCGGTACAAGCAGCTGGAGGACAAATTAAAAGCTATGGAAATTCAGCGTGTGCCTGGACTGGATTTCGGAGACTTGGGGTTATCTACTGGGGTGGTGATTCCACACAAGTTCAAGGCACCTGCCTTTGTGAAGTATGACGGGGCTTCCTGTCACAAGATGCACCTCCGTTCTTATGTAAGGAAGATCCAGCCTTACACAGCAGACAGGAACTTATGGATCCACTTCTTCCAGGAGAGTCTTTCAGGGACTCACCTCGAATGGTTCTATCAGTTGGAAGGAACCAACATTCGTAACTGGGAGGATCTGGCCACTGCTTTTTACAAGCAGTATCAATATAATTCCGACCTCGCTCCTACGCGTACCCAACTCCAGGGTATGTCGCTAGGATCGGGTGAAGGTTTTAAGGAGTACGCACAGAAATGGAGAGATCTGGCTGGCAGGGTGCAGCCACCATTGACAGACCGGGAGCTGGTGGATATGTTTTTGGGGACCCTATCTGGTCCATTTTTCAATTATCTCATTGGTAATTCCTCTGCTGGGTTTACTGATCTGATCCTAACTGGTGAAAGGATCAAGGCCGGTATAAAATCGGGGAAGATACAGAAGGTTGCCTCCTCCAATGCTGAAAAGAAACCCTTCAAAAAGGAGGCTAGTGCTGTATATGGCTCCCGGAGACCAGAGAAATCTGAGCGCCACCAATCTGTCAGTGCGGTAATGATTGCCAAGCCTGCTGCCGCTCCTCGGCCAACCAATCCTCAAAGGGCTGAAAGACCCCGGAGAGAGTTTACCCGCTTGAGCATGACCTTATCACAGATCTTGCCACAGCTGCTCTCAACCAACTTAGTAACCGTCAGAGAGGCTCCGAAGTTCCCAAATACTACCTCTCCGAAATACAACCCGAATGCCCGTTGTGCTTACCACTCTGATAGCCCGGGGCACTCCACTGATGACTGTTGGGCGTTAAGGAGCAAACTGCAAGACCTTATTGACGCCAAGGAGGTACAGTTTGAGGCATCTGAGAAGCCTAATGTAGTGACAGCTCCCCTGCCTGCTCATGGAGTGAATGCTATCGGGGACGAAGACAAAGTGGATGAAGCTGAGTTTGATAGCTGGATCTACCCGGCGACCGACAGTGGACTTAATAATTGGAGTGCAAAGGATAATCTATCTGTTTCTCTTGTTACTAAGTAATGAATTCCTATGTTTTTGGTATCTGTAATAAACAATAATTTGAAACTGTATGGCCCGGTGTCTTACCCGGGGCACCGTGGTCTTATTTATGAGGGCTTTTGTTTATCACTGTCATATATCATAAATAAAAGCATTGGACGTTTTTCACATTTCAAATCTTGCGCTCTTTTTCTTCCCTTTCCTTATATATTGCAAAACAGCTGTATTTACACACACTCACTCATACAGGTTTCAATCCACTCTGGATCTCACTGGTAACGACTCTGCTACTGCTAGTTATGACTTCGAAAATCCGATCAACTTAGCCGAAGACGAAGGTGAAGATGATTGCGAAGTGCCTGGCGAGCTTACAAGACTGTTACTTCAGGAAGAGAGGGCAATTCAACCACACGAAGAGCCAGTGGAAACAATAAACCTAGGTACTGAGGCAGACAGGAAAGAGGTAAAGATTGGTGCCAACCTAGAGCTCAGCGTGAAGCAACGGTTGACTCAAATGCTGCATGATTATATGGAGATCTTTGCCTGGTCCTACGAAGACATGCCCGGGTTGGATACCGATATTGTGGTGCATCACTTACCTACTAAGGAAGACTGCCCCCCAGTTAAGCAAAAGGTCCATCGTATGCGCCCAGAGATGTCTGAGAAGATTAAGGCCGAGGTTATGAAACAGTTTGACGTTGGGTTCCTCGCAGTGACTTCTTACCCTCAGTGGGTTGCTAATGTGGTGCCGGTACCGAAGAAGGACGGTAAGGTCAGAATGTGTGTCGACTACAGGGATCTGAACAGGGCCAGCCCCAAAGATGACTTCCCCTTACCTCACATTGATGTCCTTGTTGATAATACAGCTCAGCACAAGGTATTCTCTTTCATGGATGGCTTTTCAGGTTACAACCAGATCAAGATGGCACCTGAAGACATGGAAAAGACTACATTTGTTACTCAGTGGGGCACCTTCTGCTACAAGGTCATGCCATTCGGGTTGAAGAACGCTGGGGCAACCTACCAACGCGCTATGGTTGCTTTATTTCATGATATGATCCATCATGAGATAGAAGTGTATGTGGACGACATGATCGCAAGGTCCCAGACTGAGGAAGAGCACCTAGATCATCTGCAGAAGTTGTTTGACCGATTGAAACTGTACAAGCTGAGGCTGAACCCGAACAAGTGCACCTTCGGGGTAAGATCGGGAAAGTTGCTAGGCTTCGTGGTAAGTGACAAGGGCATTCAAGTGGACCCTGCCAAGGTTAAAGCTATTCAAGAGATGCCAGTTCCTAGGACAAAGAAAGAGGTCAGAGGCTTTTTAGGACGCCTGAATTACATTGCTCGGTTCATTTCACACCTAACTGCTACCTGTGAGCCAATCTTCAAGCTGCTGAAGAAAGACCAGGTAGTACGTTGGAACGATGAATGTCAGGCTGCTTTCGACAGAATCAAAGAGTATCTCCAAGAACCACCTATCCTTATGCCACCGGTTGAAGGGAGACCTCTGATACTATATCTGACAGTGCTCGACAACTCAATGGGGTGTGTGCTAGGGCAGCATGACGAGTCTGGCCGAAAAGAGCATGCCATTTATTACCTTAGCAAAAAGTTTACCGACTGTGAGACCCGATACTCACTGCTTGAGAAAACTTGCTGCGCTCTGGTATGGGCTGCTCGCCGGCTGAGACAGTATATGCTAACTCACACTACCTTGTTGATCTCAAAGATGGATCCTATAAAGTACATATTCGAAAAGCCTGCTCTGTCTGGGAGAATAGCAAGATGGCAAATGATCTTGACGGAATACGACATTCAGTACACGACCCAAAAAGCTATCAAGGGAAGTGTATTGGCAGACCACTTGGCACATCAGGCCGTAGACGACTATCAATCAATGAACTTTGAGTTTCCGGATGAAAGCATCATGATAGTAACTGATTGTGAAGTACCTGGACCGGATGAAGGACCTGAGGAAGGATCCCGATGGTCTATGCACTTTGACGGAGCCTCCAATGCTTTGGGTAACGGTATCAGAGCCATAATCATATCACCTCAAGGCACTCATACTCCCCTCACTGCCCGACTATGTTTCAATTGTACCAACAACATGGCAGAGTATGAGGCGTGCATCATGGGTCTTCAAGCTGCGATTGACTTAAGGATCAAATTTCTGAGTGTCTTCAGAGATTCCGCTCTTGTGATGAATCAGATCAAAGGAGAGTGGGATACGAAACATCCGAACCTTATTCCTTATAGAGAATGTGTGTTGACTTTGATCCCCCACTTTACAGAGATAACCTTTGAACACTTTCCAAGAGAAGAGAATCAGCTGGCGGACGCGTTAGCTACAATGGCTTCTATGTTCAAGGTCAAATGGGATAATGAGGCTCCCCGGATCATCATCTGGAAACTGGACGAACCGGCATACTGTTGTGATCTCGAGACTGAATTGGTGACTGAGAAGCCTTGGTACCATGAGGTGAAGAGATATCTGGAAGCTCAGGAATACCCTGAAGGTGCATCTGTCAACGATAAGAAGTTCCTGAGAAGGTTCGCGGCAAAGTTCTTCCTTAGCAACGACATCTTATACAAGCGAAACCATGATTCAACCTTACTGCGTTGTGTGGACAAGACGGAAGCAGAAAGAATCATGGAAGAGCTACATGAAGGGACCTTTGGTACACACTCCAGTGGGCACACTATGGCTAAGAAGATCCTTCGGGCAGGATATTACTGGTCCACAATGGAAGCTGACTGCTACCAACATTCCAGGACATGCCATAAATGCCAGATTTATGCAGACAAGGTGCATGTTCCTCCGGTTCCCCTGAATGTTCTGACTGCGCCTTGGCCGTTTGCAATGTGGGGCATAGACATGATCGGCGAGATTAAACCTACGACATCTAATGGGCATCGCTTCATCCTAGTGGCGATTGATTATTTTACGAAGTGGGTTGAAGCAGCATCCTATGCTACGGTAACTAAGACTGTTGTGGCACGGTTCATTCGGCATAATATGATCTGTCGGTACGGCGTCCCAGAGAGAATTATTACAGACAACGGTACCAATCTGAACAATAAAATAATTGCTGAGCTCTGCGAGCAGTTCAAGATACAGCACCACAATTCTTCTCCTTACAGACCGAAGATGAATGGGGCTGTAGAAGCAGCAAATAAGAACATCAAGAAAATCATGCAGAAAATGACAGTGACTTATAAAGATTGGCACGAGATGTTACCGTTCGCTCTACATGGGTACCGTACCTCAGCTAGGACGTCAACCGGGGCAACTCCTTTCTCTTTGGTTTATGGTATGGAGGCAGTCTTGCCGATCGAAGTGCAAATACCCTCTCTCCGGATAATGAAGGATGCAAATCTGAACGAGGATGATTGGATCCAGACACGACTTGATCAGCTCAACCTTATTGATGAAAAGAGACTTGCTGCTATCTGTCATGGTCAGACGTATCAGAAACGGATGATCAGGGCATTTAACAAAAAGGTCAGACCACAGGAACATCATGTTGGGGATCTGGTAATCAAGCGAATCATCCTTCCTCAGAGTGATCCAAGGGGCAAATGGACCCCTACATACGAAGGGCCATTTGTGGTTAAGCATGTGTTCTCAGGAGGAGCAATGATATTGACCAACATGGACGGTGACGACCTTCCTCACCCCGCCAATGCAGACATAGTAAAAAGATACTACGCATGAAAAAAGACCCGCTAGGCTGACATACCTAGGCAAAAATTAGGGCTTCCCGTCAAACCAAAAGGGTTCGGGCAAAATGAAGGGATGAAAATGAAAAAAATCTGTACACCCGGCAAGTCGAAAACTTGAAAAGGCGGCTTGGGCAAAAATGGGTATCCCGGTGGACTGAAAACCCGAAAGGGTGGTCCAGGCAAAAGTTAGGGATAAAAAGCGTAATACTATGTCTCATTGGATCACTTTGCATCCAGAATCCGGTATCTACATCAAGTTCAGACGGCATCGATCAGTCAGCTTCATTTTCGTTTAGATCATCAAGTGATGAGACGTGCGGAGTTATAAAGGCAATAGCAGAGTTGAAACCCAGTGGGATCATTCATTTCACACAACTGCTTTATTTTCTCTTGTACAAAATTTGTATAAACTCTTTTGTTCGGCGGCGTTCTCTTACTAGGACGTCAGCCTCTTGTACACAAAACGCCTATTTTCAGGCCAGTCAAAAATCAATACAAATATATTTTCAATTAAAAGTGCCAATTGTTTTTCTTTTTCCGTTTTGTTTTGCGAAGAACGTCCAAGGTTCAATTTGTGATATATGCATTGACAATAATTTGCTAACTCATAAATATTTACATACGAAACAAAGGATTAATTACAGGTAACACTAGAAACAGGGGCAATAAAGAGTTGTCTAGGCAATCTAATTGTTCTGCCCTCCGAGGTACCAAGGTAGGTTCGACTAAAGAACACGGCCAGTACATCTTAATTCCCCAGAGAGTGAGCCAGCAAGTCAGTACACTCTCTCCAAGTTATATTATCAGGCCTTAAGGAAGTTGAGTATCCTCCAGCAAATCTCAACATTCCCCGGCAGCATATATGTATCCTTAACAAGCATCCCCGGCAGTCTTGGTCTAAAGATTGTTCCCCAGCGGCATACCAATATTCAAAGGAATCACTTCCCCAGCATATCAAAACTTCCCCAGGAGAGTTCAATCTAGTTCCCCAGGAAAGTTGGAATTCATCTCCCCAAGCTTATCCCCAGTAGATTCTGGAAGCTTATCCTCGTAGAGCACGAACGCGTCGCCCGACTTTATTTAAAGAGTTATTTCCTTACCAGGATATAACTGGGTTATCCTCAGCCAAAAGCCATGGAAAGAACGTCCTCGACGAAGTCCTCTTACCCCCAGCGAAGTCTATCATCACTTCCAACACAACAAGGATATCCCCAGCAAGTCATTATCAACAACTCAGCAAAGTATCTCTCTCCCCACAGAGTATTGCTTCCCAGCAAGATCGTCAGAAGACTTTTCTCCCCGCAGAATATTCCATTCGCCAAGTTTATTCCCTAACGGAGTTATCTTCTCCTACCGGTATTCTTGCAACTATCATCTCCAGTGGAAGCAAAAGCTTACTCTTCAACATCAGCCCAGGAGTGACTTCCCGGCACCCGTCAAGGATCTATTTTCCTAGACGAAAACATGCATTCCTAAACATCACATACATCATTATAGCATGCATAGACGCATCATACAAATCTCATTCATATTGAGAACATCATCGCTTGATCCATATCATGCATTGAATATGACTGACCTCTATCTTTCAGGAAAGATTCAGTTAAATTCTCAATCATATTTCAAGACCTAGGCCGGTTCAGTTAATCGACTCCAAAGATTTCTTATCCAGTCCAAGGCCTTCTCTAGTCCAGCTAAATCGACCCCAAACAGATTTTTCTGATGAAGACTCAGTAGAAGTTATCAAAGGTTTTTCTCAAACGCCCGCTTTTGAGATTATAATTGCCTATTGGTTCTCTCCCCAATCCTGCGGACACGATAATTCCATTCCAGGTTTTTCTCAAACGCCCGCTTTTGAGATTATAATTTCCTATGGTTCTCTCCCCAATGTTGCGGAGGTGATAATTCCATCCCAGGTTTTTCTCAAACGTCCGCTTTTGAGATTATAATTTCCTATGGTTCTCTCCCCAATATTGAGGAGATGATAATTCCATTTCAGGTTTTTCTCAAACGTCCGCTTTTGAGATTATAATTTCCTATGGTTCTCTCCCCAATGTTGCGGAGATGATAATTCCATTTCAGGTTTTTCTCAAACGTCCGCTTTTGAGATTATAATTTCCTATGGTTCTCTCCCCAATGTTGCGGAGATGATAATTCCAACCCAGGTTTTTCTCAAACGTCCGCTTTTGGGATTATAATTTCCTATGGTTCTCTCCCCAATGTTGCGGAGACGATAATTCCATCCCAGGTTTTTCTCAAACGTCCGCTTTTGAGATTATAATTTCCTATGGTTCTCTCCCCAATGTTGCGGAGATGATAATTCCATTTCAGGTTTTTCTCAAACGTCCGCTTTTGAGATTATAATTTCCTATGGTTCTCTCCCCAATGTTGCGGAGATGATAATTCCATTCCAGGTTTTTCTCAAACGTCCGCTTTTGAGATTATAATTTCCTATGGTTCTCTCCCCAATGTTGCGGAGATGATAATTCCATTCCAGGTTTTTCTCAAACGTCCGCTTTTGAGATTATAATTTTCTATGGTTCTCTCCCCAATGTTGCGGAGATGATAATTCCATTTCAGGTTTTTCTCAAACGTCCGCTTTTGAGATTATAATTTCCTATGGTTCTCTCCCCAATGTTGCGGAGACGATAATTCCATTTCAGGTTTTTCTCAAACGTTCGCTTTTGAGATTATAATTTCCTATGGTTCTCTCCCCAATGTTGCGGAGATGATAATTCCATTCCAGGTTTTTCTCAAACGTCCGCTTTTGAGATTATAATTTCCTATGGTTCTCTCCCCAATGTTGCGGAGATGATAATTCCATTCCAGGTTTTTCTCAAACGTCCGCTTTTGAGATTATAATTTCCTATGGTTCTCTCCCCAATGTTGCGGAGATGATAATTCCATTTCAGGTTTTTCTCAAACGCCCGCTTTTGAGATTATAATTTCCTATGGTTCTCTCCCCAATCCTGCGGAGACGATAATTCCAACCCAGGTTTTTCTCAAACGTCCACTTTTGAGAATTATAATTGCCTATGGTTCTCTCCCCGATCCTGCGGAGATGGTAATTCCCACCAAGATTTTCTCAACGATTGTTGTTGAGGTTAAAGTCATCCAAGGTTCTCTCACTGTTCATGCTGAGGTAGCAACCACCCCTGGTTTATTCATCATCTTTTGAAGCTCCAGACTCAACTCCTGTAACCAGTCAGGACACATCTACACCAAGCATCTAAAGACCAGCTCCTGCAACATGTCAGGTAATCATTTTCTTTTTTGCAGGTATGCAAGTTCTCGCTAAGGAATCTCTTACGCGATGAACATCCAGATGGAATCTATAAGCCCATCACCCTATTCTTCAATCTCCAAATGGCATCTATAAGCCCATTTATACCATCACTACTACTATGTGAGCGCAAATTTCTGGGCACTCTAGTGTTCAATCATCTTCTACCCTCGGATTACAAAAGGCACATCAGCAAATCTGCATCCTCAGGTCTAAGAAGATTGAACAGGGGCAACTGTTGTACCCCAAAATTTTCCCTCCCATATTTTTCAAGAAATTGCCAAGTCAAGCTGCAAAATTCCCCAAGGGTTGCACAGTGTAAGAGCCCCCTGAACAGTCAAAATTAGGGTTTTGGTTCTGATCAAGAAAATGAAGTTTCCAAAGGTCCAATCAAGTCTCACATGCCTATAAACATGGTCAAGCATCCTCATATCAAGTTTCAAGACTTTCAGCACAAAATTGCACAGTCAAAAACCCTAATTGCACTACAGTCAACTGCAGGGGCAAAATGGTCATTTGGCAGTCAAAAGTTCAAATTTTTGGTCAACATCTCATTTTGAAGCCACAAACATCATTTGATCAATACTTGATCATGACGCTCAAAGCTTGGCTCAAAAATCATCAAGATGCAAAAGTTTCCTTATTTGGACACTTGAAAAAGTCAACTGTAAATTGACCAGGGCATAACTTTCACATGGATTATCAGAAAAATTCCATCCAATGCTCATTTTGAAGAGAAAGACATTTCCTACAACTCCTCTTCACACTTCAAGTCCAAGAAATGCTCTCACAAAAAGTTATCAATTTCAACATTATAGGTCATTTTCAAAAGTCAACAAAAAGGGACTTTAAGTCAAAGGCCATAACTTGAGATTGGTGAATCAAAATGACATGGGACCAAAGGCATTGGTTAGAGGACTCAAATACCTTTCCAAAATGTCCAAGAACATGAGCAAAGCTTAAAAATTGAGCAAGTTATGCCTTGTGGAAGTTGGGAAATTTTTGGATATTTTGAAAAGTCAACATTGATTCAAATGACCTAAAATTGCTAATGGGCCTATTTTTCTTCCACAATTCATCATCCAAGACATGTGCACGACCACTTGGCCCAAAGGGAAGTTTTTATTCATTTTTTATTTATTTATTTGAATTTTTATTAATAATAATTCATTTAAATTAATTAAATACATGGAAAATACTAAACCTAATTTATCAAATCTTTTTGTACATGTAATAGGCTCAAAAATTCGTGCATGATCAAATATGGAAAGATTTGAAGAGAATTGGTCATGATTGGTACAAAATAGCATGGAAAATATTGAAAAAGATCTTGAAAAATCAAATCTTCCAAACCATCAATGCATGGATTTTGATCAAATTTCTTGACCTAATTCACTCATACATAAGTACAGAAGCAAGACCTAATCCTAAAGACCACTAAGCTGCGCAGAAACCCCATTATCAAACTTGAAAATTTTTGCCAAAAACTCAATTCTGAAAACCTAGTTCTAGGGCGATTCAAGGCAAGATTTTAATCTCATTAGCTTGCTAAGGCTTCATAGAAGGAATTTGGATCAAAAACCACAAGCTCTCGTGCCCAGAAACGTGAGAACGATCTCACCTGTACACAAAAAAATCCATAGTTGTGCATCTCAATTCATGCATCTTTTGTAATTTTTAATGCTTGATTCATGTTCATTGTGTGATTCTAATGCTAACCCAATGGTTTAATTTTGTTTTTGTGCATCGTATGAAGATTTGCCATGGATGAATATTAGGGTTTTGCAAGCTTTAATTTGGGCGTTTTGTGATATGGTAAAATTAGGACACGTGAATATCACCATTGAATCAAGCATACTCAGACGAAAAGAAACCCACCCTCGCGCCTAATTTATGAGGCCTTATGGCCTGTTCGCTATTTTTTGTAAAGATGCTTTCTGAAACGGTGTAAAAACCGTTGCCTATATTTTATTGTATTTTCAGGAAGAAAACAACATGAGGAAGACGATGAAGTGGAAGGCGTTGATTGGACCATTTAAATGCTTCGCGCGTTTTTGGAGCCACTGACCACTTTTCTTTCATAATAATTATTAGTTATTTTATGATAAACACGCGTTGGATGGTTCAGTGGTAGGCTTAAGCAATGGTGACGTTCAGGACCTGGGTTCGATCCCAGGTCCCCACCCCCTTTCATATTTTTTTTCAATTAATAATTACATGCAGCTTCAGCTCAAAGGAGCACCATGCGTCCATCACATCTGGCCATCCACGTGCCCAATGAGATTAATCAGAAGGCCACAATCTGAAGCATACCATAAGCCTGAGTCAAAGGTCCCACACGTTGCATGGAAAAGTCAACAAGGCCTCCAGTAATGGGCCAGAATTATTGGACTTTCACCTCCACTTTGGGGACAGATACCCCCCTAGGTTTGCCATTTTATTTTCTTTTCTTTTTTGCATTATTTCTATTTTCTTTTTAATTATTGTTTTTAATCAATTTATTATTTTCACAATATATAAAAAACACATAAAAATCTGAAAAAATGAAAAATATAATAAATATTTTATTTTAGTATTTTCATAAATAAATTGTATTAATTCATTTAGTTATTAAATTTAGGTTTAATTTAATATTTTCATAATAAAAATCTAAAAAATGTAGAAATAGGGTTTAATTAATTTTTATCTTTTTTTTAATTTTTCTTTCATAATAATTAAATATTAAATATTTATTTTTGTAATTAAATTGCATGTAAATTAATTAGGGTTAATTTTAGGTTAAAATTTAATCTTTTCTTAATAAACTAAAAAAACAATTAGAATTAGGGTTAGCATTTATTTTAATTGCATTTAATTCTTTTTCCCATTAAAACCAGAAAATACCAAAAACAATTTCTTTCTTTTTTTATTAATTAATTCCATCATTAATTTAATTTTGCGAAAAGGGTCCAACGCCCTCGTTCTTAATTTCTTATTAATTCGCATATTTATTTTATTTCGTTTAAATATTTATGTATCTCTCCCAAAGCCGTGTAATTAATTCCTCGCACTTTATTTTAATTCTTTATTTTTTCTGTCAAATCGGGTTCGAGAAATTTTGGCGATGTGGACCCGCGCCTTTTGTAATAGCTTAGAATTTTTATTTCTCGCATTTTTAACTGTTAAATCAAGGCATGAAAGAATGTATGGGCCATAAATAAAAACAAGCGTAGAACACCAATGACATGACAAGGTAAATACAAATGAAAACGACACACAAATCGCACACACCACCCCTAGGGTACGCCTCACTGTTGCCTTGCCTCGAAAAGTGATCGTCGAGTAGAGGATGTCTTAGTAAGTCCTCATGATCCGGGAACCTGGCATGAGGGTAGCTTCTAAGGTGTCTTCCCATTGCTCTGGTGATCACCATGTCCCGAACCTCGAATTGACCCTAACACCTCCAACGGTGATGCTACCTACCTCTCAATGGTGGGATGGCACTACTTTAAAGGACATTTACACAGACGAATTCCTTAGGGTAGGTAGGTTCTCGTAGATACTTGCTCTAATTTCAAAACAAATTCAAAAATACTTTTCACACCAACACATTTTCAAAAAGCTTTCGAAAGCATCTTTTCAAACACTCTTGAGGACCGATACAAGAGTCGAACTGAAATTTTCAAAGAAACTTTTTAAAACCCACAATTGAAAAGCAAACAAACCATTTTTGAAAACACAAGTGAGCAAGTATCTAAGAGCCCATGGATAACCATGGATAGAAAGGGTGCTAACACCTTCCCTTTCTATAATCTACCTCCCGAACCGAGAGCAATCTCTTTAAGGAATTTTTCTGTGCTTTTGTCCTTTCCATTTGGAGAAAATAAAAGACGGTGGCGACTCTTGCTTCCGCGACATTTCACGAACCAGCGTTAAACAGTCAGTTCCAGATCCACCGATCACAGAACTGGCGACTCTGCTGGGGATAAGAACTTAAAGTGAGGTGTACCTTAGGGCTAGTTCATAACTGTGTTTTCAATTGTATTGATTTGCTTGCTTTAAATTTGTGGGTTGCATGGGAGTTACATAGATCCTAACCCGGATCTGGGAATACCCTGTTTAGGTAGCAAAAGCTGTGAGGGACCTGTCCGGCGTAGACCGACACGGGTGAAGCAGTGGCTACGTTGGTGTGGCACCTTGGTCTGTACCGATATCCCTTGTGTTGCAACGAGGAGAATATGGGTCTTCTGAGGAGTCATTAAGCACCAACAACCTTAGAACCTTAATTGACACAACTTGGCCATTAGAACAGTAGCAGTATGCTACGCCCATTGAGGCTAAACTCTCGTGATGGTTCTGGCCGCAAGAAAAGATTGCGATGCTGGAGTTATGACCGATTGAGGGTAGTCAATGATATTGGGATCCTCTAAGAACCCGGTTACTTTGATAGGACAGGTATGAACCAACAAACTGAAAGAGGTTAGTACCTAGACCTCATGCTGGCCTAAACTTTAAGGGCTTGCTTTGTGTGACTTGTGTGCCTTACCATGTTTGCCTTTGTATCTATTTGTGGTGTGCTTTATCATAGCATCATAACATCATGAGCATTGCATGCATCCTGCATAAGGACTGACCATTTCAAAGACAAGAGGGTTTCACCTTTGCTCTGTTTTGTAGGACATTATGATGCCTGTGCGAAGGAATACTATCCGGTTCAAATTTGTTCACTCACCCGAGTTGCTTGAGGAGTTGGTTAGCAGAATTCCAAATACCACTTCCTTCATTCAGAGGCATGGTTCTCTTCTCAGTTTAGTCGCTGCAAAGCGGGATCAACAGTTGATGAGTGTTCTGACCCAGTTCTATGACCCTCTGTACCAGTGCTTCACCTTTCAAGACTTCCAGCTGGTCCCAACCCTGGAAGAGTTCTCTGATTTGCTTGGTATCCCTATCTTGGATCAGACTCCCTTTACTGGTTGGGAAAAGACCCTCAGGCTTGAGGATATTGCTGCAGCTCTTCCCTTGACACATCAAGAGGTAATGGACAACTGGGTAACTAGAAGCGGAGTTAAGGGTTTCTTGGCCAAATTTCTGATTGGTAAAGCTAACAGTTTCTGGGATGACCTGGACTTTAGGGCATATGAAGACATCTTGGCTCTCCTAATCTATGGGTTAGTCTTGTTTCCCAATCCTGACAACTTCATCAATGTCACTGCCATAAGGATCTTTATGTCTCAGAATCCCATACCCACTCTCTTGGGTGACATCTTGCAACAACTTCATGCTCGTACTACCCGAAGACGAGGAACCCTATGGTGTTGTATCCCTTTGTTGGTGAGGTGGTTTATTTCGCACCTCCCTAAGTTCGTACTGAAGAACCAAGAAGGAAGAGGCTGGGCTCACAGGTTAATGTCTCTCACCGATAAGGACATCATTTGGACTTGCAGAGGTTTGGATGAGATAGTTGTTATTGATCGATGCGGGGAATACCCTAATGTCCCACTGATTGGTACTCAAGGAGGGATCTCTTACAATCCATGTCTAGCACTCCGTCAGTTTGGAAGAGCCAGAAGAGCAGGGCCTCATGAAATGTTGGTGCCTCACATCAGTTTTGAGTTTCAGGTGGATAGTGACGAGCTGCGTCGTAGGTTCATCAAGGCTTGGGACAAAGTTCATAAAGCTGACCCACAAGAGTTGGGACCAAAGACTTCTTTACCTATGGAAGCCTATTACAGATGGGTTCACACCCGAGCTCAGAAGTTAGGTATGCCATATGAAGCTGTCAGACACGTCATTCTTGAGTGTCCTGACAAAGATGGTGTTCCTCCAACTGTCCTCCCTCCTCAGATACCCACTGATTATGAGACATTAAAGAGGTCTTGGTCGCAACTGCGAGAAGAACGGGATTCTTACCGGGAAAAGTTCAACGAGCAGGAATTGAAGATCCAGAAATTGACAAAGCAGTTGGAGAATGAGCGAGCTCTGAATGCCTACATCCGTACTGAGAAGAGGAGACCATGGGATCAATAAGGAGCTCTGGATGTTCTTTTTATAGTTTTACTTCCCTTTTCAGTATTCCCTTTCATGTAACGCCTAAAGGCAACCTGTTGAATAATTTCAGTTTCAAAGTTGAATCTAATGAAGTGTGTTCCTTTTGTTTACAAAGTTGATTCCCGGTTGTCTTTGAAAACATAAATCATACGCATTCCATTCATCATATGCATCACAGGTACTCTTCTTTTCAGGTTGCTGACTGTTCTTCGCTGTTTATTTCAGCATCATGAACCCTGAATCATCAACCGAGACATCTATCAAGGCCCTTCAGGCGCAGAACGCCCAATTTCAGGAGCTGATCATGGGTTTAGCTCAAGGTCAAAAAGAGCTGAAAGCTATGCTTCTGAAGAAGAATAAGAAGAAGAAGAGGACTGTGCTATTTAACACTGGGCGCAGACTCGGGAACACCTTGCAAAATGAGGCTGAGAGGACTACTCCATCTGTGGGGGAAGGTAGTCACCAAGAAAGGGAGGTCCCTACTCCTGTGGTCTCTGATACTGAAACAGACTTCAACGACGAACAGTACCCTCCTGCTGAAGACCGGTACAAGCAGCTGGAGGACAGATTAAAAGCTATGGAAATTCAGCGTGTGCCTGGACTGGATTTCAGAGACTTGGGGTTATCTACTGGGGTGGTGATTCCACACAAGTTCAAGGCACCTGCCTTTGTGAAGTATGACGGGGCTTCCTGTCCCAAGATGCACCTCCGTTCTTATGTAAGGAAGATCCAGCCTTACACAGCAGACAGGAACTTACGGATCCACTTCTTCCAGGAGAGTCTTTCAGGGACTCACCTCGAATGGTTCTATCAGTTGGAAGGAACCAACATTCGTAACTGGGAGGATCTGGCCACTGCTTTTTACAAGCAGTATCAATATAATTCCGACCTCGCTCCTACGCGTACCCAACTCCAGGGTATGTCGCTAGGGTCGGGTGAAGGTTTTAAGGAGTACGCACAGAAATGGAGAGATCTGGCTGGCAGGGTGCAGCCACCATTGACAGACCGGGAGCTGGTGGATATGTTTTTGGGGACCCTATCTGGTCCATTTTTCAATCATCTCATTGGTAATTCCTCTGCTGGGTTTACTGATCTGATCCTAACTGGTGAAAGGATCGAGGCCGGTATAAAATCGGGGAAGATACAGAAGGTTGCCTCCTCCAATGCTGAAAAGAAACCCTTCAAGAAGGAGGCTAGTGCTGTATATGGCTCCCGGAGACCAGAGAAATCTGAGCGCCACCAATCTGTCAGTGCGGTAATGATTGCCAAGCCTGCTGCCGCTCCTCGGCCAACCAATCCTCAAAGGGCTGAAAGACCCCGGAGAGAGTTTACCCGCTTGAGCATGACCTTATCACAGATCTTGCCACAACTGCTCTCAACCAACTTAGTAACCGTCAGAGAGGCTCCGAAGTTCCCAAATACTACCTCTCCGAAATACAACCCGAATGCCCGTTGTGCTTACCACTCTGATAGCCCGGGGCACTCCACTGATGACTGTTGGGCGTTAAGGAGCAAACTGCAAGACCTTATTGACGCCAAGGAGGTACAGTTTGAGGCATCTGAGAAGCCTAATGTAGTGACAGCTCCCCTGCCTGCTCATGGAGTGAATGCTATCGGGGACGAAGACGAAGTGGATGAAGCTGAGTTTGATAGCTGGATCTACCCGGCGACCGACAGTGGACTTAATAATTGGAGTGCAAAGGACAATCTATCTGTTTCTCTTGTTACTAAGTAATGAATTCCTATGTTTTTGGTATCTGTAATAAACAATAATTTGAAACTGTATGGCCCGGTGTCTTACCCGGGGCACCGTGGTCTTATTTATGAGGGCTTTTGTTTATCACTGTCATATATCATAAATAAAAGCATTGGACGTTTTTCACATTTCAAATCTTGCGCTCTTTTTCTTCCCTTTCCTTATATATTGCAAAACAGCTGTATTTACACACACTCACTCATACAGGTTTCAATCCACTCTGGATCTCACTGGTAACGACTCTGCTACTGCTAGTTATGACTTCGAAAATCCGATCAACTTAGCCGAAGACGAAGGTGAAGATGATTGCGAAGTGCCTGGCGAGCTTACAAGACTGTTACTTCAGGAAGAGAGGGCAATTCAACCACACGAAGAGCCAGTGGAAACAATAAACCTAGGTACTGAGGCAGACAGGAAAGAGGTAAAGATTGGTGCCAACCTAGAGCTCAGCGTGAAGCAACAGTTGACTCAAATGCTGCATGATTATATAGAGATCTTTTCCTGGTCCTACGAAGACATGCCCGGGTTGGATACCGATATTGTGGTGCATCACTTGCCTACTAAGGAAGACTGCCCCCCAGTTAAGCAAAAGGTCCGTCGTATGCGCCCAGAGATGTCTGAGAAGATTAAGGCCGAGGTTATGAAACAGTTTGACGTTGGGTTCCTCGCAGTGACTTCTTACCCTCAGTGGGTTGCTAATGTGGTGCCGGTACTGAAGAAGGACGGTAAGGTCAGAATGTGTGTCGACTACAGGGATCTGAACAGGGCCAGCCCCAAAGATGACTTCCCCTTACCTCACATTGATGTCCTTGTTGATAATACAACTCAGCACAAGGTATTCTCTTTCATGGATGGCTTTTCAGGTTACAACCAGATCAAGATGGCACCTGAAGACATGGAAAAGACTACATTTGTTACTCAGTGGGGCACCTTCTGCTACAAGGTCATGCCATTCGGGTTGAAGAACGCTGGGGAAACCTACCAACGCGCCATGGTTGCTTTATTTCATGATATGATCCATCATGAGATAGAAGTGTATGTGGACGACATGATCGCAAGGTCCCAGACTGAGGAAGAGCACCTAGATCATCTGCAGAAGTTGTTTGACCGATTGAAACTGTACAAGCTGAGGCTGAACCCGAACAAGTGCACCTTCGGGGTAAGATCGGGAAAGTTGCTAGGCTTCGTGGTAAGTGACAAGGGCATTCAAGTGGACCCTGCCAAGGTTAAAGCTATTTAAGAGATGCCAGTTCCTAGGACAGAGAAAGAGGTCAGAGGCTTTTTAGGACGCCTGAATTACATTGCTCGGTTCATTTCACACCTAACTGCTACCTGTGAGCCAATCTTCAAGCTGCTGAAGAAAGACCAGGTAGTACGTTGGAACGATGAATGTCAGGCTGCTTTCGACAGAATCAAAGAGTATCTCCAAGAACCACCTATCCTTATGCCACCGGTTGAAGGGAGACCTCTGATACTATATCTGACAGTGCTCGACAACTCAATGGGGTGTGTGCTAGGGCAGCATGACGAGTCTGGCCGAAAAGAGCATGCCATTTATTACCTTAGCAAAAAGTTTACCGACTGTGAGACCCGATACTCACTGCTTGAGAAAACTTGCTGCGCTCTGGTATGGGCTGCTCGCCAGCTGAGACAATATATGCTAACTCACACTACCTTGTTGATCTCAAAGATGGATCCTATAAAGTACATATTCGAAAAGCCTGCTCTGTTTGGGAGAATAGCAAGATGGCAAATGATCTTGACGGAATACGACATTCAGTACACGACCCAAAAAGCTATCAAGGGAAGTGTATTGGCAGACCACTTGACACATCAGGCCGTAGACGACTATCAATCAATGAACTTTGAGTTTCCGGATGAAAGCATCATGATAGTAACTGATTGTGAAGTACATGGACCGGATGAAGGACCTGAGGAAGGATCCCGATGGTCTATGCACTTTGACGGAGCCTCCAATGCTTTGGGTAACGGTATCGGAGCCATAATCATATCACCTCAAGGCACTCATACTCCCCTCACTGCCCGACTATGTTTCAATTGTACCAACAACATGGCAGAGTATGAGGCGTGCATCATGGGTCTTCAAGCTGCGATTGACTTAAGGATCAAATTTCTGAGTGTCTTCGGAGATTCCGCTCTTGTGATCAATCAGATCAAAGGAGAGTGGGATACGAAACATCCGAACCTTATTCCTTATAGAGAATGTGTGTTGACTTTGATCCCCCACTTTACAGAGATAACCTTTGAACACTTTCCAAGAGAAGAGAATCAGCTGGCGGACGCGTTAGCTACAATGGCTTCTATGTTCAAGGTCAAATGGGATAATGAGGCTCCCCGGATCATCATCTGGAAACTGGACGAACCGGCATACTGTTGTGATCTCGAGACTGAATTGGTGACTGAGAAGCCTTGGTACCATGAGGTGAAGAGATATCTGGAAGCTCAGGAATACCCTGAAGGTGCATCTGTCAACGATAAGAAGTTCCTGAGAAGGTTCGCGGCAAAGTTCTTCCTTAGCAACGACATCTTATACAAGCGAAACCATGATTCAACCTTACTGCGTTGTGTGGACAAGACGGAAGCAGAAAGAATCATGGAAGAGCTACATGAAGGGACCTTTGGTACACACTCCAGTGGGCACACTATGGCTAAGAAGATCCTTCGGGCAGGATATTACTGGTCCACAATGGAAGCTGACTGCTACCAACATTCCAGGACATGCCATAAATGCCAGATTTATGCAGACAAGGTGCATGTTCCTCCGGTTCCCCTGATTGTTCTGACTGCGCCTTGGCCGTTTGCAATGTGGGGCATAGACATGATCGGCGAGATTAAACCTACGGCATCTAATGGGCATCGCTTCATCCTAGTGGCGATTGATTATTTTACGAAGTGGGTTGAAGCAGCATCCTATGCTACGGTAACTAAGACTGTTGTGGCACGGTTCATTCGGCATAATCTGATCTGTCGGTACGGCATCCCAGAGAGAATTATTACAGACAACGGTACCAATCTGAACAATAAAATAATTGCTGAGCTCTGCGAGCAGTTCAAGATACAGCACCACAATTCTTCTCCTTACAGACCGAAGATGAATGGGGCTGTAGAAGCAGCAAATAAGAACATCAAGAAAATCGTGCAGAAAATGACAGTGACTTATAAAGATTGGCACGAGATGTTACCGTTCGCTCTACATGGGTACCGTACCTCAGCTAGGACGTCAACCGGGGCAACTCCTTTCTCTTTGGTTTATGGTATGGAGGCAGTCTTGCCGATCGAAGTGCAAATACCCTCTCTCCGGATAATGAAGGATGCAAATATGAACGAGGATGATTGGATCCAGACACGACTTGATCAGCTCAACCTTATTGATGAAAAGAGACTTGCTGCTATCTGTCATGGTCAGACGTATCAGAAACGGATGATCAGGGCATTTAACAAAAAGGTCAGACCACAGGAACATCAAGTTGGGGATCTGGTAATCAAGCGAATCATCCTTCCTCAGAGTGATCCAAGGGGCAAATGGATCCCTACGCACGAAGGGCCATTTGTGGTTAAGCATGTGTTCTCAGGAGGAGCAATGATATTGACCAACATGGACGGTGACGACCTTCCTCACCCCGCCAATGCAGACATAGTAAAAAGATACTACGCATGAAAAAAGACCCGCTAGGCTGACATGCCTAGGCAAAAATTAGGGCTTCCCGTCGAACCAAAAGGGTTCGGGCAAAATGAAGGGATGAAAATGAAAAAAATTTGTACACCCGGCAAGTCGAAAACCTGAAAAGGCGGCTTGGGCAAAAATGGGTATCCCGGTGGACTGAAAACCCGAAAGGGTGGTCCAGGAAAAAGTTAGGGATAAAAAGCGTAATACTATGTCTCATTGGATCACTTTGCATCCAGAATCCGGTATCTACATCAAGTTCAGACGGCATCGATCAGTCAGCTTCGTTTTCGTTTAGGTCATCAAGTGATGAGACGCTCGGAGTTATAAAGGCAATAGCAGAGTTGAAACCCAGTGGGATCATTCATTTCACACAGCTGCTTTATTTTCTCTTGTACAAAATTTGTATAAACTCTTTTGTTCGGCGGCGTTCTCTTACTAGGACGTCAGCCTCTTGTACACAAAACGCCTATTTTCAGGCCAGTCAAAAATCAATACAAATATATTTTCAGTTAAAAGTGCCAATTGTTTTTCTTTTTCCGTTTTGTTTTGCGAAGAACGTCCAAGGTTCAATTTGTGATATATGCATTGACAATAATTTGCTAACTCATAAATATTTACATACGAAACAAAGGATTAATTACAGGTAACACTAGAAACAGGGGCAATAAAGAGTTGTCTAGGCAATCTAATTGTTCTGCCCTCCGAGGTACCAAGGTAGGTTCGACTAAAGAACACGGCCAGTACATCTTAATTCCCCAGAGAGTGAGCCAGCAAGTCAGTACACTCTCTCCAAGTTATATTATCAGGCCTTAAGGAAGTTGAGTATCCTCCAGCAAATCTCAACATTCCCCGGCAGCATATATGTATCCTTAACAAGCATCCCCGGCAGTCTTGGTCTAAAGATTGTTCCCCGGCGGCATACCAATATTCAAAGGAATCACTTCCCCAGCATATCAAAACTTCCCCAGGAGAGTTCAATCTAGTTCCCCAGGAAAGTTGGAATTCATCTCCCCAAGCTTATCCCCAGTAGATTCTGGAAGCTTATCCTCGCAGAGCACGAACGCGTCGCCCGACTTTATTTAAAGAGTTATTTCCTTACCAGGATATAACTGGGTTATCCTCAGCCAAAAGCCATGGAAAGAACGTCCTCGACGAAGTCCTCTTACCCCCAGCGAAGTCTATCATCACTTCCAACACAACAAGGATATCCCCAGCAAGTCATTATCAACAACTCAGCAAAGTATCTCTCTCCCCACAGAGTATTGCTTCCCAGCAAGATCGTCAGAAGACTTTTCTCCCCGCAGAATATTCCATTCGCCAAGTTTATTCCCTAACGGAGTTATCTTCTCCTACCAGTATTCTTGCAACTATCATCTCCAGTGGAAGCAAAAGCTTACTCTTCAACATCAGCCCAGGAGTGACTTCCCGGCACCCGTCAAGGATCTATTTTCCTAGACGAAAACATGCATTCCTAAACATCACATACATCATTATAGCATGCATAGACGCATCATACAAATCTCATTCATATTGAGAACATCATCGCTTGATCCATATCATGCATTGCATATGACTGACCTCTATCTTTCAGGAAAGATTCAGTTAAATTCTCAATCATATTTCAAGACCTAGGCCGGTTCAGTTAATCGACTCCAAAGATTTCTTATCCAGTCCAAGGCCTTCTCTAGTCCAGCTAAATCGACCCCAAACAGATTTTTCTGATGAAGACTCAGTAGAAGTTATCAAAGGTTTTTCTCAAACGCCCGCTTTTGAGATTATAATTGCCTATTGGTTCTCTCCCCAATCCTGCGGAGACGATAATTCCATTCCAGGTTTTTCTCAAACGCCCGCTTTTGAGATTATAATTTCCTATGGTTCTCTCCCCAATGTTGCGGAGGTGATAATTCCATCCCAGGTTTTTCTCAAACGTCCGCTTTTGAGATTATAATTTCCTATGGTTCTCTCCCCAATATTGCGGAGATGATAATTCCATTTCAGGTTTTTCTCAAACGTCCGCTTTTGAGATTATAATTTCCTATGGTTCTCTCCCCAATGTTGCGGAGATGATAATTCCATTTCAGGTTTTTCTCAAATGTCCTCTTTTGAGATTATAATTTCCTATGGTTCTCTCCCCAATGTCGCGGAGATGATAATTCCAACCCAGGTTTTTCTCAAACGTCCGCTTTTGGGATTATAATTTCCTATGGTTCTCTCCCCAATGTTGCGGAGACGATAATTCCATCCCAGGTTTTTCTCAAACGTCCGCTTTTGAGATTATAATTTCCTATGGTTCTCTCCCCAATGTTGCGGAGATGATAATTCCATTTCAGGTTTTTCTCAAACGTCGGCTTTTGAGATTATAATTTCCTATGGTTCTCTCCCCAATGTTGCGGAGATGATAATTCCATTCCAGGTTTTTCTCAAACGTCCGCTTTTGAGATTATAATTTCCTATGGTTCTCTCCCCAATGTTGCGGAGATGATAATTCCATTCCAGGTTTTTCTCAAACGTCCGCTTTTGAGATTATAATTTCCTATGGTTCTCTCCCCAATGTTGCGGAGATGATAATTCCATTTCAGGTTTTTCTCAAACGTCCGCTTTTGAGATTATAATTTCCTATGGTTCTCTCCCCAATGTTGCGGAGACGATAATTCCATTTCAGGTTTTTCTCAAACGTCCGCTTTTGAGATTATAATTTCCTATGGTTCTCTCCCCAATGTTGCGGAGATGATAATTCCATTCCAGGTTTTTCTCAAACGTCCGCTTTTGAGATTATAATTTCCTATGGTTCTCTCCCCAATGTTGCGGAGATGATAATTCCATTCCAGGATTTTCTCAAACGTCCGCTTTTGAGATTATAATTTCCTATGGTTCTCTCCCCAATGTTGCGGAGATGATAATTCCATTTCAGGTTTTTCTCAAACGTCCGCTTTTGAGATTATAATTTCCTATGGTTCTCTCCCCAATCCTGCGGAGACGATAATTCCAAACCAGGTTTTTCTCAAACGTCCGCTTTTGAGAATTATAATTGCCTATGGTTCTCTCCCCGATCCTGCGGAGATGGTAATTCCCACCAAGATTTTCTCAACGATTGTTGTTGAGGTTAAAGTCATCCAAGGTTCTCTCACTGTTCATGCTGAGGTAGCAACCACCCCTGGTTTATTCATCATCTTTTGAAGCTCCAGACTCAACTCCTGTAACCAGTCAGGACACATCTACACCAAGCATCTAAAGACCAGCTCCTGCAACATGTCAGGTAATCGTTTTCTTTTTTGCAGGTATGCAAGTTCTCGCTAAGGAATCTCTTACGCGATCAACATCCAGATGGCATCTATAAGCCCATCACCCTATTCATCAATCTCCAAATGGCATCTATAAGCCCATTTCCACCATCACTGCTACTATGTGAGCGCAAATTTCTGGGCACTCTAGTGTTCAATCATCTTCTACCCTCGGATTACGAAAGGCACGTCAGCCAATCTGCATCCTCAGGTCTAAGAAGATTGAACAGGGGCAACTGTTGTACCCCAAAATTTTCCCTCCCATATTCTTCAAGAAATTGCCAAGTCAAGCTGCAAAATTCCCCAAGGGTTGCACAGTGTAAGAGCCACCTGAACAGTCAAAATTAGGGTTTTGGTTCTGATCAAGAAAATGAAGTTTCCAAAGGTCCAATCAAGTCTCACATGCCTATAAACATGGTCAAGCATCCTCATATCAAGTTTCAAGACTTTCAGCACAAAATTGCACAGTCAAAAACCCTAATTGAACTACAGTCAACTGCAGGGGCAAAATGGTCATTTGGCAGTCAAAAGTTCAAATTTTTGGTCAACATCTCATTTTGAAGCCACAAACATCATTTGATCAATACTTGATCATGACTCTCAAAGCTTGGCTCAAAAATCATCAAGATGCAAAAGTTTCCTTATTTGGACAGCTGAAAAAGTCAACTGTAAATTGACCAGGGCATAACTTTCACATGGATTATCAGAAAAATTCCATCTAATGCTCATTTTGAAGAGAAAGACATTTCCTACAACTCCTCTTCACACTTCAAGTCCAAGAAATGCTCTCACAAAAAGTTATCAATTTCAACATTATAGGTCATTTTCAAAAGTCAACAAAAAGGGACTTTAAGTCAAAGGCCATAACTTGCGATTGGTGAATTAAAATGACATGGGACCAAAGGTATTGGTTAGAGGACTCAAAGACCTTTCCAAAATGTCCAAGAACATGAGCAAAGCTTAAAAATTGAGCAAGTTATGCCTTGTGGAAGTTGGGAAATTTTTGGATATTTTGAAAAGTCAACATTGATTCAAATGACCTAAAATTGCTAATGGGCCTATTTTTCTTCCACAATTCATCATCCAAGACATGTGCACGACCACTTGGCCCAAAGGGAAGTTTTTATTCATTTTTTATTTATTTATTTGAATTTTTATTAATAATAATTCATTTAAATTAATTAAATACATGGAAAATACTAAACCTAATTTATCAAATCTTTTTGTACATGTAATAGGCTCAAAAATTCGTGCATAATCAAATATGGAAAGATTTGAAGAGAATTGGTCATGATTGGTACAAAATAGCATGGAAAATATTGAAAAAGATCTTGAAAAATCAAATCTTCCAAACCATCAATGCATGGATTTTGATCAAATTTCTTGACCTAATTCACTCATACATAAGTACAGAAGCAAGACCTAATCCTAAAGACCACTAAGCTGCGCAGAAACCCCATTATCAAACTTGAAATTTTTTGCCAAAAACTCAATTCTGAAAACCTAGTTCTAGGGCGATTCAAGGCAAGATTTTAATCTCATTAGCTTGCTAAGGCTTCATAGAAGGAATTTGGATCAAAAACCACAAGCTCTCGTGCCCAGAAACGTGAGAACGATCTCACCTGTACACAAAAAAATCCATAGTCGTGCATCTCAATTCATGCATCTTTTGTAATTTTTAATGCTTGATTCATGTTCATTGTGTGATTCTAATGCTAACCCAATGGTTTAATTTTGTTTTTGTGCATCGTATGAAGATTTGCCATGGATGAATATTAGGGTTTTGCAAGCTTTAATTTGGGCGTTTTGTTATATGGTAAAATTAGGACACGTGAATATCACCATTGAATCAAGCATACTCAGACGAAAAGAAACCCACCCTCGCGCCTAATTTATGAGGCCTTATGGCCTGTTCGCTATTTTCTGTAAAGATGCTTTCTGAAACGGTGTAAAAACCGTTGCCTATATTTTATTGTATTTTCAGGAAGAAAACAACATGAGGAAGACGATGAAGTGGAAGGCGTTGATTGGACCATTTAAATGCTTCGCGCGTTTTTGGAGCCACTGACCACTTTTCTTTCATAATAATTATTAGTTATTTTATGATAAACACGCGTTGGATGGTTCAGTGGTAGGCTTAAGCAATGGTGACGTTCAGGACCTGGGTTCGATCCCAGGTCCCCACCCCCTTTCATATTTTTTTTCAATTAATAATTACATGCAGCTTCAGCTCAAAGGAGCACCATGCGTCCATCACATCTGGCCATCCACGTGCCCAATGAGATTAATCAGAAGGCCACAATCTGAAGCATACCATAAGCCTGAGTCAAAGGTCCCACACGTTGCATGGAAAAGTCAACAAGGCCTCCAGTAATGGGCCAGAATTATTGGACTTTCACCTCCACTTTGGGGACAGATACCCCTAGGTTTGCCATTTTATTTTCTTTTCTTTTTTGCATTATTTCTATTTTCTTTTTAATTATTGTTTTTAATCAATTTATTATTTTCACAATATATAAAAAACACATAAAAATCTGAAAAAATGAAAAATATAATAAATATTTTATTTTAGTATTTTCATAAATAAATTGTATTAATTCATTTAGTTATTAAATTTAGGTTTAATTTAATATTTTCATAATAAAAATCTAAAAAATGTAGAAATAGGGTTTAATTAATTTTTATCTTTTTTTTATTTTTCTTTCATAATAATTAAATATTAAATATTTATTTTTGTAATTAAATTGCATGTAAATTAATTAGGGTTAATTTTAGGTTAAAATTTAATCTTTTCTTAATAAACTAAAAAAACAATTAGAATTAGGGTTAGCATTTATTTTAATTGCATTTAATTCTTTTTCCCATTAAAACCAGAAAATACCAAAAACAATTTCTTTCTTTTTTTATTAATTAATTCCATCATTAATTTAATTTTGCGAAAAGGGTCCAACGCCCTCGTTCTTAATTTCTTATTAATTCGCATATTTATTTTATTTCATTTAAATATTTATGTATCTCTCCCAAAGCCGTGTAATTAATTCCTCGCACTTTATTTTAATTCTTTATTTTTTCTGTCAAATCGGGTTCGAGAAATTTTGGCGATGTGGACCCGCGCCTTTTGTAATAGCTTAGAATTTTTATTTCTCGCATTTTTAACTGTTAAATCAAGGCATGAAAGAATGTATGAGCCATAAATAAAAACAAGCGTAGAACACCAATGACATGACAAGGTAAATACAAATGAAAACGACACACAAATCGCACACACCACCCCTAGGGTACGCCTCACTGTTGCCTTGCCTCGAAAAGTGATCGTCGAGTAGAGGATGTCTTAGTAAGTCCTCATGATCCGGGAACCTGGCATGAGGGTAGCTTCTAAGGTGTCTTCCCATTGCTCTGGTGATCACTATGTCCCGAACCTCGAATTGACCCTAACACCTCCAACGGTGATGCTACCTACCTCTCCATGGTGGGATGACACTACTTTAAAGGACATTTACACAGACGAATTCCTTAGGGTAGGTAGGTTCTCGTAGATACTTGCTCTAATTTCAAAATAAATTCAAAAATACTTTTCACACCAACACATTTTCAAAAAGCTTTCGAAAGCATCTTTTCAAACACTCTTGAGGACCGATACAAGAGTCGAACTGAAATTTTCAAAGAAACTTTTTAAAACCCACAGTTGAAAAGCAAACAAACCATTTTTGAAAACACAAGTGAGCAAGTATCTAAGAGCCCATGGATAACCATGGATAGAAAGGGTGCTAACACCTTCCCTTTCTATAATCTACCTCCCGAACCGAGAGCAATCTCTTTAAGGAATTTTTCTGTGCTTTTGTCCTTTCCATTTGGAGAAAAATAAAAGACGGTGGCGAGTCTTGCTTCCGCGACATTTCGCGAACCAGCGTTAAACAGTCAGTTCCAGATCCACCGATCACAAGGGGCAAATAAGAATTGTCTGAACCGTACAAGTTGCTCTGTCCACCAGGTACCAAGGTACATTCAACTGAAGAATATGGCTAAGATACCTCCACTCCCCGCAGAATAAGGCAGTAATGGTAGCTCTCCCAGCTGAGACTTGCAACTATGAACAAATCAGCGATACTCTCCCCAAGCAGAGTTCATCCACCATCAGCGCTAAAAAGGTTTGGTATCCCCAGAAGGTCTTAATATTCCTCAGCGGAGTATAAAGATATTCCTCAGCAAGTATAAGAGTATCCCCGACAAAATACAAGATACCCCCAGTGGAGTCAATATTTCCCCAGCACGGTCTAAAAAAGCTTCCCCAACGGAGTTGAATCATCATCCCCAGTAGACTCTGGAAGTTTATCCCCAGCGGAGTACAAAATAAATCTCCCCAGCCAAATTCAAAGGATTATCCCCACAAAAGTCTAACAGGGTTATCTCCAGCAAGTTGTAACTGAAAGATCGTCGCCAGCGAAGTTCTTTCCTTTCCCCAAGCAGGAGTTCAATCCTCAACAGATTCGGTGTCACCAACAACGGTAATCCATCCCCAGCAGAGTTTATCATTGAAATCCCCAGCAGAGCTTATCAGCGGAATCCCCAGCGGAGTTTATTGTTAAAATCCTCAGCAGAACATCTCTTCCCCACAGAGTAATTCCGCTTGAAGTAATCGCCTCATCAGTTTATTTCCCAACGGAGTTATCCTCTCCTGCAAGTTTATCACCTTCGTTCATCATCCCCAACGGAAACGAAGAATTCAACTCTCTCTCCAGCAGCTCCAGGATTTATTTTCCCTAGCTAAAGCATTACATTTCCATACATCATAATACATGCATAGACGCATCATACCATACAATCTCATTTATGTTGAGAACATCATTGCTTGATCCATATCATGCATTGCATATGACTGACCTTTACCTTTCAGGAAGGATACAGTTAAACTCTCAACCAAGTCAATGGAGATAACCCGTCAACAGAGACAACCCGTCAATGGAGATAACCCGTTAATAGAGACAACCCGTCAATGGAGACAACCTGTCAATGGAGACAACCCGTCAATAGAGACAACTCGTCAATAGAGACAACCTGTCAGTGGAGACAACCTATCAATGGAGACAACTCGTCAATAGAGACAACTTGTCAATGGAGATAACCTGTCAATAGAGATAACCTGTCAATGGAAACAACCCGTCAATGGAGATAACCTGTCAATAGAGACAACCCGTCAATGGAGACAACCCGTCAATGGAGACAACCCGTCAATAGAGACAACCCGTCAATGGAGACAACCCGTCAATGGAGACAACCCGTCAAAAGAGACAACCCGTCAATAGAGACAACCCGTCAATGGAGACAACCTGTCAATGGAGACAACCCGTCAATGGAGACAACCCGTCAATGGAGATAACCTGTCAATGGAGACAACCTGTCAATGGAGACAACCCGTCAATGGAGACAACCTGTCAATGGAGACAACCCGTCAATGGAGATAACCCGTCAATAGAGACAACCTGTCAATAGAGACAACCCGTCAATGGAGACAACCCGTCAATAGAGACAACTCGTCAAAGGAGACACCCCGTCAAAGGAGACAACCCGTCAATAGAGATAACTCATCGAAGGAGACACCACGTCAAAGGAGACAACCCGTCAAAAGAGACAACCCGTCAGCAAAGACAAAACCACCTACCAAAAACCTCCAAATGGCATCTGTAATCCCATTCCCGACATCACAATGCTGATGCTACTTCATGCGAGTGCAAAATTTTGGGCACTCTAGTGTTCAATCATCTTCCACCTTCAGATCACGAAAGGCCTGAACGCCAATCTATATCCTCAGGTTTAAGAAGATTGAACAGGGGCAACTGTTGTACCCCAAAATTTGCCCTCCCATATTTCTCAAGACATGTCAAGAATCATCTCCAAGTTGTTCAAGATGGCTCAAGAGTTGGACAGTCAAATCACTTCCTAAGGCAGCCAATTCAAAATTAGGGTTTTGTGTTGCATCAAGGTCCTTACATCCAAATGGTCTCAAATGCTCCCCAGTGTCCTAATATGTTCTCAAGTTCATCCATATCAAATTTCAAGCCTTGCAGAGGAAGTTTGGTCAGTCAAATGATTAAGAGGTCTAAAAATCGACTGTGTTAGGGCAAAAGTCAACTGTGGCCTACAAATAGTCAAACCTCAAGATTTTTTGTCAAAATTATCATTTTGAAGGATAATTCATCATTTTATCAAGGGTTGATCATGATTCATCAAGGATTGCTCAAGATTCATCAAGATTCAAAAGTTGCTAAATTAGGGTTTTGTAGGAAAAGTCAACTAAACTTTGACCAAGCATAACTTTCTCATACTTTATTAGAAATGACCCATCCAAAGCTCATTTTGAATAGGATGCAATTTCCTACAATCCATCTACATACCCCAAGATCAAGAAATGCTCTCACAAAAAGTTACAAATTTGGACATTATAGGTCATTTTTGAAAGTAAACAAAAACACCTTTTTTTACAAAGCTTATAACTTGAGCATGGAATATCAAAATGATATTATACCAAAAGGGTTGGTTAGAGGACATCTCAATGTTTCTAAAAAGTCCAAGAACACTTCCAAAAGTTCAAAATTGAAGAAATTATGCATTGTTGAAGTTGGGCATTTTTTCAAAAGTGCCAAAAGTCAACTATCCTCAAAACTCCAATTTTTGACAAAAGGGCCCACTTTTTTCCACTTGATTTGGTCTTTTCACACCACACACGTGTCCCATCTTCAGTTTCATGTCCATTCACTAAATTTTCTATTTTATTTAATTTTTATTGATTTAATTCATTTTAAATCAATATTAATTCAAATAAAATCCAAAAATTGATGGAATGATATCTTTTTGATCATTACAACTTTCAATTTACATGATACACCTAATCAAATTCGAATTATGCCATGTTGTGTACACAATATTTTATTTGATACAAATATGGAAGCTTTGTTAATGGTGGCAAAATCATATCTTGGAATCATCAATGCACAAGGATTGGAGGCCCAAAGTTTAACCTAATGCACTCCTTATTACTTGTACAAGCCACACATATCAAGAACACGACCTGAAGCTGCCAAAAACGGCCAAACCAAATTGGAAAAAAAACTTGAAAAAGTGTGAGATCAAAATCTTGGTTAGAGCTCGATTCAGTCCAAAAACTCAACACTATCTCCTTGCATGAGGTTCACTGAAGCGATTATAATCAAAGCCAAGCCTTCTCTCTTCCTGAAACGCGCTGTAAGTATCCACAAATATGGCCCTTTACACGAAAACATAACTCCTCATTCTTGCATCTTTTTGACAGAACATTAGCATATTCTTGTTCCTTGTATGATTTCTAAGCTTTTTGCAATATTCAATTTTGTTTTCATAGCCTATATTGTAATGCCCGAACCTAGGGTTTCTTTTCTTTGTTTTTAGGCGTTTGCTATGTAGGTAAAATTAGGTTAAATAATGGCCATGGTTGTGTTCAGGGAAGAGAAACGAGCATGGGGATGATCTTAGTATGCATTTACATGGCATGGAGGTTGTTTTAGGAGGAACCCACGGTTCTTGCTGCGGATAAAAATCCACAGGTAAGAAACCAGTGTCTCAACGAAGAAGACGCTGACGCATCTCCCTCCCATTCGTCCTTTCAAATCTCGCGCGCTTTATTTTTTTGTTTACAACATATTGATTGTTTTTGCATATAATGTTCTCCACTTATCCATTTAACAAAAGCGTGTCACAGCTCAGTTGGTAAAGGCGTTGTTGCAAAGTCGGACCTGGGTTCGAATCCCAGGTCCCCTCAAACGCTTATTATTATTTTGTCCCAGGTGATTCCATGTAGCATCAAAAGCGTGGCATATTGTGTGTCTCCATCTAGATGGCAGCCAGATGGTTTCAGATCAAATCCAATGGCCAAAAGTGAGCATCCACCATGTGCCAAGATCAACATGTCAACAGGGAAATGTGGAAGGTCAATGAGGCTTGCTGCAAATGGGCCCAAACAAATGATGTTCTCACCCTCCAAAGCTGGCCCAAACCCCTTGGTTATTCTTTTATTTTATTTTATTTTGTTTATTTATTTACTAATTATTTTTATTGTTTAAATTGACCAATTAATTATTCTCCTCATAAAATCAGAAAACATAAAAATATTATTTTTATTTTATTAAATTAATATCATCATTGTATTTTTGTAAATAAATATTAATCAATTAATGTAGTTTTTAATTAGATTAATTTTAATATTTTTGCAATAAATTAAAATCAATTTAGAATATTAGGTTTTACTAACTTTTAACCATTTTATTTTATTTCCTTAAAAACAAAAATCCAAAAATATTTTCATTAATTAATTAATTAATTAATTAATTTTGACTCAATTTAATTTCACTCTTAATTAAAAAAAAACAAAAAACATGCTTTCTTTCAAAAAGGGTCAAAACCCTAAAAAATACGCCGATTTAATTTTCTTGCACGCGATCCATTTATTTCCAATATTGTAATTGCTTCTGGAATGTAATAGCTTTTAATTAGGACATTATTTATCGCTTTCTTTTATTTTCCGCAATTTAAATTAAAGGGTTTGTTTTTGGCGATGTAAATACCCGACGCCTTGTAATAGTTTAGATTTAATTTCCCGCAATTTAATTTCCGCACAATATTAACTGTTAGATGTTTGATAAATAGGCAATGCATGACAAGATCAATCTTTAACCTAAAATCAATATAGCTCACCCATGACATGTACAGATAAAATTAACCGAAGTAACACACTTGCACATGCCACTCTTAGGGTACACCTCACTTGGTTGCCTCGAACGTGGTTATTAAGTATAGGAAGTTTCAGAGGTCATCCTCTTGTCCAAAGATCATAGTTGCCTCGAAACGGTTGCCTCGGAAAAAATGATCTAAGACATTAGAGTTACCGCTAAGGCGTTCTAACATTACTTTAGTGACCACACATCCCTTAATCGAATTGACCCTTAAACTCCAACGACGGTGCTACCTACTCATCAATAGTAGGATAGCATTGTCTAAAGGACATTTGTACAAATTAATTCCTTTTTCGAGTAGGTAGATGGTTCTTAAGTACTTGCTCTCTCAAAACAAAACAAAACTTTTTGCACTCACACTCTCTTTAAAACAAAAACTCTTTTCAAACCCACAAACACAAAGAAAAGCAAAATTTTGAAAACACAATGAGCAAGTACCTAAGAGCCCGTGGATAACCACGGATAGAAAGGGTGCTAACACCTTCCCTTTCTATAATCTACCTCCCGAACCCGAGAAATATCTCAAAAAGGAATTTTTCTGTGCTTTTGTCCTTTCCTTATTGGATAAAATAAAAGACGGTGGCGACTCTTGCTTACCGCGACATTTTGCAAAAATAAACGCAAACACGAACCAGCATATCCAAAACAGTCAGTTCTCATTCCCACCGATCACAAAAGGCATCATAAGACTTTGAGCACGAGTTCATACCCATTTGAGGTAAGGCTCAAGAGGGATGGAATTCTTGTGCCCCGAAGTCTTGCTATCTACCTTGTTCAACATCCTCCAAGCTCGAATAAATCTCTGGCGAAGACCTTGATCGTCATTCTCGTAGTCGAATACCAAACTTTGAATCATCATTTCATGTGGGCCATCCCTTCGGGCGTAACCAAACTGTCTTAATGCTAAGCAGGGGTTGTAGGTGATGCCTCCCCTAATGCCAAGTAAAGGGACATTATGGAATTATCCACAACGGCCGATAATAGTAACATTCTCTATGGATCGAGAACACCAATGAATGTCTGAATGTTTGAGTGTCATCAACCTTTGTGACCACCTTAAACCTTGCTCGTTCTTTAATACATATTGGAGAAGATGCGAAATAAACCATCTTGCCAAAAGAGGAGTACAACACATAAGAACACCTCTTTTCCTCATTGTGCGAGTGTGAAAAAAGTGTAGGATGTCCCCTAACAAAGTAGGCACCGGGTTGCGAGATATGAAGATTTTGACGGTGTTCACGTCTATGAGTTGGTCAAGATTTGGAAACAAAACCATCCCATAGATGAGGAGAGCCACAATTTCCTCAAAGGCTTGCAAATCCAAGGAATTCCAACAGCTTTGGGCTTTCTTAAACAAGAACTTTGCTAGGAAACCCTTGACACCACTCCTTGTTTCCCAATAAGTTGTGACATCAAATGATTGCAAGTGTAGAGCTTGAGCAATCTCTTCTGGCTTTGGGTCTCTTTTCATACCGTTGAAAGGTAGTTGATTGAGAATGGGAATCCTCAAGAGTCGGGAGAATTCTTCCAAAGTAGGTACAAGTTGATAATCGGGAAATGTGAAGCAATGGTGCAAGGGATCAAAGAACTGAAAGAGCACCTTCATCATGTCCTCATCAATGTTGGAGGTGACCAAGTTGAGTAGGCGACCATGTCTCTCGGTGAATGGAGAGTTTTCAGGGATCCTTGAAGCTAGCTCCTTAAGTTGTGGAGGGGTTTTCATAAGATTGAATTTAATAGTTTTCCTACGAATAGAATCCATGTCCTACAAAACAAGAACAAAGATGAATCCCAAAATCCTTGAAATGGTTAGTGAATGTGTATGATGTTATCATGTTCATGTTGTTATGTATAAGTATGTATATAAAAACAAAGCAAACAAGTCCTTAGGTTTAGTCTTGCATGGAGTCTCATAGGTAAGTACCCTCTTGAAGTTTAGTTGGCTCAAACCTGTCCTAGTAATAGTAACCGGGTTCTAAGGAGCTCAATATCACTGGTTTGTTTCCTTGGTCATTGTTTCAGCACAAGCCTCTTTAATGGCAACCGAAATATCCCAAGAAACCAAACCTCAATAAGTGTAGTATCGAGTATCTACCAACTTCGGACTGCACCAAAGCCGGTCATCTCACTACATCCTAAAGGCCAAGTTGGTCAAGTAAAGGTTCTAAAAGTTCATTAATGCTTCATGACATCACTCAGCGGCCCCGTATTCTCCTTTATTAACTCAAGGGATACCGGTACCCACAAATATGTCACACTAACGTAGCTATTGCTTAGACCATGTCGGTATACCCTGCACAATTTCCACAATGTATTGCTACTTACCTATAAGGTATCCTAAATCCGGGTAGAGGATTCAAACCCAAACAAAGAACCATAATGTAAAGCAAACAAGTCAAACAATTGAAAGCAAATAAATGTGATATAACCCTAAGGTAACCCACTTTTAGAATTCTCCCCAGCAGAGTCACCAGTTCTGTGATACGGTGGGAGAACTGACTTGAAGGTTTTGCGTTTGATCGCCAATGTTGCGATTAGCAAGAGTCGCCACCGACTTTTCTTTTATCCAAAAGGAAAGGTGAAAAAGCACATGAAATAACTTTGAGATTATTTCTTGAGTTTGGGGGGTAGATTATGAAAAGGGAAGGTATTATCACCCTTTTCATCCATGGTTTTCCATGGGCTCTTAGTTACTTGCTAGATCACTTGCTTTTGTTTGAAATTATGCTTGGTGTGGTTTTTGAAAGTATTTTGTAAAGAGACCATTTTTTAGGCAATCTTTGTAATGATTCTTGTTTGTAAGAATATATACAAAGATGTTTGGTCTTTTGAAAATGTTTTCCAGTTTGTAAGATGTTTGAAAGTGTAGGTGTTTGTTTTGAAAGTAGCAAGGATGTTTGTTTGAAATTGAGCAAGTAATTAAGAGCATTCTACCTACTCAAAAATCTTTCTTGTTCATTTTTCTTTTCCTTTGACGTTGTTATCTTACCATTGATTTGGTAAGTAACCCTATCTTTGGATGTAAACGGGACGGGCATAGGTCATCGTATAACCATGATTAGCAATGTTTCAGGGTATCTTAGCATTCTTTTTTAGGGACTAAGATCATTTGAAAGGCAACTTAGATAGCGTCATCGAGGGACTATGATCTTGTATTTGCTTTTTTTTACCAAGATACCTTACATGCGTAATATGGCCATTTTGTATAAGGCAACCAAGTGGAATAACCCTAGGGGTGCTTGTGTGCAAGTGTATTATTTTCGTACTTGATTTTGTCTTGAATTAGGGTTTTCTAAGTATTGGTTTTAGTCTTTCCATACAAGCCCTAATTACTAGCATTTGTATGTAAAACGATAAATTACGGAATTTAAAGTTACTACGCTATTACAACATTTGTGGGAGGGGGTGTACAAATTGAATGGGGATTGCAAGAATGTAAACCTAGTTAGTCTATTACAACCATATTGAATTGGTATCAATGTACAAGAAATTAAATGAATACAATGTACAAGATGAATAAATGTATAAAAATGCAAAATGTGAAGTAAATGGATATTTGTTTGATTTTTTAGAGAAAAGAGATTTTGTCTTAATATAATTAATTAAAGAAAACAATTAATTAAACTTAAAAGTAAACCTAATTCACTAAGAAAAGAAATTAATAAAACCCTAATCTATTAATTGATTAAAGAAAATAAGTTTAGAAAAAGTATTTTTTTTTGGTATTTTTGTCTTGAAAATATTTGTAGTGTTATAAAATATTTTTGGCCTTTTTTATATAAAATTTTTTTTAATAGGTGTAAAAGAAAAATAAATACTAACCTAGTTTTAATTAAATTTACAAGGTCATTTGTAAAAAATAAATAAAGTATAGTTAATAAAAATATTTTTTGTGAGAAAAATAAAATAAACTAAGTTAAAATGAAAATCTATTTTTTTGTATTTTTTATGATTTTTTTAATATTTAGAAAGTATATTAAGAAAATAAAATAAAATAAAAATAAGAAAATAAAATAAACTTGGTCAGGGGCGCAAACAGCCTGCAAGGGGGGTTAGTAAGGAAAAACAAAAACACCAAGAGCCCAACAAGGCCCAGCGCCTGCCAAAAAAAATCAGAAAGCAAAAATGTGAAAAAATTAAAAGGGTAACACTAGGGCTCGAACCCAGGTCCCAAAGATTACAGGCGCGCGCTTCTACCACTGGGGTGGCTATACATCCGTTAACATAAGCAAATCAATAAATATATGATACAAAACGCGCCCTGATTACTTCATCTTCAACCTCCAGCCATACCAACTGTAACTTGTTCATTTCTCATCAAAAATGAAAACTGTAAACATGAAACTTGCAACAAATTTCCTCACGATTTCAAAAATGTAAAGCATTAAAACTATAGATCAAAGATAAGCATGAATTTTATTGGCCCTAATCTGAACCCTAAAAATCTCAGAAACTTCAATCTTAAAATTCTCTAAGCTCAAGCAAAATCAATAGAAACTATGGACATGGTTAGCTTTAGGGCAATGATATCTACATGTTTTATTCACAAATAAATCATTGATGATACTTGTATGAAGAGTTCCAAAGTTAGAAAACTTACCTCAAAACTGGAAATCATGTTTTGAATTTGAGCTTGTTTCAAGTGATGGTGATGATCAGGTTAGCTTCCTTGAGGTCCCAGGAAGTTAATGCAATGATTAACTTGAGCAATGGATGACTGAAATGGTCTAGAGAATGGTGTTAATGGTGTTACAGTTCTGTAAGAGGGTGTGGGATCAGTTCTATATGATATTTAGAAGATTTAGAAACCAAAATGCCAAGAAACGCACGAGTAGATTATGAGTTTCAAGTTTTTGGTCAGTTTGTGTGAAAATGGAAGTATGGAATGTGATTCTGAGTTCTAGGTGTTTTCAGGGCATGAGCATTCATGTCTTTTTAGCCAATAATTTGGGTACGTATAAACAAAAATGTTTGAGAGCTTTGGACAATCAGAAGTACAAGTTTTTTAGCCTTTGGCTAGGTTACTTGATTTTGAAGAAAAGAGGGAAACAAGTTTCAAGAGGAGGTACAAGCATGGGCTGGGTGATTGTAAGTGTCTAAACAATTTCTTATGGGTTATGGGACTTGTTTGATCAGAAGAGAACAAGTGCAAGGCTCAAGAACAAGTTTTTTTACAAAAAGTCACTTTATCAAAATGGCAATGTAACCTTTCTTCCAAAAATGGATATAAAGCATGTCCATGCATTGAATGCTTGAGGAGAGACCTCTAAGATCTGGAAAAACCATTAATTATGGAGTTCCTAACAAGTTTCAGGCCTGCATTGTAGATTTTATGCAGCATAATTTGAATTTTGAATTTGGTTCTTCACAAAATGCCTTGTAAATTAAGTGACAAAACCCTAACTTCATCTCTTCGATTCTCTCTACTAAAAAATGATCTTAAGGAGTTCTTGGACATTTTGGAAAGCTTGCAGTGTGCTATAAAACCCATCTTTGAGTTGCTTTTGAATATTCCCCTTGGAACTATATGAAAAAGTTCCATGAAGTTGGGCCAAAATCCTGACCAAATTATGGCAAAATTTCACTAAGTGTTTTGTTTCATGACCACATGTTCTTAAAATTATAACTTGAGATCCAAGAACTTTTAGAAGAAGTTATGTGAAGAAAAATTATAGATTTCCTGGAGATCTATAACTTTCATGTTCGAAGTTTCTTTTGAATCAGCTTGCATCATGGTGAAAATTTTGCTCAAAGTTATGAAAAAATAAGAAATTTCCAACACTTAGAAAAATTTCTAAGTTTACAAATTTTGACTTTTCAAAATGAAATATTGAATTTTTGATTTCTTGATGAATACGTTTCATATTTTGACATGTTTTAATGAATTGTGATCTTTGACACTTGAATTTGACCAAAAAGTTAAAGTTTGACTTTTCAGTATACAGTTGACTTTTGATCAGTTGACTGAAAATTCATCTATCCATCCATTGGACTTGAGCAATGTTTTGAGCCATGTCAATAGGTCAAAATGATGCAATTGGACTCTTGAGATCATGCCTTAAACCAATTGACCATTTGCTAGGTCAAAAATCAGAAATTGCCCTTTCCTAGTTAAAACCCTAATTTTGACCATTTTGCCCTTTTGGAGATTTGATCAAATTTCTTAAGGAATTATGGTCCAAATTTGATCAAATGATACATATGAGTTTAAAATGTTGATGTGGATCAAAAACTATGAAGTTTGACTATAAAATGGCCATGGTTAACTTTTTCCCTAATATAGTTGATATTTAGGTCAACTGCTCAATTGAATGAGCAAAAGTGTGATCCAATGCTTGAAACTTGACATGAGTCATCTTGAGGGTCCACAATGACTCATGAAAGTCATATGGGGCATTGTAAGTTCAAATATCCTTGTGCAATCTCAAACCCTAATTTTGGTCATCAGTACTTAAGGAGGTGTCTTAAGCTAGTCAAAACCTAGTGCAGTCTTGAGTCAAAAGAGATCTTGTGAGCAAATTATTGATAAATGAGATGGAAAATTTTGGGGTACAACAATTGGATTTCAAGTTATTAATTTATGAAGACATGTCCATGATACTAAAAATACTTAGTGAAATTTTGAGTATTTTAGTCAGGATTTTGACCTAACTTCATGACAACTTTTCACCTAGTTCCAAATTGATTCTTCAAAAATACCCAACATAAAAGTTATAGAGGATTTTCCAATATTTTCAAAATGTCCAAGAACTTGAAGAGATCATTTTTGAGCTAGGAGATTCGAAGACTTTAAGTTGGCATGATAAACTTGAATTATAAGTCATTTTTGTGATGAACTCATAATCAAATCTCATAACCTTATCATTTAATCTTACTTTTCTGGCCACGTTGCTTCTAAATCTCTCCATAATTAAGTAATTACGTAGACCCTAAGTGTATTACACAAGGATTTGATGTTTTGTCCAAGTCTTGATACCATTTATGGTTGAAATTGCAAAAAGTAACATATCCATTCTTGTAAAACAAGCTTTTTCACAATGTCAACCCTTCTTGAGCCTCTCAATGGCTCCATCTGCACACACTCAACCTAGCAACTCAGAAGAAGCATGTTCAAAGTTATTCAACCACTCTACATAGTTTGTACTACACATTGGGATTTTGGTTTTCCTTTTTGCTTCAAAAACAAGCAAAAATGCCATAACATGTGATCTTGGTAATCTGACCATCTCAAGTCACCAAACTTTTTCCTATATATCAAGACACTCTTATGCAACTGAGGACATGATTTTACAAGCCCTTAAACCCTCTCATACACTCTCAACCCCGAATTGGCTAAAAATCACCATTTTAAAGCTTTTGAAACCTTAACTTCGAAACTCACCACTCTTACAACTATTGTCCAAACAAATCATCTAAACACTTCATATATATCATATAGAAACTATCCATACCCCTGTTTCCTCACTGTAACATCATTTTCATCATCCACCATTTTCAAAATCCATAATTTAAACTTGACTTGAGTAGACCAATCCAGACACTTTCAAGGCAAAGTAAAAGTTGCAACATACTCACCAAGGTCCCAGGAAGCTAAAGCAATCATCATATTGCTTCTAGAAGTCGTATAGAGGCTATTGAATTTTTGCATCAAGAGGTAAGTTTTTCCAACTTTGAAATCTTGATACAAGCATCATTTGCACTTACTTTCAAAAGATAAAATGTAGATATCATGTCTATGAAGCTAACCATATCCTTAAATTTCATTTTAATTGACTATGGGATGATAATTTTGAAACTGAATTTTTTGGACAATTAGGTTTTCAGTTTGGTACAGGTAGAAATTCGTGAGTTATAGTGGGAATAAATAAAAACTAATTACATATTTGAAATCCTTGCGAAATTCTAAGCAAGTTTCATTTTTACATTTTTGAATTTAGTTGAGAAATGAGGAAGTTAGAGTTTTTTTGAAAAAAATGGAAAATATTGTTATTACAGTAACAGTTAGCGTGCATGAGGAAGAAGAAGGAGGGCTTGGACATTTTCAAATTTTTACATCTAAGTTTATTTTATATTTAATGATTGTTGTTTCACTAACGGGTGTAATAGTCACCCCAGTGGCAAGCAGCACGCGTTTCATGTCACTTCTTATCCTAAGGGTGTGAGTTCGAACCATAGTGAACCCCCCCTTTTGCATGTTTTGTGTTATTTTTGTGATTTCAGGAAGCAATCTTCTCATATAATATCATGCAAGCACATAGTTGACAAGCAAAAACACCTAGCCTAGTGGTATTCTTTTGAGCCAGCAACCTGAATTTCTTGAGTTCAAGCCTTGGCAGGACCAAAACCATATTTTTATCACTTGACTCATCTTACATTTTTAACAAACTTCAACAATTTATTTAACCCATCAAGTTAAATCCTTTGGAACTAATTTTTTTCTTTCAAACTACTAGTTTATTAGGTCTATTTTATGAATATATAAAAATCTCACCAAAAATATTTTTATTTTCATTATTCGTGATTTATTTAAAGTAGCATCTTTTAGGTTTTTTTCTTTATTAAAAACTAAAAAAAACATTTTTCTTAACAAATTTATTTTCTTGATTAAATTAATTTTTAACTTAATTTTTGCTTTGAATTTCTTTTCTAATTAAATCAAATTAGAATTTAGGGATTTTAATTAATTAAATTCTTTTCTTTTATTAGTTTAATTAAATCAAGACTTTTCATAAACAAAAAAACAATTTTCTTTTCCTTTCACATTGCTTTTATATTCTTGCACATTTTATCTTGCAATATTCAATATGGTTGTAATAGTATAATTATAACTTTATTGCTTTCATCCCCCATTTGTAAATTGTGTTCCCATCCCCAAATAATGTAATAGCTTAGAATTTTACATTTCCGCAATTTATCACTTTCAATATAAATGTTAGTAATTAGGGTTTGTATGACAAGACTAAATTCAACAAGTAGCAAACCCTAATTCAAGATAAACAATGCATGCAAATCAAACACACTTTCACACTTACACCTTTAGGGTTAACTCCACTTGTTGCCTAAAAATGGTCATGTTATGCATGTGAGATGTCTTAGCAAAATAATAAAAAATACAAGATCATAGTCCTCGATGACGCTACAAATGTTGCCTTTCAAATGATCTTAGTCCCTCAAAGAGAAATGATAAGATATCTCACAACATTTCTATCATGACTATACGATGACCCACGCCCGTCCCTTTACATCCAAAGATAAGGCTTCTTACCAATCAATGGTAAGATAGCAATATCAAAGGAAAATATAGAAATGAACAAAAAGACTTTTGAGTAGGAAGAAACGTTCTTAGTTGCTTGCTCACTTTCAAAACAAACACCAAACACTTTTAAAACATGAAATATTTTCAAAAGTCCAACACTTTGTATACGTTCTTACGAAATGAGAACCATTACAAAGTTTTCCTAAATGAAGGCGCCTTTTCAAAAATACTTTCAAAAACCACCACAAAGCACATTTTCAAACAAAGCAAGTGATCTAGCAAGCAACTAAGAGCCCATAGATAACTATGGATGAAAAGGGTGCTAACACCTTACCTTTTCATAATCTACCCCCCGAACTCAAGAAATGATATCAAAGGTCTTGTTCTTTTCCACATTTCCTTTTGGATAAAAGAAAAGTCGGTGGTGACTCTTGCTAACCGCAAAAATTGCGATCAAACGCAAAATATCCCAAGTCAGTTCTCCCACTGTATTACACAAGCGAAAATATAAAACAGGTTCAAATAGCTCAAAGTATGGATGTGCACTTAGGAAGACGTACAATCTTCCATGTGCTTGTTTAATTTCAAATATTATGAAGCTTGAAAAACCAATAGGATGGATGAAGTTTCCACTAATTGGAAAAGACTTCATTTTGATGATGGTGGTGTGATGAAGGATGATAAATCGAATATATATCAAGACCATTTTGTTGATAATGGTGTGATGAAAGTTGGTGACATTATAAAATTGCACACCAAAGAACAACTGAAAAAGATTTCCTATCCAGAAACAACAAATTTGAAACCACCGTCGGAATTAGTTAAAATAAAAGGCAACCCTAAAAAGGTCGAACCGGCAAAAAATGACAACTACATGAGACAGTATACTTCATACTTTGAACATGTTGACTCATATTTTCCAGATTCTCTGACTCCAAAATTCCAAAAAGTGTTTTCAAGGGCGCTCGCATTAGAAAACCATCTTCTCCATAATTGTTATAAAAAATCAAACACATAGAAGAGATGTCACTTTTTATGCACAAATACATTGAGAGGATTGTAAATATTAAAGGTGGAGGAAACTGTGGTTTTCAAGCTGTTTTAGGTTTACTCGGTAAGGGAGAGGACAACTACCAATTTGTTCGTTGTCATCTTATACAAGAGATAAAGACGCATAGGGAATCATACACAAAGCTATACAGGAACAAAGAAAATTATGATGCAATTATCAATGCTCCAGTTCCTTGTCTTAGTGGTCCGACTTTGTTTGGAAAATGGACGCACTTCCCATAAATGAGACACCTTATAACAAGTGCTTATGATAGAGTGTGTATTAATTTAACACGATATGGTTTCTCGGAAACATTCTTTCCACTTCAGAGTAAGCCACCTCAAAATCTATCATAATTCATCATGTGTATTAGTTAGCTAGAAAAAAAAATATCTTGTTCAAGTTTATTTAAAACAGGGACGCGTTATACCAAAGACATTACCAGAGTGGACGGTACATTTCATAGAAGATGTTGAAACTTTGCCGAATCATTTGAGTTCACCAAGTTGAGTGACATTGAAAGAAAATCAAATAAGGAAAGACCAAATAATGAACCACCAATAAAGAAAAGGGAGGATCCCGAGATGTACATCTGAAATCTTTTCTGAAGATATGGTAGGGTTTGTAAGATCCTTATTAATCTACAACTTCTATAAATAGGGTTTTTCTTTTCATTTTCTTTATAAAAACCAGAATGAATACTCTCCATCTTGCATTTGTGTATTTCAGTGACGCAAATTCCCCACTTTAATTTAGGGTCTCTGGGGACATACTTCTCTTCGATCTGAAACCAATCTGAATACTCTCCTGCGATATCCAAAAAATTAGAGAATTTTCAAAATCGAATACCGTTCATCTTTGATTGACAACGAAAGGAAGATACAATTCCCCATGCTTTAATCGAAGATGGATGATGACTTAAATGATATGTGGAGCACCTTTTACTGTTACTCAATAAAAGGTCAAATTTAAGTGGACGCGACGATTGTAAAATCAGTTGAAGATCTCATAAGAATATTACAACATCCTAAACCACCCATTTGTAATGACATGTAATGTTAAATTTATGTTAACGTTAACAATTATCTATGTAATATTTATTTCAATATTAATGTTTGTTATTTTTTCATTATGCCAATGTCTTAAGTTGTTTCTATTTTTACTGAAAGAGCATATTCCAGAGTTATGTCTCCTAAAACCTCACTCTAAATTAATCTTTAAAGCTACTGAAATGTTTCGTTAGACTAATTTTTTTAGCAGAATAATAGTTTCTTAGTAATTTCATTTGAGATATGTGTAAAAAAATACGTCTAAATATCATCTCTAGACATCATAGATAATTAAGACTTTTTACGAAAATATAGGAGAACATATAAGGGTGGAAAGAAAAAACTCATTACATTCTTACTCTTTTTAATGACTTTCTTCTATACCATCTTTCAATACATATATGAATTAGTTTTACTTATGCTCAAAAAGGGATAATAGATTCCACTTTGTATCTAGCCTAGATTCCAAAAACTTTTCTCTTTGTTCCAAAAAGAAGAAACCACGGACCTTTCATATTATGATAATCTTAAAAAAAATACTATTGATTTCACATGAAAAAGATTACTAAATAATAGAAACAATGCATAAGTAAATAAAATAAATAATTATATATACAAAATATTACATCCATTAAGAAACCACTCAAAGTTTTTTCTCTTTTGAATAAAGTAGAGAACTTTCCACGTGTTCATAGATACACACGGATGTATGCACTTATATAAATATATAAAATAATAAATAAATAGATAAATAAACTAGAATACTAAAGCTAATTAAAGTCTCTTTTATCCCACTGAAGCAATAATTCTATGTTTGTCTATTGGATAAACAAAAGCAATGTGTCTTTCTTGTCTTTTAGACAATGAACAATGGTTCCACTAGTGCCACTTCCACTTCTTTCTATATTTATTTATTTATTTATTATAATAAATGGACAAACAAATCCACTACTACCTCTAAATAATTTCACACTGTATAACGGTCCGTTATCACTATTATATAATTTGCTATACATGAGAAGTCTTATGTCTACATTTATTCTCATAAATATAGTTGCATACAATTGCTTAATCCAATCCATATATATATATATATATATATATATATATATATATATATATATATATATATATATATATATATATATATATATATAATATTTGTAAAGTCCCATAAATACGATACAAGACCTATCTTTATTAGGCGTTTGTTCAAGGATACATCACCTAAGCATAACTCTCACGTAGTAGGTAGTTTGTCTAGAGGAGGAACGTGGACATTGACATGTGCATATCTTATAATCGCGTGTGCAAGAAGTTCTGGTCACGATTTTCTAAGAAGTAGGCAGTCAACAACTTTCCTAATCAATGTCGGGCATTTACTGCTTCTCAGAGGTCCCAAAATCCAGACTCATAAGCCTTTCTAAACATCTTATCTTTAGGGTTGATGAGACATTATAAATTCACCATGAAACACCCCAAAAATATAGAGCTTCTCACCCTCGTGAGCTTTCTCTCTCTCTCTCCACACTAAAAGTACCTTTGAAATAGGATTTTTCATCACTATGAGCTTGCCATGAACCACCGGAAACCTAAAATCCTCTTACCACTTTGTGGTCGGTGGGAACGAGAACTGACTGTTTTTTGAATGCTGGTTCGCGTTTGCGTTTGTTTTTGCAAAGTGTCGAGGTAAGCAAGAGTCGCCACCGTCTTTTATTTTATCCAACAAGGGAAAGGACAAAAGCACAGAAAAATTCCTTTTCGAGATGTTTCTCGGGTTCGGGAGGTAGATTATAGAAAGGGAAGGTGTTAGCACCCTTTCTATCTGTGGTTATCCATGGGCTCTTAGGTACTTGCTCACTATGTTTTCAAAAGGTTTGCTTTTCTTTGTGATTGTGGGTTTTGAAAAGAATTTTGTTTTTGAAGAAAGTGTAAGTGCGAAAAGTTTTTGTTTTGTTTTTTAAAAGAGAGCAAGTACTTAAGAATCTCTACCTACTCAAAAAGGAATTTAATTGTGCAAATATCCTTTAGACAGTACTATCCTACTATTGAGGAGTAGGTAGCACCGTCGTTGGAGTTTTCGGGTCAATTCGATTTAAGGGACTTGTGGTTACTAAAGCAACGCTAGGACGCTTTAGTGATAATCCTAATGTCTTAGATCATTTTTCCGAGACAACCGTTTCGAGGCAACTTATGATCTTGGGACAAAATGACGACCTCTAAAACATCATATACTTAATGACCACGTTTGAGGCAACCAAGTGAGGTGTACCCTAAGAGTGGCATGTGCAAGTGTGTCAATTTTCAGTTATTTTACTCTTGCATGTCATGGTGAGCTATTGTTGATTTTAAGTTAAGAGTTAATCTTGTCATGCAATCCTAGTTAGCATACATCTAAGCAGTTTAATATATGTATAGGAATTTAAAGTGCGGGAATTGTAAACCCTACGCTATTACAAGGCTTTCGGGGAGGGGGATTATTTACATGTCCAAAATTGGGGAATAAAAAGCAATAAAGTAAAAATTTAAGCTAAATTATTACAAACCAGTAAGCAGTTACAATAAAATAAACACGCGTAGAACAATGAAAAGAGGCGTCTAAGAAATTTCTAAATAAATAAGAAAATCTTTTTTATGTTTTTGATTGAGAAGATATTTGAATTAAATGCTCCTAAGTCTAATTTATTTTAAATTGATAAAATGAAGTTAAAATAATTAATTAATTTGTTTACAAAATTAATTTGAATAAAAACTACCCTAATGTTTTTTGTGATTTTTTTTTTGATTTAAAGTTAATTTAAATGATAAGGTCAGTAAAGAAATAACGGTAAACAAAAAATAAAAATATAAAGGGGATCCTTCGATCCAAGGAGAAAACGGGAGTTTAGACCCCGGGAGAGAAACAGAAGCTTCGATCCAGAAGGGGTCATGGTCCTTTCGATTGGGCCAAACAGCAAGGCGTGAGTAGCCTTCGATCCGGGGAAGAGGACTGTCTTCTGATCAGGGAGGTCCTGACTTTCGATCCAGGAATGAGATGCCTCCTTCGATCCAGCATGATAATGGGTTCGATCCAGAGAAGGTGTCTCCTTCGATCTGGGCTGTTATACCTGCAAAAGTATGTGAGCGAAATAAAATGCAGGGCCTGGGTATTGAACCCCAGGCCCTTCGATCCTGCGCTTGCTGGGTCTCTTCAGGCTATGTCTGCAGCAAATGTTAGCAAATGAAAAATATGACCTGGGTGCCAAACCCAGGCCTTTCGATCCTGTCTAGGATGCCAAATCAGAGGTAACAACAAGTATGAATGTATTGTGCAAATATGAGGTTGAATAATTTACCTTTTCTTACCAGCAGATTGGATCTTCGACTTAGACGTTTGCTGGACGTAGGCACTTTCGATCTGGGCACTTCCTGGATGCAGGAACTTTCGATCTGGGCTTCTGGGCGTGGGCACCTTTGATCTGAAGGACTGCTTTGGCTCTTTGAGGCAATTTTCCTGTGTGTTCTCCTGCAGAGTTTTATGTGTTTCATCCTATGATTTTCCTCTGATTTTCGTGTAATTTTATGTGTGTCGTAATGTGTCACTGGCCTCCTATTTATAGGAGTGTGGGAGTGCACGAAAATGGCAAGGGACAACCATTAAAATAGGCCTTTAACGCTCTGGACAAAAATCAAACACATTAAATTATTTCCTTTTTTGAAACATTCGTGTCCCTTGAATGAACCTGGACGCTTGGATTTCGAATGCTTTCAGGCCATGCTCTTCGATTAGTCCTGATTTGCCTCTTTCGAATGGACTCCCTGCGTACCCTTCGAATGGGCCTGGACCAAATATCAATCGAAGGATTCCAATCGAAAGGCTCTGCTAATAGGCCAATCAAAAGGTGTTGTTCATGCCAATCGAAGGATATGGTTGACATGCCTGTCGAAATTGCCTTGACATAATTCCAATCGAATGCTTGTCCATAATGCCAATCGAAATACTCCTTCAGAATGCCAATCAAAGGGTCTTTCAGGATGCCAATTGAAATGCTTGTCTAGAATGTCAATCGAAGTGTCTTTCAGGATGCCAATCGAAAGGTATTTGAAGTACCACTCAAAAATCTTCTTTTTCCTTAGGCAAGAGTTTGTGATCAACCAGGCAGGGGGAAAACTTTGGAAAACATGAGAGGGAAAATTTTGGGGTGCAATAGTTGCCCCTGTTCAATTTTCTTAAACCTGAGGATATAGATTGGCTTTCTAGCCTTTCGCGATCCGAAGGTGGAAGATAATTGAACACTAGAGTGCCCAGAAATTTGCACTCGCATGGTGTAATATCAGCATTGTGACGTCGGGAATGGGCTTACAGATGCCATTTGGAGATGGTTGGTAGGAGGATGGGCTTATAAATGCCATATGCAGAAGAGGTAATGGATAGTCATTGGAGATGGGCTTAAAGATGCCATCCAGGGGCGATTGCTGGACTGTATTTGAATGAGTGACAAAATTACATCCGAATCTGGATCGTATCTGGACTGTTATTTGAAGGTCTTCGATTGCCTGTCATTATCTGGGAGAAATAAATCTAACCAGAGGAGGTCTTTTTTGATAATGGTGTGTGATGAAGGAATCTGAGACGATTGTTACTCCAAACAGATGATGAAGGAATCTTGGACGATTACTACAATAGTGGGATGATGAAGGAATCTTGGATGACTTCTACCTCAGCAGGATGATAAAGGAATCTTGGACGATTACTACCTCAGCAGGATGATGAAGGAATCTTGGATGACTTCTACCTCAGCAGGATAATGAAGGAATCTTGGACGATTACTACCTCAACAGGATGGTGAAGGAATCTTAGACGATTACTACCTCAGCAGGATGATGAAGGAATCTTGGACGATTACTACCTCAGCAGGATGATGAAGGAATCTTGGATGACTTCTACCTCAGCAGGATGATGAAGGAATCTTGGATGATTACTACCTCAACGGGATGGTGAAGGAATATTGGACGATTACTACCTCAACGGGATGGTGAAGGAATCTTTGACAATTACTACCTCAACGGGATGATGAAGGAATCTTGGATGACTTCTACCTCAGCAGGATGATGAAGGAATCTTGGACGATTACTACCTCAACGGGATGATGAAGGAATCTTGGATGACTTCTACCTCAGCAGGATGGTGAAGGAATCTTGGACGATTACTACCTCAGTAGGATGATGAAGGAATCTTGGACGATTACTACCTCAGCAGGATGATGAAGGAATCTTGGATGACTTCTACCTCAGCAGGATGATGAAGGAATCTTGGACGATTACTACCTCAACGGGATGGTGAAGGAATCTTGGACGATTACTACCTCAATGGGATGGTGAAGGAATCTTTGACGATTACTACCTTAACGGGATGATGAAGGAATCTTGGATGACTTCTACCTCAGCAGGATGATGAAGGAATCTTGGACGATTACTACCTCAACAGGATGATGAAGGAATCTTGGATGACTTCTACCTCAGTAGGATGGTGAAGGAATCTTGGACGATTACTATCTCAGCAGGATGATGAAGGAATCTTGGACGATTACTACCTCAGCAGGATGATGAAGGAATCTTGGATGACTTCTACCTCAGCAGGATGATGAAGGAATCTTGGACGATTACTACCTCAACGGGATGGTGAAGGAATCTTTGACGATTACTACCTCAACGGGATGATAAAGGAATCTTGGATGACTTCTACCTCAGCAGGATGATGAAGGAATCTTGGACGATTACTACCTAAACGGGATGATGAAGGAATCTTGGATGACTTCTACCTCAGCGGGATGGTGAAGGAATCTTGGACGATTACTACCTCAGCAGGATGATGAAGGAATCTTGGACGATTACTACCTCAGCAGGATGATGAAGGAATCTTGGATGACTTCTACCTCAACAGGATGATGAAGGAATCTTGGACGATTACTACCTCAACGGGATGGTGAAGGAATCTTAGACGATTACTACCTCAACTGGATGGTGAAGGAATCTTTGACGATTACTACCTCAATGGGATGATAAAGGAATCTTGGATGACTTCTACCTCAGCAAGATGATGAAGGAATCTTGGACGATTACCACCTCAACGGGATGATGAAGGAATCTTGGATGACTTCTACCTCAACGAGATGATGAAGGAATCTTGGATGACTTCTACCTCAGCAGGATGATGAAGGAATCTTGGACGATTACTACCTCAACAGGATGATGAAGGAATCTTGGATGACTTCTACCTCAACGGGATGATGAAGGAATCTTGGATGACTTCTACCTCAGCAGGATGATGAAGGAATCTTGGACGATTACTACCTCAACGGGATGATGAAGGAATCTTGGATGACTTCTACCTCAACGGGATGATGAAGGAATCTTTGACGACTGCTACTCCAAAAGGTAATGACTTTTATCTGTTGATCGATCTTTCCTGAAAAGGTAAAGAGTTAGTTGTATGCAATGTCATGATGTATGCATTGTGTAATGATGTTCTCAAAATAAATGAGATTTATGTTATATGCATTTTGTATGCACATGTTATGAATGTTGTTGAAATGTAATTTTGTCTTGGAGAATAAATTCTTGACAAGCGTTGGGGAGTTATTAAATCTCGGGCTGCTGTTGAAGAGTAGGTATGTCTTCAAACTTTGCTTAGAATGTTTCCACTGAGGATCCTTGTTTTGTTGAGGAGAACTCTGTTGGGGAAAGTTGTGAACTCTATGGAGAGTATTGATTTGTTCTTGGGGAACAAGTTCAGGAGTCTCGGTTGTCCGTTGCTCTACTGGGGAGTCAAAGTTAAACTGACATCTGGTCGGGTCCAGGTTTCACAGTAACTTGCCGGGGATTGCAGAGTAGTCTAATGGGGAAGAGGAGTTGTGGTCCTTTGATTTGTATTAGTCGGAGAGGCAAACTCAAGCTGGGAAATCCTGGTGTTGTTGGGGAAATAAACCCTGTCGTCAGTCCGCTAGAGAGGTGACATCTTCGTTGGGGGAAGTCCTCGAGGATTCTTGAGGTGGATTCAGTTGGGGAAAGGTTTTCAGAGATTAAACCCTTGCTGGGAGTCATCCTATGAGAAGGATCTGGGGAGATTTGTCATTGCCCCTAGCAGCAGGTGTTTGTGGCACTGCCTGGAAATGTTTGACTGTATGTAACCCTTCACTGAGATTGATGTTCAATGCCCCAAGTGACGGAGATGGAGATTTGCCCCTGGCTACTCTGCACTTCTTTGAGAGATGTCCTGGAATCTTGATTGGACTGCCCCAGGTGATGGACAATGATCATGCCACGCCCCTTGATTGGAAGTGTCATCCTTTTTGAAGTGATTTTGTTCACTGAGAGGGTTTTCGTTCATCGGATATTCGTTGTGTGAATTTCTCCGCTGTCAAACAAATAGCCAAATGCAAACAGTGATATTCAAATAATGCAAAGTTTATGCTTGTCTCGAGGTTTTGATAAGTGTGTTTTTTAGCAGAAAACTTTTTTTTATAAGACAAATTCAACACAAGATTTAGGGCAAAGCCTTACAGGAGTCAGGATACCTTTTGTAACAGTATGCTTTCGAACTAACCCATGCTTCAGTTAGGACTTTTGAAGGGTTGTAACGTGGCTTGGTTCACGGTTTAAGAAACAAAGGATAAAGGCTCAAAGTATATTTGTACCCACCCGCTCTTCGTGATGTTCTTCAATCTTAAACTCAGTTAATTGTGCATTTGAACTCCAAATGAGTCTGGAATGATGTTTTTGGTGATGGTTCACACAAGTTGAATTTGTTGGAAGGCAGTCATTTTTGCAACATTTTTTCATGTTATTGAGGATTTTTAGCGACCTCGTTCTTTTGATTTGTTATCCCTAACTTTTGCCTGACTATTCTTGTTTTTGAGATTACAGTCAGCGGGATGCCCCAGCTTTCTTAAGCCTCCTTTATAGATTTTGGCTCAGTGGGCTTTTCTCTTTTGAGAGATTGACTGCCTATGAGATAAGGAACCACCACTGTCTTTTGATTCCAGAGGAATGCTTTTGATGTCGTTCGTTGTATTATGAACTGAGAGTTTTGCGACTTCAATGCACATCTTTTGAATTAACTGAGAGACTACCCTGCCCCAGGTTTAAATCAAAGGTTTCAATTTGTTTAAAAACATAAAACTCCTACTTCTTTGGCTCGAAGGGGTTGACTAGGGATTATCTTCCTTATAACTCCAGTGTTTAGGATTTGAAAGAAATGCCTGTACATCGTCAGCAAGGTCTGTCCAAAAGCATACTGTATGAGATTATGGCATTGTTTCGTCATCCTCCCTCTAAAGGCTTGTAACTTTTAGCAAGAGTTGAATGTCATAAAGTGAGTAAAAAACATAGTTTAAATGTAATGAAAATGATTGGATCAAATCAAAACAAACATATGCGATGCATTAATGAAACAAAGTTTGGCATTAATGGATAATTATTTGAATAACAAAGAGATTACAACTTGAAAATTCAAATGAACAAAAGTCTTCTCGTCTCAGTACTTGTCACTTCAAATGGTGAACCTTGGAGGGATGGTAGAAGAACTCAGCTTGACCATCTTGTGTGAATTCCAATGCTCCCTCATCAATCAGGTCTTGAATTTTGTTCTTCAAAGTCCAACAGTTGTCGGTGTCATGTCCAGGACTGTCAGAATGGTATGCACACCTTGCATCAGGATTGTACCTTGGGGAGGTTGTGTTGGGATTCTTAGGAGGGTCCCTTAATGTCACCAGATTCAATCTTAACAGGTGTTGTAAAGCTTGAGACAACGGCATGTTGAGCTTGGTAAATTGCCTCCGGTCAACCCGTTGCTTTTGGTGAGGTTGATGCTGGGCTTGTGACCCTGAAGCAAGCTGAGGAGCTTTTCCCTTGTCTTCTTGCCCCAAAGGTGGTTGAATGATGACTTGATCTTCAACCCTAGTTGTTTTCCCCACTCGGTTATTTCGAAGTAGCTTGTTGACGAGGACCCTGAGCTCTTCTTATCTTTGAGCTAAGTCTTGAATGAGAGCCACCTGGCCCACCAGCTGTCCCATCACCTGGATCTTCATTGTTGCCAACTCAATTTGTAGCCCTTCTAACTGATCATTCCTGATGCCTCCTGGATTCCCTAGGACCAAGCCCCTTGTGAGGAGAGATTGTATTTCTTCTTGCCCCTGGGATAGGTTCAAGAACATTTCTTGAAGTTGGGCGTTTTGAGCCCGGAGATCTTGGTTGTCTGGTTGGAAAGCCATTGCTGAAATAAACAGCGAGAACATGAGAGACCTGTATTGGAAGACCTGTTATGATATGTATGATATATGTATGAAATGTTTTCAAGGATCTCGCGGGGTAAACAAGAAACTGTTAGAATCTGAATCTGGTAGTTTTGATTGAAGGAACTTCATGTTGCCGAGAGTCCTTCTTCAAGAGTCAAGCTCACCATATCGAGTGGGTCATAGCCCCTGACTCAAGTTACCGTGCTTGGATTTCTAGATGGCATTGGCTAGAGGAAAATAAATCCCCTTTGCCCCTTGCTAGACTCTTGATTTACCATAACCTGCATCACAGACCCTTGAGATCCTTGAAATGGTTAAGGAAATGTTAAGGTATGATGTTATGATGTATATGCTATGCGTTCAAGCAAAAAGTGAGGTGATGTAAGTGAGCCCTGCAATAAATCCAATTTGTTGGATAAGGACTGTAAACAAAACCTGCAAGGAACCCCTATTGTCAGATAACAAGTAGTTCAAGTTTGAAGGCACACAAGTCACACATATAGCCTTAAGTTTAGGCTGGCATGGAGTTTAGGCATTACCCTCTTTCAGTTTAGTTGGTTTAAACCTGTCCTAAAAAAAATAGTAATCGGGTTCTAGAGGATCTCAATATCACTGACTACCCTCAATCGGTCATAATTCCAGCTTAGTAACCTTTTCTTGCAGCCGGAACCATCGCGAGAGTTTAGTCTCAATGAGTGTAGCATACTGCTATTGTTCTATGGCCAAGTTGGTCAATTTAAGGTTCTAAGGTCAGTTGGTGCTTAATGACTCCTTAGAAGACCCATATTCTCCTCGTTTCAACATAAGGGATATCGGTACAGACTAAGGTGCCACACCAACGTAGCTACTCCTTCATCCGTGTCGGTCTACGCCGGACGGATCCCTCACAGTTTACTGCTACTTACCTAAAAAGGGTACCCCAGATCCGGGTTAGGATCTATAGAACTCCGATACAAGCCCACAAAATTAAAAGCATACAAAGCAATACAATTGAAAACACAAGTGATCTAATCCTAAGGTACACCTCACTTATTTAAAACTCCCCAGCAGAGTCTCCAGTTCTGTGGTCGGTGGGAACGATAACTGACTGTTTTTTGAATGATGGTTCGCGTTTGCGTTTGTTTTTGCAAAGTGTCGCGGTAAGCAAGATTCGCCACCGTCTTTTATTTTATCCAACAAGGGAAAGGACAAAAGCACAGAAAAATTCCTTTTCGAGATGTTTCTCGGGTTCGGGAGGTAGATTATAGAAAGGGAAGGTGTTAGCACCCTTTCTATCCGTGGTTATCCACGGGCTCTTAGGTACTTGCTCACTATGTTTTCAAAAGGTTTGCTTTTCTTTGTGATTGTGGGTTTGAAAAGAATTTTGTTTTTGAAGAAAGTGTAAGTGCGAAAAGTTTTTGTTTTGTTTTTTAAAAGAGCGCAAGTACTCAAGAACCTCTACCTACTCAAAAAGGAATTTAATTGTGCAAATGTCCTTTAGACAGTACTATCCTACTATTGAGGAGTAGGTAGCACCGTCGTTGGAGTTTTCGGGTCAATTCGATTTAAGGGACTTGTGGTTACTAAAGCAACGTTAGGACGCTTTAGTGATAATCCTAATGTCTTAGATCATTTTTCCGAGGCAACCGTTTCGAGGCAACTTATGATCTTGGGACAAAAGGACGACCTCTAAAACATCCTATACTTAATGACCACGTTTGAGGCAACCAAGTGAGGTGTACCCTAAGAGTGGCATGTGCAAGTGTGTCAATTTTTAGTTATTTTACTCTTGCATGTCATGGTGAGCTATTGTTGATTTTAAGTTAAGAGTTAATCTTGTCATGCAATCCTAGTTAGCATACATCTAAGCAGTTTAATATATGTACAAGAATTTAAAGTGCGGGAATTATAAACCCTACGCTATTACAAGGCTTTCAGGGAGGGGGATTATTTACATGTCCAAAATTGGGGAATAAAAAGCAATAAAGTAAAAATTTAAGCTAAACTATTACAAACCAGTAAGCAGTTACAATAAAATAAACATGCGTAGAACAATGAAAAGAGGCGTCTAAAAATTTCTAAATAAATAAGAAAACCTTTTTTATGTTTTTGATTAAGAAGATATTTGAATTAAATGCTCCTATGTCTAGTTTATTTTAAATTGATAAAATGAAGTTAAAATAATTAATTAATTTGTTTACAAAATTAATTTGAATAAAAACTACCCTAATGTTTTTTGTGATTTTTTTTTGATTTAAAGTTAATTTAAATGATAAGGTCAGTAAAGAAATAACGGTAAACAAAAATTAAAAATATAAAGGGGATCCTTCGATCCAAGGAGAAAACGAGAGTTTAGACCCAGGGAGAGAAACAGAAGCTTCGATCTAGAAGGGGTCATGGTCCTTTCGATTGGGCCAAACAGCAAGGCATGAGTAGCCTTCGATCCGGGGAAGAGGACTGTCTTCTGATCAGGGAGGTCCTGGCTTTCGATCCAGGAATGAGATGCCTCCTTCGATCCAGCATGCTAATGGGTTCGATCCAGAGAAGGTGTCTCCTTCGATCTGGGCTGTTATACCTGCAAAAGTATGTGAGCGAAATAAAATGCAGGGCCTGGGTATTGAACCCCAGGCCCTTCGATCCTGCGCTTGCTGGGTCTCTTCAGGCTATGTCTGCAGCAAATGTTAGCAAATGAAAAACATGACCTGGGTGCCAAACCCAGGCCTTTCGATCCTGTCTAGGATGGCAAATCAGAGGTAACAACAAGTATGAATGTATTGTGCAAATATGAGGTTGAATAATTTACCCTTTCTTACCAGCAGATTGGATCTTCGACTTGGACGTTTGCTGGACGTAGGCACTTTCGATATGGGCATTTCCTGGATGCAGGAACTTTCGATCTGGGCTTCTGGGTGTGGGCACCTTTGATCTGATGGACTTCTTTGGCTCTTTGAGGCAATTTTCCTGTGTGTTCTCCTGCAGAGTTTTGTGTGTTTCGTCCTATGATTTTCCTCTGATTTTCGTGTAATTTTCTGTGTGTCGTAATGTGCCACTGGCCTCCTATTTATAGGAGTGTGGGAGTGCACGAAAATGGCAAGGGACAACCATTAAAATAGGCCTTTAACGCTCTGGACAAAAATCAAACACATTAAATTATTTCCTTTTTTGAAACATTCGAGTCCCTTGAATGAACCTGGACGCTTGGATTTCGAATGCTTTCAGGCCATGCTCTTCGATTAGTCCTGATTTGCCTCTTTCGAATGGACTCCCTGCGTACCCTTCGAATGGGCCTGGCCCAAATATTAATCGAAGGATTCCAATCGAAAGGCTCTGCTAACAGGCCAATCAAAAGGTGTTGTTCATGCCAATCGAAGGACATGGTTGACATGCCTGTCGAAATTGCCTTGACATAATTCCAATCGAATGCTTGTCCATAATGCCAATCAAAATACTCCTTCAGAATGCCAATCGAAGGGTCTTTCAGGATTCCAATCGAAATGCTTGTCCAGAATGTCAATTGAAGTGTCTTTCAGGATGCCAATCAAAAGGTATTTGAAGTACCACTCAAAAATCTTCTTTTTCCTTAGGCAAGAGTTTGTGATCAACCAGGCAGGGGGAAGACTTTGGAAAACATGAGAGGGCAAATTTTGGGGTGCAACACACTCCTATCAACAATAGGGGTACCACACATATGTTCTTCTTTAGCAAGTACAATAGCGTTCGATAAAACTAACCTGGTTACACCTTTCATTATTACCACCACTTCGACACTCACCAAAATCTACGCTCCTAGCCTTAACTGTTCCATGTCATGGTTTCAAGAAGGGCACAATCTTCCACACATGAGGATACAAGAGGTAGAAGCAATCCCAACACCATAAAAGAGATGCACACAACCATAGACGAGCTGCGCTACCATAATTAAAAACTAGAGGACAACGTCCTCAACATTCAATATCGTCAACAAGAGACTACCCTCGTAGAGGAGATGGAAATACTAGATCCCCAACCACTTTCAGACGAGATATAGGAAGCACATGATCTCTAAGGTTTCAAACCTCCCTCCTTGGCGAAATTCGATGGTCATAGTGACATTTACCAACATGTTGCCTCCATCAACACGTAGATGACCATCATTGGAGCGCCCGACTCTCTGAAAAATAAGATTTTGTTTGGCACTTTTAGAGGCACAACCTTACGATGGTACATGAGCCTACCCCGAGCTTCCATCGATGTTGTACCCCACAATTTTCCCTATAATATTTCAATCCTAATAGGCTTATGCTTCATCATCATACATACATATGCATTTCATTGGCTCTATTATGGTGAAATCAAGGATTTTGAGATTGAGTGTGTATTACTCAAAGGAGGAGAGAATTGGTATTCAAGACATAGAAGATTGAGATCTCATCATCACGAGCATCATCTTGAGGCACAATATCTTGTTTCTCTAAAGTTTCTTCAAGATCATCAAAGGATTAGGGTTTTGAAGGATTGATCACAAGTGGTTGCATAAATTACAATCCCATTTTGGATCTTTTACAATTGGGATATTTTATGAGGGATAAGCCTACAGACAGGGAAGTAGAATAATATGTGTTCTTTAATAAAGAAAAGGATCCCGATATGCTGGAAAGAGTGAAGATTTCCTGGGAGAAAGTTCACAAAAATGGGAAGGCCATCTTTGGCCAGAGGGAGTGTATAGCCAGGGCCCCTTATGTGGCAAGGGTCAAGAGTAGAGCTGAGACCATCATGTTTCCCTTCAAGAGGGAAGATCCTTTGTATCCATAACCATATATTGATGTACCATCTCATGCTCAACCATAACTTGATGTATCATAATATGTACCTCTGGAGTACTACAACCAGGTTAAAGCCATGAACCTTCAGCTTTGTAAAGATAATCATGAGGAAGGATCGAATCTTTTTGTGGTTACACAAGAGAAGTATCAGTTAGCTCATAAGCTCAAGCTGGTAGAGGAAATCAATTCCAGGGTAGTGGAAGCCATGAAAAGGCCAAGGGTTGAGGATGGCTTGAAGAGTGCTTTTGAAGATCACAAGAAGGCTTTAGACAAAGCTGAGGAAAAGATTTAGAAAAAGCGTTAAGAGTACTAGCATCCAAGAGAAAGTTGGAAGTTGAACACAAGGGTGAGATCAAAGATTTGAAATCACAACTAAGCCTTAAAGAAGATAAGATAAGTGAGGTATTTGCCCAACAGAAGAGAATGAAGCTCCAGTATCAAGGAAGACAAGTCCACTTGGGCAAGGCCATAATAGAGAGTGAAAGGCTTAAATCCCAAATAGAAGGCAAAGGCAAGGCTCCCATGAAGGCCCAGCTTGAAGAATGCAATGTGTTGTACCCCAAAATATGCCCTCTCATTTCTCAAGAAATCTCTCATAAGATCTCCATTGATTCAAGACTACACAAGGTTTGATCAGCTCAAGACACCTCCTCAAACACTGACAACTCAAAATTAGGGTTTGAGTTTGTACAAAGATAATTGAACTTCTAATGCCTTATATGACTTTCATGGATCATTTTGGATCCCCAAGATTTCTCATGTCAAGTTTCAAGCTTTGGACCACATTTTTGCTCAGTCAATTGATTAGTTGACCTAAAATCAACTGTATTAAGGAAAAAGTCAAATGTGGTCAATTTGCAGTCAAACTTCATAATTTTTGTTCCATATCAACATTATGAACTCATATATGCAAATTGATCAAGTTTGGATCACAATTCCTCAAAGAAATTTGATCAGAACACCAAAAAGGCAAAATGGTCAAAATTAGGGTTTTGACTGAGAAAACTCAATTCTTGACTTTTGACCAAGAAAATGACTTATTGGTTTAAGAAATGATATCAAGGATTCAAGTGCACAATCTTGACCTAATTGCATAGTTCAAATCACCTCTCAAGATCATTGGATTGACAGCTGAATTTCAGTCAACTGTACACTGAAAAGTCAAACTTTGACTTTTTGATCAAAATCAAGTTTCAAAAATCATATTTCATCAAGACATGTCAAGATATGAAATTTTTTCATCAAGAAATTAAAAATTAAAAATTATCTTTGAAAAGTCAAAATTCTAGGACTTAGAAATTTTTCTAAGTGTTAGAAAGTTAACATTTTTTCATAACTTTGTGCCAAATTTCCACCATGATGCAAGATGATTCAAGGAAAACTTCCAACATGAAAGTTGTAGATCTCAATGAGATATAGAACATTATAGGGCAGAACTTTTCTAAAAATGCTTGGATTTCAAGTTATGAATTTATGAAGACATGTCCATGAAACTAAAATACTTAGTGAAATTTTGAGTATTTTAGTCAGGATTTTGACCTAACTTCATGGAAACTTTTCACCTAGTTATAAATTGAATATTAAAAAATTTCCAACATGAAGGTTGTAGGGGATGATAAAAGCTTTCCAAAATGTTAAAGAACTCATCAAGACCATACTTGAGATGAGAGAATCAAAGGGAAGAAGTTAGGGTTTCAAACTTGTTTTGCAAGGCATATTTTGTGATGAACATGAACCAAATCCATAGCCATGTTGCATAATCCTCACTTTGCAGGCCTCAAACTTGTTTTTCACTCCATAATTAATGGTTTACATAACTGATTATGCCCTTATCCAAGTGTTTCAAGCTTTGTCCAAACCAATTTGCCATTTTGGGGAGAAAGTAACATATCCATTCTTGTAAAGCAAGTTTTATGCACAAAGTCAGCTTCTTGAGCTCCTAACTTGTTTTCTTTGAGTACACTCCATCCACAAAGTTGTAGGTATTGTGTTTAAAATGGTTAACAACTCTATGAACCAAGTATAATGCATGGAAACTTGTTTTGTCAAAAAATCACATGTTGAGCGTAAACATATAAATTCAAATTCTGAGTTGTTTCAAGTCTCAAAACCTTTTGCCTATAAGTAAATACACTATTTATAAGATAGTACACGAATTCTTAAGCCCTCAAACCCTCTCAAAGTCAGGTTGCATAAACAACATCCATTATTGCACTTTCTGGCCAGAAATCCCAAATACCTAATCCACCCGTGCGTTTCTTGGCCTTTCACTTCCAAAAGTTCCTAAACATCATCTACAAACAATCCCATACCCTGTTACACGACTATAACATCTTGATCACCTTCCTCCATAACCTAAAAACAGAGCTTGCATCTTGACTTCTCCAGACCATTCCAGCCATCCACAATTCAAGCTAAGCATTGCATTAGCTTCCTGGAAACTTGAGAAAGCTAACCTGATCATCACCATCACTTGAAACAAGCTCAAACTCATTTCACGATTTCCAGTTTTTGAGGTATTTTTATGAACTTTCATCTCTTCATTTAGGCATTGTTAGGCTTTCATTTTCAAAGAAAAAATGTAGATATCATTCCCCTAAAGTTTTACATATCCATAGTTTTCATTTTCATTGCCTGAGCTTAGAGAATTTTAAGTTTGAATATCTGAAAAAAGTTAGGTCAGGATTTGCTACTTTTAGAAATACATGCTTATCTTTGATTGTTAGTCCAAATTGTTTACACTTCTGAAATCCTGGTAAAATTTCAAACAAGTTTGATGTTGAAAGTTTTGAGAATGGATGAGAAATGAATGAGATACAGGGACCCTGGCTGGAGGGTTAAGATGAAGTTCATTTCTAGGAATGGATTCGTAATATATATTTATGGTTTTGTTTAAGTTAGCGGATGTATAGCCACTCCAGTGGTAAGGCAGTGCGCGTTTATGGTCAAGGTCATGGGTTCAAGCCCCAACGCTGCCTTTTTTCATATTTTTCAACATTTCCCCTTGTTTTGCAAACAGATAGCGCGCCTGGGCCTCCTGGATGGGCCTTCCCATTTTTCACTGTACAACACCCCCATCTTACTTGCTCCAGTGCAGGCCCAGTATTTTATTTTCTTTTCTTTTGTTGACCAACAAAAACAACATTAACGAGCCAGGCTTCAAACAAAAACAGTTTTTTCCTAACAAACACCCTAAATTCCATTTTTACCTCCTGACTTTATTTTTCATATTTTATTTTATTTTATTTTATTTATTAATATTATTATTATTATTATTTATTAAATCAAAAAATCCAAAAGTATATTTTTATTTATTATTTGCATTTTATTCCTTTAAAAAACAAAAAGACAACATTTTTCTTATAAAAACTTAATTTCTTTTTCTTAATAAATTAATAATTAGATTTAGGTTTAGTAATTTTATTTTTTTAATTAAAACTAACTTAGAATTTAGGTTTTTTTTAATTAATTAATTTCCATACTATTTTGATTAAACTTAAAACCTTTTTTCTAAAAAAACCTAAAAATGCTTTTTTGATTAATTTTATTTCTTTTAAACTAGGTGTGATACGGTGGGAGAACTGATTGAGGTTTTGCGTTTGTGTTCGCAAATGTTTCGGTTTAGCAAGAGTCGCCACCGACTTTTTATTTTATCCTAAGGAAAGGTCAAAAAGCAAAGGAAAGACCTTTGAGATGTTTTCTTGGGTTTGGGGAGTAGATTATAGAAAGGGAAGGTATTAGCGCCCTTTCTATCCATGGTTATCCATGGGCTCTTAGTTACTTGCTTAGATCACTTGCTTTGCTTTTCAATTGTTTGAAATGGTGCTCTTCAATTGTTTGAAATGGTGCTTTGTGTGTGATTTTGAAAGATGTTTTGAAAAGAGGCCATCGTTGTGGCAACCTTTGTAATAATTCTTGTTTGAATGTATACAAAGATGTTTTTGTCTTTTGAAAAGTTTTCAATGTTTGAAAGTAGGGTTTTGAAATTGTGTTGTAAAGTGTGTTTTGAAGATAGCAAGGATGTTTTTTGCAAGCTTTTGATCAAGTAACTAAGAGTTGTCTACCCTATTTTTACTCAAAGATATTTCTTATGTTTTTAACCCTTTTAATAGTGTTGTTTCACCATTGTATTTGGTGAACAACCTTGTGTTAGGATGTTAACGGGACAGGCGCGGGTCATCGTATATACCATGATAGCAATAGTGTCAAGTATCTTTGGCAATTTTCTTGAGGGACTTGATCATTTTGTTTAGGCAACTCAGATAGCGTCATCGAGGGACTATGATCTTTTTGATTGTTTTTATTTTACCAAAGTACTCAACATGCAACCATGGCCCATTTTTGAAGGCAACAAGTGGATGAAACCCTAGGGGTGCAAGTGTGCATTGTGTTTGTTTTTTTTCATGCATATTTATCTTGGATTAGGTCAAACTAATTGTTGATTTTATTTGCATACAAACCCTAGGTCTAAGCATGGCATAATTGAAAGCTTTTAGATGTGCGATAATTTAAATGCTACATTATTACAACATGATATAGGGAGGGGGGTACAAATTTGAATTGGGGATATTTGACAAGAAATTAAACCCTAGATTACTATTACAACCAAATTGAATGTATAAGATACAATATTTAAATGTACAATAATTGAAATAAATACAATGTAAATAAAATGTATTATGTACAAAATGATTTTTATGTATGTAAAAAAAAAGTGTTTTTAATATGTGAAGTAAAAATAAATAAAGAAAAAGTCAAGTTTAATTATTTTTTCAATTTAGGGCAAAAACCCTAATTTTCTTAAATAAATAGCATTATTTATTATTTACTTACAAATATATATATATATATATATATATATATATATATATATATATATATATATATATATATATATATATATATATATATATATATATATATATATATATATATATATATATATATATATATATATATATATATATATATCAATTTGTACAAAAATAAAAGTATATTGTAAAGAGATATTGTTGGTATGTAATATTAATAAAAATAAACATGTATTATTTTTGATTTTTTTTGCTCTTATTTTCCCTTTTTTAATAAAATATATAAGTATTAAATACATTAAATGTATAAAGATAAAAAAAATTAATTATTTATAAAGAATGTGTATATTCAAGAAAATGTTTTTAAATGTGAATAAAAATAATAAATGAAAATAAATATATTTTTACATTATTTTAGGTTTTAATAAAAAGAATATAAAGCATTTAAATATTTTTTATACTAGTAATAATTAGAGTAAATTCCAAATAAATATAAAAGTTTATGAAAATAATTTTTAGGTTTTATTTATGTTAGAAAATAAAATATTAAAATCAAAAGTGAAATAAAATGCAAAAAATGACAAATGTGCAAGAAAATGGGCCAGGGGGGTGCAAACTGAATATGCATGTGTGGAAAGCAAAAGCAACTCAGGCCCAGCCCAAGCAACTTCATCTTCTTCCTCAGTTTCAAACAACACACGCGTTCTGTACTTCCAATGCTATCTCCCGATTCTTTGATTTTTTGACAAAACTCATAACATGAACATTATAGAGAATTAAACAACGAATTCAACCATATAAAAAACTTGGATTAACTCTCAAAGACCAGAGAGAATTTCTCTGGCCCTAATTTCTAACCTAGTTTTTTCAGAAAGTTCATGAGTGAAATTCTCTCAGGACGATTAATGTAAATGAAAACTAAGCATATGTATGGCTTCAGGGCTATGAGTACAACATATTTCATTCACAAACCTAAGCCTAACCATTCCTAAATAGGGAGATAGAAGTCCATGAAATACCTGTTTCAGTTGACTTTGAGCTGGACAATGTAGCAACCTTCAATGGTGTTTGAGCTTCTCTTGAGCTTGCCTGAGGTCCAAGGAAGCTTCTCCAATGCTTGGCTTGCTTTGAAACAACTTGAATCATGTTGTAGAACTCAACCTGCAGAGCTTTGAAATGAAAATGGCAAAGTGTGTTAGAGGTGTTACAACTTGCAATGGGGGCCTGGGATAGTTCAGGTGAGTTGATTGGAAGGTGTTGGAATTATCTTGGGACAAAACGCACGATGGAATTTTGTTGTGGCTTGCAAAATGTAGAAACTGCCCTATTTTGTAGAAAACAGTGGTTCTGAGTATGAGGAGGTTTGAGTGATGAAAGGGTCGTGTTTTAGGCTTGTTGGGAGGTATGGAACTTGTCTACAATGTTTGTCTAAGCTTGTGTTAACAGATATGAGAGGTTGCTTATGTTTTGCAAGTTTTCTCTACTTGAAGTTCAAATGTGGAAGTGAAGTTACATGCTTGTATAGGCTGTCAAAAATGCTTGCACACATTGCCCTTGGCCCCTCTGATTTGTGGATTTGTTTTGCTGCAAGAGATCTTAGACCAATGCTCAAGGATTGTTGGTTTGACATAAAGCATACTTAAGCAAAAATGGAAATTTGCCTTTTTCTACTTAAGGCTTAATCTTGTGTATAATGTCCAAATGAACAAAACAAAGGCTTAGACTGATGGATTGGCATTAAATTATGGAGTGAAAATTGGTTTTGAGGCCTGTAATGTCAAACCAAGCTAGCTAGATCAGAATTGCAAGTTGTTATGAACATGTATTGGCCATGGACAAAAGTGAGTTTTTGCCAACTTCAAGCATTCGATTCTCTCTAACCACAAGGGTGTTTGAGGAGTTCTTGGACAATTTGGAAAGCTTGGAACATGTACTATAATCCATATTTATAATTCAACTTGAAATTCCAAGTGGAACTATGTGAAAAGTGGCCAAGAAGATGGGTCCAAATCCTGCCTAGATTAGGGCAAATTTTCTCTAAGTTAAAAGTTTTAGGTACCCTTGTTCCAAATATCATAACTTGAGATACAAGCTTCTTTTGAGAAAACTTTGTGAATAAAAGTTGTAGACTTTGTGATGGACTATAACTTTAATGTTGCAAGTTTTGTTTGAATCCATTTTCATCTTGGTGTAAAAGTGGGACAAAGTTAGGAAAAAATAAGAAAATTTCATAACTTAGAAAATTTCTAAGTTATGAAATTTTTCCATTTTAAACCCTAATTTGTATTTTTGGGTTTCTTGATGAAAAAGTTTCATAATTTGGCATGTCTTGATGAAAAATGACCCTTGGCACTTGATTTTGACCAAAAAGTCAAAGTTTGACTTTTCAGTATACAGTTAAATTTTGATCAGTTGACTGAAAAATTCATCTGTCAATCCTATGCATTTGAGATCTTTTGAACTTGTTGAATGGGTCAAGATGATGTCATTTAGTCCTTGGTCCATGGTTGAGCTTGATTTGCCATTGGTTAGGTCAAACAGTCAAAAATTGCCTTTGTACAGTCAAAACCCTAAAAATGACCATTTTGCCCTTTTGGTGATCTGATCAAATTTCTTGTGGAATTGTGATCCAAGCTTGATCCAATGACATGTGTTAGTTACTTATGTTGATGTGGGTCAAAAATCATGAAGTTTGACTGTCAATTGGCCACTGTTGACTTTTTCCCCAATACTTTTGATTTCTAGGTCAACTGTCCAATTGACTGGGCAAAAATTTGAATCAAGGCTTGGAACTTGGTATGGATAAACTTATGAGTCCAACATGAAGTATGAAAGTCACTTTGGGAATTGTGGGTCAAAATATCCCTGTGCAAACTCAAACCCTAATTTAGGTCAACAATGCAAGGAAGTGTCTTGAGCAGAGCAAACCCTAGCTTGATCTTCAGTTCCAAGAGTCTTGTGATGAGAAAATGTTGATGAAACGGGAGGGCAAATTTTTGGGTACAACAGTTGCCCCTGTTCAATCTTGTTGAACCTGAGGAGTTAGATTGGCAAGTTTACCTTTCGCGACTCGAAGGTAAAAGAGGATTGGACACTAGAGTGCCCGTAAATTTGCACTCGTCAGAACATGGCTGAAGAAATGGGCTTAAAGATGCCATTTGGAGATGGTAGAATCTTGCTGGGGATGGGCTTAAAGATGCCATCCAAGAATGTTTGTTGAACTGTAATGTTGTAGGTCAGGAGAATGAGCATCAAAATGGTATCCGCGTCTGGAATGCATTTGAACTGTATCTGGGGACTGGATCTGTATGAGTAAAAGAAATGGCATTCGTGTCTAGAGCGTATCCGAGTTGTAACTGTATTTGAATTTTTGAAAGAACATCAGAATGACTGTCGTGTCTGGAGTGTATCTGTATTGTATCTGGGTAACAGGAAAACATCTGTGTATGGAGCAACTGTGTGCTGGGGTTAAACTCTGAATGAGTGACAAAATGGCAACCGTGTCTGGAGCTTATCTAGACTGTATCTGAAGTTAAGACCTGTATGAGTAATAGAATGACCGCCGTGTATGGGGTGTATCTGTACTGTAACTGGGATCTGAATAAGTGACAGAATGATTTCTGTGGTGACTACATTGGGGAGAGTCAAACCGCTGATGTAAGAGCCAGAATGACATCCGTGTTTAGAGCGTATCTGAACCTGTAGTTGATAGTTGAATCTGAATGAGAGATAGAATGGCTACCATGTCTGGAGCATATCTAGTCTGTATATGATTATTAAAGTCTGAATGAGTAGTAGAATGACCGCCGCGTCTGGGGTGTATCCATACTGTATTTTGACTTGAAGTTCTGAATGAGTAATAGAATGACTGCCATGTCTGGGGTGTATCCATACTGTATCTGAATAATTGTTAATAATAGCCTTTTAATTTTATCCTAAAAAGGGTAAAGTGTTAGCTAAAACACGAAGTTATATTGCATGATATGTATGATGCAATGAATTGTAATCCATGTTTACGATATATGGATGTAATGGTTATGCTTGTAAGCTGAATAGCTGTCTTGCTGAGGAAGATAAATCCTGGATAGCTGGAGATAATGACATCTTTGACCGCTGCCATGGAAAATAAATCTTCGACCGAAGCTGGGGATTCCAAAAAACTTTGATTGTTGAAGATGAGAAATCCTTGTTGACTTTCCCGGGATATTGGGGAAACTCTGAAAATCTCTTCTGGGGAATTGAAGCCTTGGAGAAAATGGGACCAAGAATCTTCGATCTTGCTGGGAGATAAATCTGTGGGGGAGATACTCTGGCTACACTGGGGAATAAGGTTTAGATTAAACTGGCTTTACTGGGGATCTTGAAGTTTTAACTCCGCTGGGGAAATACTCCAAGGTTTCAGCTTTGTTGAGGATCTGAATGATGTACCGTAGGGGATTCCTTCTGGGATGGCACAAAGATATCTTCCTACACCTTCAACCTATCAGTAATTACCCTTTTTCAATTTCGTTTTATTTGTAAGCAGTGATTATATTCGAATGCATATGCCTATTTTAACGAAACATTGGACGTTTTCAAATAAAACCTAAGTGTAAAAAAGAAAAGAAAGGCAAGCAAATTTCTGCACTTTGAAGTATCTTTGTATTTAACTTTCGTGAGTATCTTTGTACAAAGGAGATAGACACCCTAGTAAGAGAATGTTGTCGTAAAAATTGAAAAAATTTTATACAAAAGAAAGATGGCTATGTGTAACAATTCCATGGGATTCCCATTCTGCTATAGCCTTCACAACTCTGAATATCTTGTCTATTCACTGCTTCGTCCGTCGATGACTGGATTGATCAGAGGCTTGGAGCTTGTCTGGTGAAGAGATTGTCCTTAAAGTGATCCGACGAGACATAGTCATACGCTTTAATTCCCTAACTTTTTCTTGGACCGCCCTTTCGGGTTTTCGATCCACCGGGAAACCCTTTTTTACCCAAGTCGCTTTCGGGTTTTCAACTTGCCGGGTGTACAGATTTTTTTTTGTTTTATCCCTAATTTTTGCCTGAACCGCCCTTTCGGGTTTCCGGTTCACCGGGATGCCCAATTTTACTCAAGTCGCCCTTTCGGGTTTTCAACTTGCCGGGTCATTTTATGCGTAGTATCTTTTGACTATGTCTGCGTTCGCAGGGTGTGGCAAGTCATCGCCGTCCATGGTGGTCAGAATCATTGCCCCACCAGAAAAGACGCTCTTGATTACAAATGGTCCTTCGTAAGTAGGTTTCCACTTGCCCCTGGGATCACTTTGCGGTAATATGATCCGCTTGATTACAAGATCTCCGACTTGATATACTTGGCGCCTGACTTTCTTGTTGAAAGCCTTGATCATGCGTTTTTGATACGCCTGACCATGAAAAACAGTAGTAAGTCGTTTCTCGTCGATCAAATTGAGTTGGTCAAGCCGGGTCTGAGTCCAATCGTCTTCACTCAAACCGGCGTCCTTCATAATCCTTAAAGAAGGAATCTGAACTTCCATAGGAAAAACAGCCTCCATGCCATATACTAAAGAAAATGGGGTTGCCCCTGTTGAAGTACGTGTCGTGGTACGATATCCATGCAGAGCAAATGGTAACATCTTATGCCAGTCTTTGTAGGTGTCTGTCATCTTTTGAATGATCTTCTTGATATTTTTGTTCGCGGCTTCAACAACACCGTTCATCTTCGGCTGGTAGGGAGATGAATTGTGATGATAAATCTTGAACTGCTCGCATAGAGCGGTGATCATAGTATTGTTCAAATTTATACCGTTGTCTGTGATGATCCTGTCGGGGATACCATACCGGCATATGCGATTCTGCTTGATGAAGCGGGCCACCACATTCTTTGTAACTGAGGCATAGGAAGCTGCTTCGAACCATTTGATGAAGTAATCAATAGCCACCAGGATGAAGCGATGTCCATTGGAGGCCGTGGGATTGATCTCTCCAATCATGTCAATGCCCCACATTGCGAATGGCCAAGGAGCTGTCAGAATGTTGAGAGGAACAGGAGGAATATGTACCTTGTCGGTGTAGACTTGGCATTTGTGGCAGGTACGGGAATGTTGATGACAATCAGCTTCCATGGTAGACCAGTAGTAGCCTGCCCTTAGAATCTTCTTTGCCATTGTATGTCCGCTCAAGTGGGTGCCAAATGTGCCACTGTGTATCTCAGTCATGATCAACTCTGCTTCAGCTTTGTCCATGCATCGGAGTAAAACATAATCATTGCTGCGTTTATAAAGGATGCCATTGCTTAGGAAGAACTTGGCAGCAAATTTTCTTAAGAATTTTTTGTCATTGACGGAAGCTCCTTCAGGATACTCTCTGGTCTGGATATACCTTTTGATTTCATGAAACCAAGGTTGTTCCACTACTTCTTCGGTATTAATCTCATGACAGTGTGCAGGTTCGTCCATTCGCTCGATGGTAATTTGTGGAGCCTCGTTATCCCAATTGAGTTTAAACATGGAAGACATTGTATCCAGAGCATCTGCTAGCTGATTTTCTTCTCGCGGGAAGTGCTCGAAAATAATCTGCTCGAAATGAGGCAACAATGTCAGGACATGTTCTTTGTATGGGATAAGATTAGGATGTTTGGTGTCCCACTCTCCTTTGACTTGACTGATAACCAAAGCTGAGTCCCCAAATACAACCAAAGATTTGATCCCCAGATCTATAGCAGCCTTGAGACCAAAGATGCAAGCTTCATATTCGGCCATGTTGTTGGTACAGATGAAACAAATTCGGGCAGTGAAGGGTGTATGGCAACCTTCTGGAGAAATGAGTACCGCACCGATACCGTTGCCGAGGGCATTTGAAGCACCATCAAAGTACAGGGTCCATCGGGATCCTTGTTCAGGTCCGTCATACGGTCTGTTACCTTCGAGGTTGTCCAAAGTCATGATGTCCTCGTCAGGGAAGTCGAATCTCATAGATTGATAATCTTCGACGGCTAGATGGTCAGATAGTACACTCCCTTTTATAGCTTTTTGGGTAGTATACTGGATGTCATACTCAGTCAGGATCATCTGCCATCTAGAGATTCTTCCAGATAAAGAAGGTTTCTCGAAGATATACTTGATCGGATCCATCTTGGAAATCAGCAAAGTGGTATGAGTCAACATATACTGCCTTAGCCGGCGAGCAACGCATACCAAAGCGCAGCAAGTTTTCTCGAGCAATGAGTAGCAAGTCTCATAGTCGGTAAACTTTTTGCTAAGGTAATAAATAGCATGCTCTTTTCGACCAGACTCGTCATGTTGATCCATCACGCACCCCATTAAGTTATCCAAAACAGTCAGATACATGATCAACGGCCTTCCTTCGACGGGTGGCATCAGAATAGGAGGTTCTAGTAAGTACTCCTTGATCTTATCAAAAGCAATTTAACAATCATCGTTCCATTCAACTACCTGATCTTTCTTCAATAGTTTGAAAATTGGCTCGCAGGTAGATGTCAGGTGAGAGATGAACCTCGCAATATAGTTCAAGCGTCCCAAGAATCCTCTAACCTCCTTTTCAGTACGGGGGCCCGACATTTCTTGTATAGATTTTACTTTAGCTGGATCAACCTCAATGCCCTTGTTGCTGATAATAAATCCCAGAAGTTTACCAGACCTAACTCCAAAAGTGCATTTGCTTGGATTCAGTCTGAGCTTATACTCCTTCAACCTGGAAAACAGCTTTTGCAAATGTTCAAGGTGTTCTTCTTCTGTTTGTGATCGAGCTATCATGTCGTCTACGTAAACTTCGATCTCATGATGTATCATATCATGAAACAAAGCTACCATGACGCGTTGATAAGTTTCCCCTGCGTTCTTTAGTCCGAACGACATCACTTTGTAGCAGAAGGTACCCCATTGCGTGACAAAGGTAGTTTTCTCCATGTCTTCGGGGGCCATTTTGATCTGGTTGTATCCCGAGAACCCATCCATGAAGGAAAACACATTGTGCTAAGCTGTGTTGTCAACCAAGATATCGATATGTGGCAGCGGAAAATCATCTTTAGCGCTAGCCCTGTTCAAATCCCGATAGTCCACACACATTCTGACTTTGCCGTCTTTTTTAGGTACGAGCACAATATTAGCAACCCATTATGGATAGGTTGTAACAGCCAGAAAGCCAGCGTTGAATTGCTTCATTACTTCAGCCTTAATCTTCTCAGACATGCCAGGCCTCATTCGGCGAACCTTTTGCTTGATCGATGGACAATCTTCTCTTGTGGGGAGACGGTGGACCACGATATCGGTGTCTAACCCTGGCATGTCTTCATAAGACCAAGCGAAGATTTCAATGTATTCATTCAATAACTGCACTAAGCATTCCTTAACACTCGGTTCCAGGTTGGCACCCACTTTTACTTCCTTCCTGTCTTCCTCTGTCCCTAAGTTGATGGTTTCTAGCAACTCTTCATGAGGCAGAATGGCCCTCTCTTCTTGTTGTAGAAGTCTGGCTAACTCTCCCGGCACTTCACAGTCTTCGTCAACTTCGTACTCAGCATGATTGACCAAGTCCTCAGAGTTATCGAAGGCTAAAGCAGAATAGTCACCCATGGAATCCGGAGTGGATGGGTACCTGTATTTGTGAGTGTGGGTGTGTGTAAGGGATAACCATCCTTAAACAAACAAAATGCAAAAGGAAAGAAAATGAACACAACAGTTTATAGATGAAAAACGTCCAATGATTCATTAAAACATGGCATATGATAATGAAGAAAATCAAGCCCTTACAAATGGACCTACATGCCCCGGGCAAGGCATGAGGTGAAAATAGTGTGCGAATTGTTTTAGTTATTACACACCATAAATGGGAAATTGTTCAAAGATAAAATTACTGGTTGATAAAGGTGATAGGAACAAAATCCTTTGCTTCCCAATTGCTCAAACCCCCTTCGACAGTCGAAAAGATCCAATCTTCAAAGTGGCTCTCCTCATATTCATCTTCTACAACATTGATTCCATGGTGTGAGATCTTGACGGGTGGTCTTCCAATCTTGGAGCGACGCATAGCCTTTTGTCCTGCAGCGGTAAACCCCAACCCAAACTTGTCTGTCTTATAGGGAAAGTCGAGCAACTGCCCCCATACTGTGCTCTTCCCCTCCTTAATCACAGCCTCCGCGTCCTTGAGAGATGCCATCCTAGATGCATGCTTGGGAATGATAGGCACCTCAACCGTTATCTTCGCAGCTGCTACCTCGGGAGAAACTTCCTCAAAAATGTTGAAAAGGCGTTTCGATGAACTCGCCCTCTAACTCCACATATCGAAAGGAATTGAGATGACTGATCATGTACTCTTTCTCGCCGTGCACAATTATGATTTTACCCTTAACAGGATATTTCAGCATCTGGTGCAAAGAGGAGGTAACTGCCCCGGCATAATGGATCCACGGTCTTCCTAGCAAACATGAGTATGACGGACGGATTTCCATTACGTAGAAGGTGGAGTTGAACACTTCGGTGCCTACCTTGATAGGAATATCAACCTCTCCATGAACCATTCTTTTGGAACCATCGAAAGCCCTAACGACGATGTTACTAGGTTTGATGGTCAAACCTTCGCAATCCAAACGGTCTAAGGCCTTCTTTGGCAGCACATTCAGGGAAGAACCAGTATCAACCAAGACATGGGCGAGAGTGGTTCCTCGGCATTCAACTGAAACATGTAACGCATTATTGTGCTTCCTTCCTTTGGGAGTTAAGTCAGCGTCGGAAAAGCCCAGGCCATTGTCAGCAGTAAGACTGGCCACACAATCCTGAAACTGGTCAGCCGAGGTATCTTGGGGAACATGTGCCGCCTTCAAGAATTTGATTAGGGCCTTGGCATGGGCCTCATAACAGAGCAGAAGAGCCAACATTGAAATTTTAGAAGGGGTCTTCCCCAGTTGTTCTACAACGTCGTAGTCACTTTTTCTGATTATTTTTAGGATTTCATCCATTTCCTTCTGAGTGGTTTCGGGGATAACCACAACATGAGCCTTCGTCCTGACAGGAATTTCCAGTATCCCCTTACCCTTGTTGGTATTATCAGCAGATAGTCTTACCTCAGGAGTATCCACTTCTTCAATCACTGAGCCTTGCACAGAGGACCCAACAGGTGTAGAAGCTTTTAAGGGTCTGAAAACTGCTCGAGGGGGAGCAATCTCTTGAGAAAAGATTCGGCCACTGCGGGTTATCTTGCTTGTACCCGTGATGTTTCCTATATCAGGGTCTTCTTCAGAAATCTCTTGGACTATTTAGATTTGTTTGATGCCGTGGTAGAAGATTTCTCCCCCATAGTTCCACGGTATCATTTTGCTTGATTGGTACGGGACAGGTCCCGGCATGGTGATCTTTAAAGGTACACATTCAGAGTTGGGTGTAATCCTGACAGGCCTTTTGCAAGCCTTGGGAGGATTGTCGGAAATGGTTATGATAGCAATATCGTTGGTTGAAGTATCACAAGTATCAGGAGTAATCGGATTGAAAGTGTTAACAGGGGTTTTCTGGAAAAGTATCTCTTACGTATCCATCAGGCGTTGGACACCCGACTTCAACATTGGATAATCACCTTGAATGTTCAAACAAAAATAACAGTCCTTACCACAACCAGGAAAGATCCCGACTCTCAACAAATTTTCTTTAATCACTAACAATGGAGTCAACAGATCGGCAACATCAGTAACATGGAGGTTTTCCAAAACAGCATGTACATTGTGGCCGTGCTTGGGCATCAGAGCGGATATAACATTGGGCTTCTCAGGAGCATCAAACTCAACCTCTTTGGCATCAATTAAGTCCTGAATTTTGTTCTTAAGTGCCCAACAATTATTGGTATCGTGTCCAGCACTGTCGGAATGGTAAGCACACTTAGCATTAGAGTGGTAGTACGGAGAGGAGGTTTTAGGGTTTTTTGGCACCTCCTTCAAACTGGTCATATTCAGCTTCAACAAATGGGGAAGGACCTGAGCGGGCGTCATGTTGATGCGGGTGAACTGCCGTTGTGGCCGTTCTACCCGTTGCTGATTAGGTCTCGACTGATTGTTACGAGGTTGATCATTTGACGAATTTTGAATCATCACGGCCCCTACAGTTGGACAACGCTCAGTTCTTCCCAATCCCTTCTGAGAATACACAGCAGATGCTTCTTTCTTGGCTGGGAAAGGTTTTTTAACAGTTGTGGATACGGAAGCATCCTTTTGAATCTTTCCGCTTTTAATACCGGCCTTCACCCTTTCGCCGGTCAGAATCAGTTCAGTAAATCCCGCAGAAGAGCTCCCGATTAGATGGTTGAAGAAAGGGCCAGATAGGGTCCCCAAAAACATGTCAACTAATTCCCTATCTGATAGCGGTGGCTGTACCCTTCCCTCCAGATCACGCCACTTCTGGGCGTACTCCTTAAACCCTTCATTTGAAACCATCCCCATACTTTGTAACTGAGTACGAGTGGGCGCCAAATCAGCATTGTACTGATACTGATGATAAAAAGAAGCTGCCAAGTCTTCCCAATTATGAACCTCTGATCTCTCGAGCTGATAAAACCAGTCTAACTGAGTGCCAGACAAACTGTCTTGGAAAAAGTGTACCCAAAGATCTTTATCGGATGAATGAGGTTGGATCTTTCTAACATACGACCTCAGGTGTATCTTAGGGCAAGACAGACCGTCGTACTTGGAAAATGTTGGCACCTTGAACATGGGAGGGATAAAAATCCCAGCTACCAACCCCAGTTCCTCAAAATCCAATCCGGGAACCCTCTGCAACTCCATAGCTGCCAATCTGTCTTCAAGGTTCTTATATTTGTCATCCGCTGGTGGATACTGTTGTTCGGAATAGTCCTCGTCTTCTTCCTCTTCCTCCTCTTCTACCTCAGACTCAGAAGGTACAGTAACTCCTTTCCCCTTGCCAGCTCCTTCGTCAGACGTCGAAGGGAACTCCAGAGTCCTCCTAGCATCGCTCTAAAACCTTCTTCCGAAAGTGGCTACCCCTGGTCTCTTTTTCTTTTTCTTTTTCTTCTCTTTATTCTTCTCTAGCAGAACTTTGAGATCCTCTTGACACTTTGCCAAGGTCATGAGGAGTTGCTGAAATTTTGAATTTTGTGCCTGTAGGTCCTTTACTGTTTTCTCTAAATCCATCTTGCTGAAATGAACAGCAGAAAGATAAGGAAACCTGGCTTGAAGACCTGTTTATGCATATGATGAATGGTATGTTATTCATGTAATGCATTCAAGGGTTCAAAAATTCAAATTTGTTGCAAACAAAAAGAACACACGTCATATTAAGAAAAGATTTGTTAGTACATAAATGCCCCATGGGCGAAATATTACAAAATTCTTAATGTAAAAAGACATTGCGCATCCTCTTTGGTACGATGTAGGTGATGAGAGTTTCCTCCTCGTGAAGTCGGCGGGTGAGCTCTAAAACCTTCTTCTCACTGGCATAGAAGCTAGCTTCAAAAGTATCCCGTTCTTCTTTGAGTTGGATCCAACTCTTTTGCATTTCCTCCCATGATGTTGGCATGTCAGGGTGTAGGATGGTGTATGGAACCTCTCCTTCCATAACAGGCTCTTTGATCAAGGGGAGAATGTATGGATATGGCATCATAAGATTCTGGGAGCGGGTACGTACCCACTTGAGGTAAGGCTCAAGGGGGATGGAATTCTTGTGCCCCAGTGTCTTACTATCCACTTTGTTAGGCATCCTCCAAGCTCTGATGAACCTTTGTCGAAGTCCTTGCGCATCGTTGTTGAAGTCAAAAACTAGGTCCGGAATCAGCTTGTCATGAGGGCCATCTCTCCGAGCATATCCAAATTGTCTTAAAGCTAGACAGGGGTTGTAGGTAATGCCTCCCCTAATACCAAGTAGTGGGACATTAGGGAATTCCCCACAATGATCAATGATGATGACATTTTCTCTGGACCAAGAACACCAATGTACATCAGAATGTGTGAGGGTTATCAATCGTCGTGACCACCTCAAACCCTGCTCATTCTTCAAAACTGCTTGTGGAAGGTGAGAAATAAACCACCTTGCTAGGAGAGGAGTATAACACATGAGAACACCTCTTTTCCTCATTGTTCGTGTGTAAAATGAGTGTAGGATGTCCCCAAGCAATGTAGGTATGGGGTTCCTGGATATGAAAATCTTGACAACATTCACATCTACAAGTTGGTCAGGGTTTGGGAACAAGACCAACCCATAGATAAGGAGTGCGACAATCTCTTCAGAGGCTTGTAGATCAAGAGAATTCCAGCATTCTTGTGCCTTCTCGAACAGAAACTATGCCAAGAAGCCTTTGACACCACTTCTGGTTTCCCAATGCCCCTTGATGTCAGATGGTTGCAAGTGTAATGCTTGAGCAACATCTTAAGGCTTTGGTTCTTTTTCCTACCGTTGTAGGGTAGTTGATTAAGAATGGGAATTCTCAGGAGTTGAGAAAATTCCTCCAAAGTAGGCACCAACTGATAATCAGGGAATGTGAAACAGTGGTGTAGGGGGTCAAAGAATTGGAAAAGTACTTTTACCATGTCTTCTTTAATGCTGGTGTTGACTAAGTTGAGGAGTCTACCATGTCTTTCACTGAAGAGAGAATTCTCTGGAATCCTGGAAGTAAGCTCTTTGAGTTGAGGAGGGATCCTCACAAGGTTGATTTGAATTGTTTTCCTGCGAAGAGATTCCATGACCTACAAAACAAGAACAAAGATGAAGATCCAAACCCTTGAAATGGTTAGTGGATGCATATGATGCTTTATGATGTTCATGATGTATGCACAAGCACATGTACAGACAAGTCACACAAAACCCTAGTTTTAGGCTTGCATGAGGTTTCATAGGTAAGTACCCTCTTGAGTTTAGTTGGCTCAAAACCTGTCCTATAAATAGTAACCGGGTTCTAAGGAGCTCAATATCATTGGATTGTTTTCTATGTTCATTGTTTTGGTTTAGCCACTTAACTAGCGACCAAAATATTCCAAGAAAATAACCCTCAATGAGTGTAGTATCGAATATCTACCAACTTCGGACTGCACCAAAACCGGTTATCTCACTACCCCTAATGAAAGGCCAAGATGGTCAAGTAAGGTTCTAGTTCATTAGTGCTTCATGACATCACTCAGCGGCCCCGTATTCTCTTTGATTGACTCAAAGGCTACCGGTACTCACAAATATCTCGCACTAATATAGCTATTGCTTCAACCGTGTCGGTATATCCCACACAGTTTCCACAATGTATTGCTATCTATGAATGTTTCCCAAATCCGGGTGGAGGATTTCAAGCCTAAACAAGAGAACCAAAATGTAAAGTAATCAAAGAAAACAATAATCATGCAAAGGGTGATCTAAGCCCTAAGGTTACTCCACTTTTAAAGAGTCCCCAGCAGAGTCGCCAGTTCTGTGATACGGTGGGAGAACTGACTTGAGGTTTTGCGTTTGTATTCGCAAATGTTTCGGTTTAGCAAGAGTCGCCACCGATTTTTTATTTTATCCTAAGGAAAGGTCAAAAAGCACAGGAAAGACCTTTGAGATGTTTTCTTGGGTTCGGGGAGTAGATTATAGAAAGGGAAGATATTAGCACCCTTTCTATCCATGGTTATCCATGGGCTCTTAGTTACTTGCTTAGATCACTTGCTTTGCTTTTCAATTGTTTGAAATGGTGCTCTTCAATTGTTTGAAATGGTGCTTTGTGTGTGATTTTGAAATATGTTTTGAAAATAGGCCATCGTTGTGGCAACCTTTGTAATAATTCTTGTTTGAATGTATACAAAGATGTTTTTGTCTTTTGAAAAGTTTTCAATGTTTGAAAGTAGGGTTTTGAAATTGTGTTGTGAAGTGTGTTTTGAAGATAGAAAGGATGTTTTTTGCAAGCTTTTGATCAAGTAACTAAGAGTTGTCTACCCTATTTTTACTCAAAGATCTTTCTTATGTTTTTAACCCTTTTAACAGTGTTGTTTCACCATTGTATTTGGTTAACAACCTTGTGTTAGGATGTTAACGGGACAGGCGCGGGTCATTGTATAGACCATGATAGCAATAGTGTCAAGTATCTTTGGCAATTTTCTTGAGGGACTTGATCATTTTGTTTAGGCAACTCAGATAGCGTCATCGAGGGACTATGATCTTTTTGATTGTTTTTATTTTACCAAAGTACTCAACATGCAACCATGGCCCATTTTTGAAGGCAACAAGTGGATGAAACCCTAGGGGTGCAAGTGTGCATTGTGTTTGTTTTTTTTCATGCATATTTATCTTGGATTAGGTCAAACTAATTGTTGATTTTATTTGCATACAAACCCTATGTCTAAGCATGGCATAATTGAAAGCTTTTAGATGTGCGAGAATTTAAATGCTACATTATTACAACATGATATAGGGAGGGGGGGTACAAATTTGAATTGGGGATATTTGACAAGAAATTAAACCCTAGATTACTATTACAACCAAATTGAATGTATAAGATACAATATTTAAATGTACAATAATTGAAATAAATACAATGTAAATAAAATGTATTATGTACAAAATGATTTTTATGTATGTAAAAAAAAGTGTTTTTAATATGTGAAGTAAAAATAAATAAAGAAAAAGTCAAGTTTAATTATTTTTTCCATTTAGGGAAAAAACCCTAATTTTCATAAATAAATAGCATTATTTATTATTTACTTACAAATATATATATCAATTTGTACAAAAATAAAAGTATATTGTAAAGAGATATTGTTGGTATGTAATATTAAAAAAAATAAACATGTATTATTTTTGATGTTTTTTGCTCTTATTTTCCCTTTTTTAATAAAATATATAAGTATTAAATACATTAAATGTATAAAGATAAAAAAAAATTAATTATTTATAAAGAATGTGTATATTCAAGGAAATGTTTTTAAATGTGAATAAAAATAATAAATGAAAATAAAAATATTTTTACATTATTTTAGGTTTTAATAAAAAGAATATAAAGAATATAAATATTTTTTATACTAGTAATAATTAGAGTAAATTCCAAATAAATATAAAAGTTTATGAAAATAATTTTTAGGTATTTTTTATGTTAGAAAATAAAATATTAAAATCAAAAGTGAAATAAAATGCAAAAAATGACAAATGGGCCAGGGGGTGCAAACTGAATATGCATGTGTGGAAAGAAAAAGCAACTCAGGCCCAGCCCAAGCAAATTCATCTTCTTCCTCAGTTTCAAATAACACATGCGTTCTGTACTTCCAATGCTATCTCCTGATTCTTTGATTTTTGACAAAACTCATAACATGAACATTGTAGAGAATTAAACAATAAATTCAACCATATAAAAAACTTGGATTAACTCTCAAAGACCAGAGAGAATTTCTCTGGTCCTAATTTCTAACCTAGTTTTTTCAGAAAGTTCATGAGTCAAATTCTCTCAGCACGATTAATGTAAATGAAAACTAAGCATATGTATGGCTTCAGGGATATGAGTACAACATATTTCATTCACAAACCTAAGCCTAACCATTCCTAAATAGGGAGATATAAGTCCATGAAATACCTGTTTCAGTTGACTTTGAGCTGGACAATGCAGCAACCTTCAATGGTGTTTGAGCTTCTCTTGAGCTTGCCTGAGGTCCAAGGAAGCTTCTCCAATGCTTGGCTTGCTTTGAAACAACTTGAATCGTGTTGTAGAACTCAACCTGCATAGCTTTGAAATGAAAATGGCAAAGTGTGTTAGAGGTGTTACAGCTTGCAATGGGGGCCTGGGATAGTTCAGGTGAGTTGATTGGAAGGTGTTGGAATTATCTTGGGACAAAACACACGATGGAATTTTGTTGTGGCTCGCAAAATGCAGAACCTGCCCTGTTTTGCAGAAAACAGTGGTTCTGAGTATGAGGAGGTTTGAGTGATGAAAGGGTCGTGTTTTAGGCTTGTTGGGAGGTATGGAACTTGTCTACAATGTTTGTCTAAGCTTGTGTTAACAGATATGAGAGGTTGCTTATATTTTGCAAGTTTTCTCTACTTGAAGTTCAAATGTGGAAGTGAAGTTACAGGCTTGTATAGGCTGTCAAACATGCTTGCATACATTGCCCTTGGCCCCTCTGATTTGTGGATTTGTTTTGCTGCAAGAGATCTTGGACCAATGCTCAAGGATTGTTGGTTTGACATAAAGCATACTTAAGCAAAAATGGAAATTTGCCTTTTTCTACTTAAGGCTTAATCTTGTGTATAATGTCCAAATGAAAAAAACAAAGGCTTAGACTGATGGATTGGCATTAAATTATGGATTTCAAATTGGTTTTGAGTCCTGTAATGTCAAACCAAGCTAGCTAGATCAGAATTGCAAGTTGTTATGAACATGTATTGGCCATGGACAAAAGTGAGTTTTTGCCAACTTTAAGCATTCGATTCTCTCTAACCACAAGGGTGTTTGAGGAGTTCTTGGACAATTTGGAAATCTTGGAACATGTAATATAATCCATCTTTGTAATGCAACTTGAAATTCCAAGTGGAACTATGTGAAAAGTGGCCAAGAAGATGGGTCAAAATCCTGCCTAGATTAGGGCAAATTTTCTCTAAGTTAAAAGTTTTAGGTACCCTTGTTCCAAAAATCATAACTTGATATAAAAGCTTATTTTGAGAAAACTTTGTGAATCAAAGTTGTATAATTTGTTATTGACTATAACTTTCATGTTTCAAGTTTTGTTTGAATCCATTTGCATCTTGGTGAAAAAGTGGGACAAATTTAGGAAAAAATAAGAAAATTTCATAACTTAGAAAATTTCCTAGTTATGAAAATTTTCCATTTTAAACCCTAATTTGTATTTTTGGGTTTCTTGATGAACAAGTTTCATAATTTGGCATGTCTTGATGAAAAATGACACTTGGCACTTGATTTTGACCAAAAAGTCAAAGTTTGACTTTTCAGTATACAGTTAAATTTTGATCAGTTGACTGCAAAATTCATCTATCAATCCTATGCATTTGAGATCTTTTGAACTTGTTGAATGGGTCAAGATGATGTCATTGAGTCCTTGAGTACATGGTTGAGCTTGATTTGCCATTGGTTAGGTCAAACAGTCAAAAATTGCCTTTGTACAGTCAAAACCCTAAAAATGACCATTTTGCCCTTTTGGTGATCTGATCAAATTTCTTGTGGAATTGTGATCCAAGCTTGATCCAATGACATATGTGAGTTCCTTATGTTGATGTGGGTCAAAAATCATGAAGTTTGACTGTTAATTGGCCACTGTTGACTTTTTCCCCAATATAGTTGATTTCTAGGTCAACTGTCCAATTGACTGGGCAAAAATTTGAATCAAGGCTTGGAACTTGGTATGGATAAACTTGTGAGTCCAACATGAAGTATGAAAGTCACTTTGGGCATTGTGGGTCAAAATATCCCTGTGCAAACTCAAACCCTAATTTAGGTCAACAGTGCAAGGAAGTGTCTTGAGCAGAGCAAACCCTAGCTTGATCTTCAGTTCCAAGAGTCTTGTGATGAGAAAATGTTGATTAAATGGGAGGGAAAATTTTTGGGTACAAAACTAGGGTTTAATTTTATTTATTTTAATTAATTATTTTCTTTTAGACAATTAGGTTAAAACCATTTTCCATTTATATCCTTGTACATTATATTCCTTTCAATTCTTGTACATTATTCAAGTTTCAATATGGTTGTAATAGATAATTAGGTTTAATTTCTTGCAATCCCCATTTGTAAATTTGTATACCCCATCTCCAAATGATGTAATAGCGTAGTAAATTTAATTTCCGTAATTTATCACTTTCATATCAAATGCTAGTAAATTAGGGTTTGTATGGAAAGGTAAAATCAATGCTTAGAGAATCCTAATTCAAGATAAATAATGCATGCAAATCAAATAAAATATTCACACATGCACCACTAAGGTTAACTCCACTTGTTGCCTAAAAAATTGGTCATGTTATGCATGTGGGATGTCTTAGTAAAAAAAAATCAAAAATACAAGATCATAGTCCCTCGATGACGCTGCGAATGTTGCCTTACAAATGAACTTAGCCCCTCAAAAGAAATGCTAAGATATCTCACAATATTGCTATCATGACTATACAATGACCCACGCCCGTCCCTTTACATCCAAAGATAAGGCTTCTTACCAATCAATGATAAGATAGAAATATCAAAGGAAATGAGAGAAATGAACAAAAGACTTTTGAGTAGGTAGAAACGTTCTTAGTTGCTTGCTCACTTTCAAAACAAACATACACCAAACACTTTCAAAACAAACAAACACTTTCAAAAAATGAAATATTTTCAAAAGTCCAACACTTTGTATACGTTCTTACAAAACGAGAACAATTACAAAGTTTGCCTAAACGAAGGCGCCTTTTCAAATATACTTTCAAAAACCACCACAAAGCACATTTTCAAACAAAGCAAGTGATCTAGCAAGCAACTAAGAGCCCATAGATAACTATGGATGAAAAGGGTACTAACACCTTCCCTTTTCATAATCTACCCCGCGAACTCAAGGAATAATCTCAAAGGTCTTTCCTGTTCTTTTCAGCCTTTCCTTTTTGGATAAAAGAAAAGTCGGTGGCGACTCTTGCAAACCGCAACAATTGTGATCAAACGCAAACATCCCAAGTCAGTTCTCCCACCGTATTACAGAACTGGCGACTCTGATAGGGAAATACTTAAAGGTGGGGTTACCTTAGGGCTAGATCACCTTTATTTGCTTTCATTGTTTGACTTGCTTGCTTTACATTTTGGTTCCTTGTTTGAGCTTGTTTTGATCATCTACCCGGATCTGGGATACCTTATAGGTAAGTAGCAATACATTGTGGAAACTGTGCAGGATATACCGACATGGTCTAAGTAATAGCTATGTTAGTGTGACACATTTGTTGGTACCGGTAGCCCTTGAGTAGTCAAGGAGAATACGGGGCTGCTGTGTGGTGTCATGAAGCACTAACTGACTTTAGAACCTTTACTTGACCAACTTGGACATTAGGAAGTAGTGAGATATCCAACTTTGGTGCAGTATGAAGTTGGTTGATACTCGATACTACGCTCATTGAGATCAGACTTCTCGGGATATTTCGGTTGCCATTAAAGAGGCTTGCATTGAAACAATGCCTGATAAGAAAGATCAGTGATATTGAGATCCCTTAGAACCCGGTTACTATTACTAGGACAGGTTGAGCCAACTAAACTTCAAGAGGGTACTTTCCTATGAGACTCTATGCAAGCCTAAACCTAAGAACTTGTTTACCTTATGTGTATATGCTTACTTGTACATAACATCATAAACATCATAACATCATAACATCATAAGCATTCTCACTAACCATTTCAAGGATTATTAGGATTTATCTTTGTTCTGTTTTGTAGGACATGGCTTCCACTTGCAGGAATACTATCCAAGTCAATCTCGTAAGAATTCCTTCTCAACTCAAAGAATTAGCATCGAGGGTCCCTGAGAATTCTTCATTCACCGAAAGACATGGTCACCTCCTAAACTTGGTTACCTCGAGCACATATGAAGATATGATGAAGGTGCTTTTCCAGTTCTTCGAGCCTTTGCACCACTGCTTCACCTTTCCTGATTACCAGCTCGTACCTACTATGGAAGAATTCACTTAACTCTTGAGGATTCCCATTCTTAATCAACTACCTTTCAATGGTACAGAAAGAGATCCAATCCCTGAAGAGATTGCCCGAGCGCTACACTTGCACCAATCCGACGTCACGACTAATTGGGAAGCAAGGAGTGGTGTCAGAGGGTTCTTAGCGAAGTTCTTGTTTGAAAAAGCTCAAGATTATTGGAAATCTTTGGATTTACAAGCTTTTGAAGAAATCTTGGCCATTCTAATCTATGGGATGGTTTTGTTTCCAAACCCTAACCAACTTATAGATGTAAATGCTGTCAAAATCTTCATGTCTCGTAATACGGTGCCTACTTGTTGGGAGATATCCTACATTCTCTCCACTCTCGCACTATGAGGAAGAAAGGGACCCTCATGTGTTGCACTCCTCTTTTAGCTAGATGGTTTATTTCGCATCTTCCCTGATCTGTATTGAAGAACGAGCAAGGTTTGAGATAGTCACAAAGGTTGATGTCACTCAGACATTTGGATATTCATTGGTGTTCGAGATCCTTGGAGAACATTACTATCATCGACCGTTGTGGAGAATTCCCTAATGTCCCTTTGCTTGGCATTAGGGGAGGTATCACTTACAACCATTGCTTAGCCTTACGATAATTTGGGTATGCCCGAAGAGATGGTCCTCATGATATGCTCATCCAAGGAGTGGTATTCAACTACGAGAGCGACGATCAAGGCTATCGTCAGAGGTTTGTACGAGCTTGGAGGATGGTAAACAAAGTGGATAGTAAGACGCTGGGACACAAGAATTCTATTCCCCTTGAGCCTTACCTTAGATGGGTATGAGCTCGTGCTCAGAAGCTCGCGATGCCTTATCCCTCCATCCTACCAGTTATTGTGGAGCATGTGGCTGAAGAAGATGTCCCGTACACTATCCTTCACCCCGACACGCCTACTTCTTTTGAAGACTTGCAAAAAGGTTGGATTCAGCTAAAGGAAGAACGAGATACATTCGAAGCTCAATTCTACACTAGTGAGAAAAGGGTTCTGGAACTTACAAAGCAACTCCATGAAGAACAAAGTTTGAACGCCTACCTTGCATCGAAGAGGATGCGTTCGACCTTTTTATCTTAGAAATTTATTTTGTAAGCCCAAGAGGCACAATTGTAGCCATTTTGAACTAATTAATGAAATTTGATGTTTGTTCATTCTTTGTCCATACAAATTTAAATTTCATAAATCCTTGAAATCATTTACATACACATCTTCCATGCATCATAACATAACAAGTTTTCCACGACATGTTTCCTTATCTTTCTGTTGTTTATTTCAGCAAGATGGATATCTAGAAAACAGTGAAAGACCTACAAGCCCAAAACTCCCAATTTCAAGAGACTCTGTTGACCCTGGCCAAGGGGCAACAAGAGTTGATGGCGTTGCTAGCAGCCAAAAAGAAACCAAAGAGGAAAGCCATAGTCAATATGGGTAAGAGATTTAGAGAGTCGATCCGTCAGATACCGGTAGTGGAAGACTCATCTTAGTAAGACGAAAATCAGATTGGAGAAGCAAGGAGTACCCAGGCTAGGTGTATCAATGATCAAGCGTCCGATAATGAGGATTATTTTGACAAGCAGTATCCTTCTGCCGATGTTAAGTACAAGCAGCTAGAGGACAAACTAAAGGTCGTTGAGATTCAAGCCGTCCCCGGTTTGGATTTTAATGATTTGGGTTTAATATATGGGGTTGTTATTCCCCATAAATTCAAGATACCAGTCTTAGTTAAGTATGATGGGCTGTCCTGCCTGAAGCTTCACCTGAAATCTTATGTGCGCAAAATCCAATCGCACGTCGCCGACAAGAAACTCTGGGTTCACTTCTTTCAAGAAAGCTTGGCTGGGATGCAACTAGATTGGTTTTACCAATTTCAAGATTCTCGTATCCATACATGGAAAGACTTAGCCACCGCTTTCTACCACCAATACCAGTACAATGACGACCTGGCACCGACAAGAGTTCAACTCCAAGACATGACAATGGGTAAGAGTGAAGGGTTTAAAGAGTACGCCCAAAAATGGAGGGATCTTGCCAGTAGGGTCCAAACGCCATTAACCGACAGGGAGCACATTGATATGTTAATGGGAACTTTATCTGGTCCATTTTTCAACTTATTGGTTGGTTGTTCTTCTTCCAGTTTCACCGAGCTGATTTTAATCGGTGAAAGAGTTGAAAGCGGTATTAAAAGCCGGAAGATTCCCATGGCATCTGCTTCCACCTCCAATCCTATAAAGAAACCCTTTGTTGGGAAGAAAGAAATCAATGTTGTGTATGGGGAAAGGGCCCATACCAAGAAGGATGATTGTCCGTCTGTTAATGATGTTCGGATTTCCAACCCACCACATGTTCAAAGAAAATCTTCCAATCATCAGTGGTTTGAGGCTTCGTGAAGACAATACACAAGGATGGGTGTGTCTCTATCCCAAGCCTTACAACACTTGTTAAAGGCTAATTTTGTGTCACTGTGCGATCCTCCGGCCAATCCAGATACAACTTCACCTAAATACAATCCGAATACCAAGTGTGCATATCACTCGAATAGTACCGGGCATAAGACTAACCAATGTTGGGCGCTGAAGAATAAAATTCAAGACTTAATAGACAACAAGACCAATGAATTTGATCCGCCTCCAATTCCAAATGTGATAACGGCACCAATGCCAAACCATGGAAAGGGTGCCAATGCTATTGAAGACACCATTTTTGTTTTCTCCGTCGAAGACTTAACTACTCCGTTAAACATTATCAAAAAGAATCTGCTGAAAGTCGGGATTTTCCCTGGCTATTTAAAGGATTGTGATTTTTGCGCCACATAACTCAATGGATGCAAAGGGCTTAAGGAAGGCATTCAACGCCTGATGAATAGCCATGAGATCCTATTTGAGAAGACTCCGTCCTCTAAAAGTTTGAACAATAAGTTTGAAGACCTCTCCATCATAACAATCTCAAAAAAGCCTCTTAGGATCTCCTCTAAGGGTCCTATCAGGATTTCATATGAACTGACTGTTTCTCCTCTGATAATTACCGCCCCGGGCCAATTCTGTACTCTTCCAACAAAGCAGTTCCATGGAACTATGATGCTGAGGTGTTTTACCATGGAATAAAGCAAGACGCTTGGATTGAAGGAAGCAAAGCCGATGACATTGGTAATATTACTGGCTCTAGTAAGGTGACTAGAACTGGGAGAATCTTTTCACCCAACATCTCACCACCAACTGCTACAAAGGCACCTGTCCGCATCACCACTGCTAAGCCTAGTGCTGACACAAGGGGAAAGGAAAAAGTAGTTGAGCCCGTTGAGACAGAAATACTCGTAACGACATTGCTTCTGAGGAACCTTCCGCTCGAGAAATGGATGAGATCTTGAAAATTATAAAAAGGAGTGATTTCAAGATAGTGAAGCAGTTGGGGAAAACCCCTTCCAAGATTTCTATGTTATATCGCTACTCTTTTTTGATGCTCATGCTCGGGCGTTAATCAAATTCTTGAAGAAGGCTCATGTCCCTCATGAGACCACGACATACCAGTTTGAAAATTGTGTGGAAATCTTGACGACCAACAATGGTTTGGGGTTCTCAGATGCTGATCTGACACCACTGGGAAAGAACCATAACAAAGCTCTACATGTTTCTGTTGAATGCAAAGGGACTACACTAGCACGTGTTTTGGTCGACACAGGTTCTTCTTTAAACGTGCTACCCAAGGGGGCCTTAGACCGTTTAAATTGTGAAGGATTGGTGTTGAAACCAAGTGATATTATTGTGAGGGATTTCGATGGGTCCAAAAGGACAATTCATAGAGAGGTGGATCTCCCGATCAAGGTGGGCTCACAGATTTTCAACTCTACTTTCTACATCATGGATATTCGTCCTGCTTACTCCTGTTTGTTGGTTCGCCCTTGGATCCACGGAGCAGGGGCAGTAACACCAACCCTTCATCAAAAGCTCAAGTATCCGGTCAAAGGAAGGATTGCCGCTGTCTATGGTGAGGAGGAGTTCATGGTAAGCCACCTTAACTCTTTCAAATATGTGGAGATGGATGGCGAATTTATAGAAACCCCGCGTAAGGCTTTTGAAGTTGTGCCACCAATGGTTGCTACTACCAAATTTTCCTCTGATGTGTCCAAAGCTGTTAAGGTCGTGCCAAAGATGGTTTCGTTTAGAGATGCTCGTGCCGCAGTTGAAGAAGGAAGTTGTGATACTTGGGGGTAACTCCCTGAGATTCCATTCAAAGCAGACAAATGTGGTTTAGGTTTCACTATCAAGGCTCAGAAAGAAGTGAGGTGCGCTCTTGCAGGGAAGCCCCCTCTCCATATTGGAAGTCATGAAGTTAATGATGTAGGTGATTCTGATGATGAATATGCATTTGAATAATGGGTATATCCTACTACAACAAAGATCAACAATTGGAACCCAAAGGACTTAGTTCCCATCTCCTTCATCGAGGAGTAACTACTTGTTTATTGCTTTCTATCAATTCAAGAATATTTTGTCTGTAATATTAAACAATGACTTCTAATCCATGTGCCTGGCCCGGGGCACTATGGTCCATTTGTCAAGGGTTTTATTTATGTTCATTTTATCATATGACCATTCAATAAAAATCATTGGACTTTTTTGCATTTGAACTTTTGTGCTCATTATCTTTCTTTCTCTTCAAATATGTTTTTCAAAATAGCCATGTGTCTTACATGCGCGCATACACACACACGCACACACACACACACACACACACACACACACACACACACACACACACACACACACACACACACACACACACTCTTACAGGTCCTCATCCACTCCAGATCTCATTGCCAATGACTCTACTATTACCGACTATGATTTCAAACGTCCAGTTAACCAAGCTGAAGACAAAGGCGAGGAAGATTGTGAAATACCGGGAGAACTAGCTAGACTTCTATTACAAGAGGAAAAAGCTATTCAGTCGTATGAAGAGTCAGTTGAAGTCATCAAACTAGGTACCGAGACAGACAAGAAAGAGGTCAAGATCGGCGTTGACCTGGAAAGCAGTGTCAAAAGCAGATTGGTTCAGATGTTGCATGACTATGTGGAAGTGTTTGCTTGGTTGTATGAAGATATGCCAGGGTTGGATACCGACATTGTAGTTCACCGTCTACCGACAAAGGAAGATTGTCCTCCTGTCAAACAAAAAGTTCGCCGCATGAGGCCTGACATGTCTGAAAAGATAAAAGTTGAAGTGATGAAACAATTTGACCCGAGATTCCTAGCTGTGACATCTTATCCCCAATGGGTTTCAAACATGGTGCCAATGCCGAAGAAATACAGAAAAGTTCGTATGTGCGTAGATTATAGGGATCTGAATAGGGCAAGTCCCAAGGATGATTTCCCTCTACCTCATATTAATGTCTTGATCTATAACACTGCTCAACATAAAGTCTTCTCTTTCATGGATGGTTTCTCTGGCTATAATCAAATTAGGATGGCTCCCGAAGACATGGAGAAGACCACTTTCGTTATGCAATGGGGCACCTTTTTTTACAAGGTCATGCCGTTCAGATTAAAGAATGCAGGGGCAACAAATCAAAGGGCTATGGTAGCTTTGTTTCATGATATGATCCATCACGAAATGGAGGTATATCTGGATGATATGATTGCAAGGTCACAAACCAAAGAGGAACACCTCGATCACCTATACAAGCTATTCAAGAGGCTGAAAAAGTACAAGTTGAGGTTGAACCCTAATAAGTGCACATTCGGAATACGATCTGGAAAGCTTCTAGGTTTTGTTGTCAGTGGTAAAGGCATCAAAGTCGATCCTGTCAAGGTAAAGACCATCCAAGAAATGCCAGTCCCCCACTCTGAAAAGGAGGTTAGAGGATTCTTGGGTCGTCTTAACTACATCGCCCGCTTCATATCTCACTTAACTACTACTTGTGAGCCAATCTTCAAACTCTTGAAGAAAGATCAAGTAGTCAGATGGAATGATGAATGCCAAGCTGCCTTCGACAAAATAAAAGAATATCTGCAAGAACCTCCTATTCTCATTGAAACAACCGGCTGAAAATCATCAAATAATGAAGTCGCCATCGAACGTCTTTTATCCCATATGGAGGGAAAGGTAAACATCGAGAAAACCTGAGAAGGGAGAAGTCATGGTCTTGCGACCGAGAGATCGGGTAAGGGAGTCTGTTACGCAGGGGGAAGGTATTAACACCCCACACTCCCGTAGTACTCTACGGTATCCACTCTTGTTGTCTATTATATGGGTGTGTTTAATCTATGCTTACTGTTTACTATACTATTGAAGGGGAGAATGCATGCAAAAGGAAGGAGAAAAGAATGTAGGGAAAATAAAATTATGCTCGCTTGGGCCCTACCCCAATGCCTACGTATCCCTTTTGAGGAATCAGAGCTACCGTAGTTCGGCTCATATGTTTTTGTTTGTTTTTGTTTTTTATGGACAATGTTAATTCTGCCTTCTACAGCAGCTCGACCTTTGGAGACTTATGCGTTGGCACAGAAGTAAATTAATCATGTCCTTACCTGAAAAAGGTTTTAGAGAAAATGTGCTTGAGCGCACAAAATGGTTTGAATTGGTTTGTGTTTTATTACCTTGAAAAAGGGTTTAAGTGTTGTTAGCATGTTTTACGATTTGCTAAGAAAATGAGTTTTTGTTTTAGATGCAAGGATGCTAAAAGGGAAAGAAAAGAGTCTAAGGGAGACTAGCCTATCTCTAACCTAATGTTATCATACAATGATATCCCTAAGGTTTGGATTAACAAAAGGGAAACGTCTACCTAATGTTAGCATGCATGGTTTGCAACCTAAGGTCTAACTTGCATCCGAACGGAGCAAGCACGTCCTAAGGGAACATGGTATGTACAAGGATAGAGAAAACAAGCCAATAAACTCAAGAGAGCACACCTAAAGAGATCCTATCTAAGTCAACATGCCAAAGAAAGTATAACAAAACTATCCTATAGGGAACATGCAATGAGAGTGAAGTCGTGATCTCAATTTCTAAATTGAGTGACTCATCGATCAACAAGAAATAAAGGAAAGCAATAAAATCCTATAAGGAGCATGCACTGAGAGAGAAGTCGTGATCTCAATTCCTAAATTGAGTGACTCATCGACCAATCAAATAAAGAAACAAACAAAAGCACAACACAAATAGAAAATGAAGTGCGGAATGCGTGCTACAGGTCTTTAAATAGCGACTTCGAGCACACGCTCTTTATTTCCTACTTCTCATGATATCTAGAAAGCAATAGCAAAATGCAATAGAGTGAGAAGAAGTACAAGGGTAGTAGCAATGACTACCAAAGCGAGCAAGTCGTCAAGAGAAGACGTAAGCACTGGAGAAACAGGGAGTACGCATCAAGCAAGCTTCACCAAGAAACAAACAGAGTGAGAAACAATATCTAACTAAGATAAAGGTAAACGCATGTTACGAATGCGATGCATAATCAGAAGTTCCTGTGCAAAGTATCACAAAATATCATATGTATCAGGACAATATATAATATGATATAAATTTCTCATGACGATGAGAAATGAGGCATGTCGCATCAGAAGCCAGTATAAGTCATATGCTTTGATCACATAACAATTATTATGTTACATGATCGAAAGCACCAAAACATACCTTGCACAATGAACGAACGCATCAAAAATAACAAGGCAAAACGGTGTACAAATATGAACAAACAAAACTAAAAGGAAAAAAAAATTTTTTTTAGCAGCTTTTTATGTGAGGAAAACTCTATTAAAAACTAATGAATGAATTTCTAAAATTAACCAAGAAGTTCTAACAAGTTTTATTGATTTTTACAATTTTGTCATAGGAAAAATCAAAGAAAAAGTCATAAATCTAACAAAGAAAAGAAGAATCAAGGGGATGCAAGGCTGGATCAGAGGTGCAGAAGTAAAGTGTGCTAGGCCTATCAGGAACAAGATCCATAAAGCATTTTTTTATACCAAAGGTGTTCAACAACAACAAAAAATAGAAACCACGGGCTCAACAAGATTATTTTCGGCCCAGATCTTATTATTATCATAATTGTGAGATTAACCTTTACTTAACTTGAATTAAAATAAATAAAGATTTAAAAAAAAAGCTGTACGATGTAAATCTGAAAAGAGATTAGGGTTAAATTTGGGTGTGACGTTTCATCTTATTACAAACAAGAATTCTCTCTTCCTTCCCATCTCATCCGCCGCTCAAGCTCTCGTCTCTGATCTCGCTCGTTGTTGATGCTGATTTCAGTTTCAATCATGAATACCAACCACACCGTAAATCTCCTCTCATCTCTTCTCCGATTCAACACAACAGAAACCACTTCGTCTTAATCCAACTTCGCCGCTTGTGCCTCCGTCTCAATTCAGAGCTTCATCTCAAACCATCTCACTTCATCTCTTTTCTGCTCGTCTCTCCACCTCCATCTCTTTCAATCAATGCTCAACCTTCTTGGATTCGCTTCAGTTTCGAACATTTATAGTACCACAAACACTTTCACAGATTCAAACAAATGAGAGGAAAAAGAATTGTAGAAGGATGAGCATACTTACCGATCGGAGACGCTCCGATGGCATTTCAACAACGTCGGTGATGAGAAATTCAAGTAAGCACCATCGACCTTCATGTCCTAATTTTTCGCTTGCGTTTTCCTCTTTTTCTGTCTCTTCTGTTTATGCAATCTCTGTGGCTGCATCATTGCTCTGTGATTGTGTTGAATTCACGGTGTTGTTGATTTGTGCAGAGGAATTAATGAAGATAACGATGAAAAAGGTGAAGATGCGCCGCAGTAGGTGATGATGATTGAAAGGGATTCAAATAAAAAATTCCTAGAAGCCAGCCATTGATGATGAAGATATGGAAGAGGGGAATAAGAGAGAATTTTTGGTGACTCTTCTGAAGAGATAACCGAATGAAGGTGAAAGAGATAAGTTTCTATTCATCTCCTCTGTTATTATTGTTAGAATTCTGTTAAGAATCTGTTAGATAAAATAAAAATTGGTTAGGGGTTAGAAAATCAGTTAGAGATCTGTTTTTTATTGTTATGATAGTTAGTTGCATGTTTGTTTAGAAGTTGGTTATAACATTTAGCTGGGGATCTCTGTTATGGTTTTGCTGGAAACTTCCCACTCCATTCTGTTTTCTTTGTTGCTGGAGGTTTGTTAATAAAGTGAGTTGGTTATGGAAGTTTGAGAGGTTATGATCTGTTGTTTTGAATGGATTAGAAAAGAGGTTAGGAAATTATGTTTTGGAGTTGTTTTGTTATTTATGATTCGATTATGCAGGGAAGGTTTATGGGAAGTTAGGAAACTGTTATGGGTTAGAAAATTAGCTAAGAGGTATTTGTCTGTTTGACATTCTGTTAGCTATTTTAGAGGTTGAAAACTGTTAAAAACAGTTTTGAAAAGTTTGTTAATTGCTGAATTTAATTGAAGGTTTGTTAGAGGGTTATTGGTTGGAAACGGTTAGAGAAAAACAGTTAAGGGTTTTTGTTGTTAGTTTAGGAATGCAGGGTAGTTATGGAGTTGTTGGTGCGTTGAAATTCTGTTGGAAGGAATGAATGGTGAGGATGAGAGATTGGAAGTTGGTTAGTTCTGTTGATTTCTGTTTTTTTGGCAGTTAGATATTGTTTATACAGTTAGGGTGAGTCAGAAATAGTTGGAATATCTGTTTAGAAAAATGGTTAGGAGAAGTTTTGTTAATTCTGTTGGACAATTGATTTAATTTATGGATTTTCTGAAATATGCAGGTCTAGGGTTTATTTGTGAAGCCACTTTGAAGAGGACGCGTTACAAAAGGCCTTGAAGCATGAAGAAGGGGTGGAGCTTAGAATTAACTTTTTCTTGCAATTTGTTTCATTGTAAATGATGTAATATAGATTTGTAACCGTTTCTTTTGTGGATCATTGGTGTAATGGTCCGAAGTTATAATGGTTTTCGATTATTTACAATATGTGAATAGGCTTACGATCGAAACTTGGAACATGACATGGTGAATTTGGATAAACCATGATATTCTGTAACATCTTGAAATTGCAATGGGCTTTTCTCTCAATCGACAAATCTGGATATGCATCTTTCCCTTTTGGTTTTACATGTTGATGTATTGGGTATTTGAAGTCATAATACCTTGATCTAAAAATATACCTCATGAGTCTTTGAACTCACATGATATTTCCTTCAAAAGATTCAATATGATTTTCCTTTCTCAGTTTAGAACTAGAATTCACAATCTCCTTTGACTTTGCACCCATACACGAATTACTATGTCTTACTTTTTGAAAGAACCTTTGGCTATGCGAAATAAGATTGAACGATGATGAATGGCACTAGAATACTCCTTAAGAAAACCTCATCCACAAGCTCTTCAACTATGTGAGCAAAATTGTATTTACCTAAACACATTAGGCAACTTGAATGAACACTCACCAATCAGTAAATCTAGATTAATTACTCCAATTCAATCTTAATTCCAAACCAACTTATATTTCCAACGACCAGTAACAATGATGAGAATCAAAATTGCGTTAATCGGAATGAGTCGACGAGTTCACCTCCCCCGCCATTACTTGCACTTGTATTTCACTTCAACACGACAAAATGCATTGAAGCCTTTGAAACTGAAAAGGATACTTGGAGCAGGAGGGAACACCTCTAATGAACCTTAACTGAATTAACAAGCGCATGCACCAGGGATAAAACCCTGATCCTCTTGAGATGCATTTGAGATGATGAGAGGGTCCAAACCCTAGCTTGCCAAGTCTTCTCAAACCCTAATTTGCAAAGTCTTTATTTGAGGTTTTGGTGAAAAGTTATGTATTAGCAAGTCACAACCCTTTGAAGGATAACTTGATGATCTTTGTAGCTTGATAAGAAAGAAGTCCACAATATCCATGAACATAAAACCCTAATTCCATAATTTCACTATCTTGAAGAATAGCCATAAGAATCAAGCTTTGTTGAACATATACACCTCAATCAATTGCCAAAACCCTAATCCCGTCCATAAACATTGACCTTATGCAAAATTTGTTGATGAATGATGCATGAGGAGTTAACTGACCTAATGAAGGTTATGTATATGTGAAAAGTGCAAAACGCATAAGCCAAATAAAAGTAAAAGGGGTAGGAAAAATTTGGGGTATTACAGCTGCCCCTATTTAATTGTCTTATACTTGAAAGTATGATTGGCACGTGCCTTTCGGAAGTTCAAGGTAGAAGATGATTAAATATCAATGCCAAAAAATTTGTTCTGGGAGAAAGTGTGAGTATTTACTTACTTTTGTGATATCTGTTGGGGGAAGAATTTTTGTTTTCTAACCAAGAGACGAAGATTGGACTCGTAACGTAGCAACATAGGCTATCACAGGACAAAGGTTGGTACGAAAAGACAACGGATAAGGTCTATAGGCGACCTACGATCATAAGGTGAAAAACGAGAGTGCTTTGATAGAGAACCTAGCCTAAGGGAGATCTCAGGTTCATCGATAATCTAAGGGAGAACCTAGCCAAAAGGCGATCTCAGGTTCGAAGATTATCTAAGGGATAACCTAGCCTACGGGCGATCTCAGGTTCTAAGATGATCTGAAGAAGAACCTAGCCTACGGGCGATCTCAGGTTCGACGATGATTTAAGGGAAGAACCTAGCCAAGAGGAGATCTCAGGTTCGACGATGATCTAAGGGAAGAACCTAGCCTACGGCAGATCTCAGGTTTTACGATGATCTAAGGGAGAACCTAGCCTACAGGCAATCTCAGGTTTTACGATGATCTAAGGAAGAACCTAGCCTACAAGAAATCTTAGGTTCGACGATGATCTAAGGGAAGAACCTAACCAAGAGGCGATCTCAGATTCTAAGACAAGATATATGGGAAGAACCTAGCCAAGAGGCGATCTCAGGTTCTAAGATGATATGAGGAAGAACCTAGCCTACGGGCGATCTCAGGTTCTAAGGTGATCTAAGGAAGAACCTAGCCTACGGGTGATCTCAGGTTCGACGATGATATATGGGAAGAACTTAGCCAAGAGGCGATCTCAGTTTCGACGATGATCTAAGGGAATAACCTAGCCAACGGGCGATCTCAGGTTTTACGATGATCTAAGGGAGAACCTAGCCTACGGGCGATCTTAGGTTTTACGATGATCTAAGGAAGAACCTAGTCTACGGGAAATCTTAGGTTCGACGATGATCTAAGGGAAGAACCTAACCAAGAGGCGATCTCAGGTTCTAAGACAAGATATATAGGAAGAACCTAGACAAGAGGCAATCTCAGGTTCTAGGATGAAATGAGGAAGAACCTAGCCTACGGGCGATCTAAAGTTCTAAGGTGATCTAAGGAAGAACCTAGCCTACGGGCGATCTCAGGTTCGACGATGATCTATGGGAAGAACCTAGCCAAGAGGCGATCTCAGTTTTTACGACGATCTAAGGAAGAACCTAGCCAAGAGGAGATCTCAGGTTCTAAGATGATTTGAGGAAGAACCTAGCCTACGGGCGATCTCAGGTTCGACGATGATCTGAGGAAGAACCTAGCCTACGGGCGATCTCAAGTTCGACGATGATCTAAGGAAGAACCTAGCCTACGGGCGATCTCAGGTTCAAAGATGATCTAAGGAAGAACCTAGCCTACGGGCGATCTCAGGTTCGAAGATGATCTGAGGAAGAACCTAGCCTACGGGCGATCTCAAGTTCGACGATGATCTGAGGAAGAACCTAGCCTACGGGCGATCTCAGGTTTGACGATGATATAAGGAAGAACCTAGCCTACGGGAGATCTCAGGTTCTAAGATGATCTAAGGAAGAACCTAGCCAAGAGGCGATCTCAGGTTCGAAGATGATCTGAGGAAGAACCTAGCCTACGGGAGATCTCAGGTTCGACGATGATCTAAGGAAGAACCTAGCCAAGAGGAAATATTAGGTTCGAAGATAATCTGAGGAAGAACCTAGCCTACGGGCGATCTCAGGTTCGACGATGATCTAAGGAAGAACCTTGCCTACGAGCGATCTTAGGTTCTAAGATGATCTAAGGAAGAACCTAGCCTACGGGCGATCTCAGGTTTTACGATGATCTAAGGAAGAACCTAGCCAAGAGGCGATCTCAGATTCTAAAGCGAGACCTACGGATGATCTGCTATGGAGGATCTACGGGTGATCTACCAAAAACTAGGTCTACGGTCGACCCACAAGGGAATCTAAGAAGGTGGTGGTATTGGCCACGACACGACAATTGGAGATACGAGAATGGCCAAGTTTACTACATTGGATTTGTTGGGAATTATGAAGGACGGATAGACACATACGAATGTTTGGATAACTAACATAGATGAGTTTTTAGAACTTGACACGACGACTATCGGAAGCTGACATGATGAGTGTTGGGTTTAGACTTGGTGTATTGATTTTATTGGGAATTGATAGAGGTGAAGGACACCAACTGGGGATTTGGGAAGTAATACCATCTTGTAGGGATGTAATTTTATCCTTGAATGATTCAGGTCTTTCGTGTAAGGTACCTGATCTGGCTTATGCTTCGTATGCATGTTTGAATTTCTTTTGACGCAAAGATCCGTTCTGATGGATCGACTATGCGCTTTTGAAGATGCCATGTTATGTAATTATAACTATATTCAATGAGAAGAAATAGACTTCATGGGGATAAGAAAAGGCCCATCAGGAACCGTTTCTCATTACTGGGGATGCCAATACATATCGACGCTAGAAGTCTGCAGTACGAAAGATCGCTGGGGATACTAACAAGAGTTCGCACTGGGGAGCCCATGATATTGAAGGTTGTTGATGACTCTACTGGAGATTGAATTGCTGATGAAACGAGTCTTCAGATACGCTGCTGAATTCTGAATCGTATCGTTAGGGAAGAGATAATCTGGCCAGACTTCCATACATCCTGAACCGTCGAGAGGATGATAGAACTGAATATTCAGAAGAATGGATACTGAACACCATGTGAATCTCTCCGAATACAAGCCCCAAGTTTATGCCACATTGGGAAATTACTTCTTGAATCACTTAGGGACAGGAGATGGGTATGGACACCTACGAATGCCCCAGTTTAGCTCTGTGAATGCCCCAGTTTGGCTCTGCGAATGCCCTAGTTTAGCTCCACTGGGGATGTTTTTGATTAACTCTACTGGGGATGCACTTGCGCGTGCCGAGTCAAATGGAAACTCCGAACTTTCTGAATTCATTTGGGGAATCAGGTTTGAAGTTGTTTGTAGAAGATGAAGGCAGCTTCGTGCGTTGGCTAAGTCATGACGGCCGTTACAAATTGCTACCTGCAAGGAAAAACAACACTTGGAATGCATATGACACTCCCTCATGGTTATATATCGACATAAAGTCAAGTTTTATCTCTACTTGAGAATTTTTATTCCTCATGTTTCTAATGCAGTGTTTAATAACGACTAAAACACACTTCGCATACGAAAAACATTTTTATGATAATAGAAGACAACTTTTTTGATGAAAGCAACTTTTATTGATTGGCCTGTGAATAGGCATTTGTACAGGGATGCAACTCCTATATGAGGTAGCTGCGAAATATAAATGGAAAATATAACAAGTATAAATGGCAATGAGAGATGCTCGAATTTCCATTAAAACCAGTATTTCTACAGTTCCCATATCCTAAGTAGTCTCAATGCCTTGCCTCTGAAGAGTAGCAGTTGGACCGGTGAATTCACTGCCAAGGTGCTATAGATGTGCATGTGTCATTCGTGAAGAGCATTCAAACTACAACCTCTCGCTTAAGATCCCTAACTTTTGCTTGGGGATCGCCCTTTCGAGTTTTCGACCCAACAGGATACCCATTTTTGCCTAAGTCGCCCTTCCGAGTTTTCAACTTAGCGGGTTGTTATCCTTTTTTCATTTTATCCCCAATTTTTGCCTGGACTTTCATGTCCACCGGGATGCCCATTTCTTGCCTAAGTCGCCCTTTCGGGTTTTCGACCTAGCGGGTCTCTTTATGCGTAGAGTTTTTGACTGAGTCTGAATTGACTGGGAGTGGAACGTCTTCCTCGTCCATGTCTGCCAGGATTAGAGCACCTCCGAAAAAGCTCTCTTCACGATATATGGTCCCTCGTAATTGGGAGTCCATTTGCCCCTTGGATTGGAATGGCTTTGCATGATGACCCTTCTCAAGACCAAATCACCAGGATAAAACTTTCGAGGACGAATATTTTTATTGAATGCTCTCTTCATCCTTTGTTGGTACAACTGGCCATGACAGATGGCTTCCAGACGCTTTTCATCAATCAAATTAAGTTGGTTGAATCTTGTCTGAACCCATTCTGCCTCATCAAGCTTGGTTTCCATCAGAACCCTCAATGAAGGAATTTCTACTTCGACAAGAAGCACGACATCCGTGCCATAGACAAGCGAAAATGGAGTTGCCCCTGTTGAAGTACGCACAAACGTTCTATAGCCATGCAGAGCAAAAGGCAACATTTCATGCCAATCTTTATATGTTCTAACCATCTTCTGGACGATCTTCTTTATGTTCTTGTTAGCAGCTTCGACTGCACCGTTCATTTTTGGTCGATACGGCGATGAATTGTGATGTTCAATTTTGAACTCTTCACACAACTCCTTCATCATGTTGTTGTTAAGATTAGAACCATTATCAGTGATGACTCTGTGAGGAACTCCGTAACGACATATGATTTCTTTCTTGATGAAGTTGGTAACGACCTGTTTAGTTACATTCTTGTAAGAAGCTGCTTCCACCCATTTGGTGAAATAGTCAATAGCCACTAGGATAAATCTATGACCATTCGAAGCACTTGGTTTAATCCTTCCAATCATATCAATTCCCCACATCGCAAACGGCCATGAGGAGGTCATAACATTCAAAGGAGTTGGAGGAACATGAATCATGTCTGCATATACTTGGCATTTGTGGCACAATTTTGCATATACGCAACAGTCGCTCTCCATTGTCGTCCAGAAGTATCCTGCTCGTAGGATTTTCTTCGCCATGGAATGCCCGCTCGAATGAGTCCCGAAAGAACCTTCATGGATTTCCTTTATGATCAACTCTGCTTCGTGTCTATCCACGCATCTGAGCAGAACTTAGTCATAATTTCTCTTATACAGGACGTCTCCTGACAAGAGGAACTTGGATACTAACCTTCTAAGCATGCGCTTATCACATATTGTAGCATTTTCGGGATACTCTTGCTTCTCAAGGTACTGTTTGATGTCGTAATACCATGGCTTTTCATCAGACATATCCTCGGTTGAGAGACAATGGGCGAAAGACATGTGCCAGCTCTTTGTACTTGAGGATGCATATATTAGGCGCCTGATTTGGAAAGCTCACCGAGAACATCGATGCTAATGTGGCTAAAGCATCAGCTAGCTGGTTTTCGTCTCTGGGAATATGTTAAAAGGTGATTTCATCAAAAGCAGGTATTAGCTGCAAGATGTAGTCTTTGTACGGAATCAAACTGGGGTGTTTCGTCTCCCAATCACCTCGTACTTGATGTATGACCAAATCGGAGTCTCCAAAGACTTCAAGGATTTTTATTTTAAGGTCAATGGCTGCCTCCAGACCCATTACACATGCTTCATATTCCGCCACATTATTTGTACATTCGAAACATAACTGGGCCGTAAACGGTGTATAAGTATTACATGGAGAAGTTAGTATTGCTCCAATGCCATGGCCTGCAGCGTTCGAGGCACCATCGAACATAAGAGTCCATCTCTCTCCCGGATCGACCCTATCATAATCGCCAAGCTTCATAACATCTTCATCAGAGAAGTCGAATTTCATTGATTGGTACTCTTCCAACGGCTGATGAGCAAGATGATCCGCAAGAATGCTACCCTTGATAGCCTTTTGTGTAACATACTGAATGTCATATTCAGATAAAAGCATCTGCCATCGAGCAAGCCTGCCCGTGAGTGCTGGATTTTTGAAGATATACTTTATCGGGTCCATCTTTGCTATTAGAAGAGTTGTGTATGTCAGCATATACTGCCTCAGACGTCGAGCAGCCCAAGCAAGCGCACAACAAGTTTTTTCAAGTAAAGAATACCTATATTCACAATCGGTAAACTTTTTACTCAGGTAATAAATGGCGTGCTCTTTATGTCCTGTTTCATCCTGCTGCCCGAGCACACAACCCATGGATCCTTCTAGCACCGTCAAGTACATAATGAGTGGCCTCCCAGGCACTGGAGGGATAAGGATTGGTGGCTCTTGGAGGTACTGTCTGATCTTTTCAAAGGCTTCCTGGAAATTATCATCCCATTGGACATCTTGATTCTTGTGCAACACTTTAAAGATGGGTTCACAAGTAGCTGTGAGATGAGAAATGAACCTGGCTATGTAGTTAAATCTCCCAAGGAACCCCCTTACTTCTTTTTCATTTTTTGGTGCTAGCATATTCTGTATTGCTTTTACTTTGTCGAGATCTACCTTAATTCCTCGTTGACTTACGATAAAACCGAGTAGTTTGCTAGATCGCACCTCGAAGGTACACTTATTCGGATTAAGCCTTAGTCTGAACTTTTGCAGACGCGCAAATAACTTTCGCAGATGGACCAAGTGTCCGTCCTCGGTTTGGGATTTTGCAATCATATCATCAACACATACTTCGATCTCCTTATGAATCATATCATAGAAGAGTGTCACCATGGCACGTTGATACGTTGCACCAGCATTTTTGAGGCCAAAAGGCATGACCTTATAACAGTAAGTACCCCATGGAGTAGGAATGGCGTCTTTGTCATGTCTTCAGAGGCCATCTTTATTTGATTGTATCCCGAAAAACCATCGATGAAGGAGAAAACCGAGACTGAGCCGTATTTTCAACCAATACGTCGATGTGTGGTAATGGGAAGTCATCCTTTGGGCTTGCTTTGTTTAAATCTCGATAGTCTACGCACATGCACACCTTCCCATCTTTCTTAGGGACAAGTACGATGTTGGCAATCCAATCTGAGTATTCACATACCAACAAAAAGCCTGCGCTCAACTACTTTTCAACTTCTTCTTTGATTTTGAGAGACATATCTGGACGAGTTCTCCTCAGCTTTTGCTTTACCGGAGAACATTCTGGTTTGAGTGGCAAGTGGTGCATGACTATATCCATATCTAGACCAGGCATATCTTCATATGACCAGGCAAAGATGTCGGAGTACTCTCTGAGAAGCTCAATCAACCCCTTCTTTATGTTATCTTGCAAAGCGGCCCCTATCTTGACCTCCTTTTTTACTGCATCGGTGCCGAGATTGATGACTTCAATAGCTTCGTGATGAGGCAAGATCATTTTCTCTTCTTGTCTCAACAGCCTTGCGAATTCCTCTGGAATTTCACAATCTTCCCCACTACCCTCATCGGCTTGGTCATTCGGATTTCCAAGGATATTGGTGCAAGGAACTGTAACATCATCATTTTTTATAGAATTCGAGGTAGACCTGCATGATTGATGAATCATGCCTTATTTTAGAATATGGATGCGAATTGGAAAATGGTTAAAGAGTTAGAAGGAAAAGCATTGCCATTTTTAATTTACGAAAATAAGAAAAGATAGAAAGCAAAAATTGTATGCAAAAATGACATTTTATTCAATTTTTAAACAAACATAGAAACATGAGGGGGCCTTTTTCACAAGCTGTCAACATGCTTCGGGCAAAAGCATGTGACTTATTTAAAACAAGAACATTACATGTCAAAGAAAACCACTTCAGGAATATTAGTGGAAGTCCAATTGTCGAGCTCTTGATCAGGTGCAATCTGGTAGATGTACTGAGCCATATCTGCATTGTCTTCATCATACACTGCATGGATCTGTCCTTGAGCCCTCGGACCGTCCCTAACAAACACCTCTGAAAGCGGAGGAACTTGTTTTCCTTTGAGCACAATCGGACCCGTACCAACATGGTCTGAAAAAGAGGACCCGAACCCAAGTCCAGACTTATCCTGCTTTTCACGTACCTCTATCACTTTGCCCCAGTCTTCATTAGGAATCCCAGATTCCATAATGGCTTTGGCATCCCTCAAGGAAACCATTGGAACTCCAGACCTCTTTGTAGTTTCTAGCAGGGCGGGGAATCTGTCAACAGAAATGATTTCCAAGGCTTGGAAAGGGGTTTCATGAACTTCCCCATCCACTTCGACATAACGGAAGGAAGTAACATTGTTGATCACGACATCTTCCTCTCTGCCAATAATGATGACCTTGTCTTGGACGATGACCTTCAAACATTGATGCAGAGTCGAGGTTACAGCCCCTGACACATGGATCTACGGGCGTCCCAGTAGGCAAGTATAAGATAGACGAATATCCATGACGTAGAACGATAGGTAGAACACGTGGGGGCCGATTTTGATGGGAAAGTCAACTTCCCCTTCCACAGATCTCCTTGACCCATCAAAAGCTTTGACTGCCAGCGTGCTAGGTTTCATCATAACCCCATCCATATTCAGCTTGAATAGAGTATGCTTAGGCATCACGTTCAAAGAAGACTCAGTGTCTACTAGGATCGAGACATCACATTGTCTAAGCATCTGATGGAAATATGCAACGCTTTAATATGAGCTCGGCCCTCAGGAGGGAGCTCCTCATCACTGAAGCCCAGACAGTTTCCTGCGGAAATATTTGTAACAACCCCTACAAATTGGGACACAGAAATTTCAAGATTCACATGGGAACTGTGCAGAATTCTCATCAAGGAGGTTCGATGAGCTTCGGAGTACATGAGGAGGGATAATATTGAGATCTTTGCAGGCATATGATTCAACTGGTCAACCACCTTGAAATTGCTCTTCTTGATTACCCTGATTAGATGCTCCACTTGTTGTTCAAAATACGTCCTAGGAGAATCACCAACTACTTGTTTCCCCTTATCTCTCACATGAATCTCTTCGATAACTTCTTTAGGAGGTGGTGGAGTAGGAGCAAAGACTCTCTCGCTTCGAGTTATTCTACTAGTCCCGACAATGTTGGTTACATCCTTATTTTCAATCGGCGGACAAACAACTTTCTTTCCCCGAATGTAAATGGAATTATATTCCCATGGCACTGCCCTGTTATTTAACGGATCGAGAACCGAACTTGGAAGTGTTGTTGCTTGGGTCGGCAGGGGAGCAACCAAATTCAGATTTGGCGCAAGGAGTGTTGGAACTTGTATAACCAATGGAACTCTTGAAGTATTCCCCTGAACATTGGCCGGATAATACGAAATCTCCAGAATAGTGACATCACCTTCGGGGATGACTTTCTAAACTCTAGCAACCCCTTCGTCCATCAGTTTCTAAATGGAGTTTTCAAATCCTCACACTCGTCCGGATTGGATGAGCATTTCAAACAAAAGTCGTGAAGCTCTTGTAGAACTTCTTGTTGTAAAAGATGCTTTCTCAAAACTGCCATTGGCATCTGAATCTCTTTAACCTGAGTCAGTAAGTCGTGGTCATCGTCAAACCCAATAGCATTGGCAGCAATCCCATGGTAGGAAGGCATAGGATTGTTCTAAACATTAAGGCCTATGGGAGCGAAGCTTAACTCCTTGGAATCCAAAAGAGATTACACCTTGTACTTTAAAGCTTTGCAATTTTTGATCGAGTGGCCTGGAGCGCCTGAATGAAATTCACAACGTGCATTAACATCATAACCCCTTAGGAGTTCTGCTGGTGGAGGAGCTAACTTTCAAAGTTGTACCAACTGACCGACTAACAATTGTGGAAGCAATTGAGCATATGACATCGGGATTGGATCGAACCTCCTTTCGGGATACCTTTGTGGCCTTTGTTGACCCCTTTGTCCTTGGGGCCTTTGGTTCTGTTAATAGTTTCGCCGCGGCGCATACTTTTGTTGTGGAGCAGCAACAGGGGTTTGGTAATATGGAACATGTACAATAGCTTTCCCCTTATCATCAGAGGCATTGCTCACCTCTCCTTCCTTTTTCTTGACGAAACCGCTAGAGTACGGTTTCTTCCCACCACCTGAGTTGTTGTTACCATTTGTGCTAGATGAACCTGAAATAGTCCCTACCTTAATACACATTTCAACCCGCTCCCCGATGATGACCATATCCGAAAATGAATCAGAAGTACTGCTGAGCATATGTTGCAAATACGGGCCTCAGAGGGTACTCATAAACAGATCTACCAGTTCCTGGTCTAGGAGAGGAGGTTGAACTCTCGCGGCCAATCTGCGCCATCTCTGGGCATACTCTTTGAAAGACTCACCAGTCTTTTGAGACATACTCTGCAGCTATGCACGACTAGGTGCCATGGAGGTGTTGTAATGATAATTCTTTAAGAAAGCGTCGACTAGCTCGCCCCAAGTGCTAACATGAGTTAGTTCCAATTGCATGTACCATTCTAATGGAGCTTTAGCAAGACTGTCCTGAAAGAAATGCATAAGCAATGGCTCATTGATGGCATAAGCAGCCATCTTTCTGCAGTAAGATCAGAGATGAGTCTCTGGGCATGTAACCCCCTTATACTAGTCAAAATCAGGTACCTTAAACTTTGGTGGAATCACAACCCCTAGAACCAAACACATAGCAGCAGCACTGAATCCCGGCTTCTTAGAAGTCTCCATAGCCTTCAGGTGTTCTTCCAAGGCCTTGTACATCTTAGTAGTTTCATACAAATCAACCGTAGAATCCTTTGGAGGGTCATCGAGATCAATGACATCATGGTGGTCATCCACAATCAGTCGAGGGTTCTCCTTAGGGATTCCCCCATGGTCATTCCTGGGTCCACCATTTTCGGATGTGGAGGCATTGTCTACCAGTTTAGTAACGCTTATTCTGAGCTCTTCCTACCCTTGGATAACGGCATGAAGAGTTTCCATGAGCTGATTCATTCGATCACCCATGGTGTTCATGTCTTTTCGGAGAGCAGCCTGGTTCTGCTCAATATGTTCCATAATCGTCAACTTGTTAGCTCAAGTGCGGTAAGGATAAGGAAGTCGTCTTGTAGATTCTGATAACAAGAGGTAAAACCATCAGATAAAAATCCCGCAAGAAAACCTGCAATTCATGAAATGCATGATATGTATGATGTATGAAATGATTTTCCATTCCAGTTTTCCACAGTTCAATTACCATCAGCAATAATCGAGCAACATGATGATAAGAATGATTGTATGAAGAAAATATCCAGAAACAAGAGAAATTCCCGCAGAATTGAATACACGAAAGTTATGGGAGTACAAGATGAGCAACTCTATCTAACAAGATTGTCGGTAATTGAAGTAACAATATAATAATCAGTCCGAATGTAGGCTACCATTCTTCTTCCATTTTTATCTCACATCATCAAGGCCCAAATAAAGTGCCTCTGTGATAGTTTCAAAATCATGCTCGTTCGGACTAGCAACAAGTGTGTGCTTGATAATCTTGAACAAAAGAGGGTATTTTTCTGGAGTCGGAACAATCTGATAGTCCTAGAAGATGAAACAGTGTAACTCATGGTTGTAAAACTGAACTAGAGTCAAAGCACCACCATGTTTTTCAATAAGATTTTTTTTTTGCATTAGGGCGGACTAAACGATCTTTTAAACTCTTCAAAGAAGGCCAAGAATTTGAGAGGAAAGCTTGGGTAGCGCGGATAAGTACAATCATCCCTCCTGATCCTCTTGAGAACATCACTGTTGCTAGACGTCACTGGCGGAAACTATAACTTCGTGAAGTAACCCGGAATGGACGTGAACATGCAGGGTTAGTATATAGTTTTATTTTTCTGACATTTCTTTTGAAAAATAAATATGATATGGTGTGAGTGAAAATGATCATGGGGTTACTACTTCCATAATACAAGTTTCTATTGTACTGTTTCTACAGTCTATGAGTACCAGGATCGTAGGTCCGGAATGTAAACCAAAGAACCTTATGAACAGATTCGGAACCCAGAAAATAAATCTGAGAATCTCCTAGTTACTGATAGAAATCCAGGACATAACCATTAGGTCCAATAGTCACCGTCTGTGAGAAACCATCTGAGCATAGTCACCATCTGAGCATAATCACCATATGTACCTGTGATAATAATTCCCTCCCCACTCACGCATGAAAACTAGGTCAAGGTAAGGTCGTGGTAACTCAGAATCGAGGGTACTCCTGAAAAACTATCGCCGTATCACCTACGTGAAAACTGTAGCCCCTCATTTGTACCTCATCTGAGCATGGACGACATGGCGACGATAGTGAGACCTAAGTTAACTATCCGTTCATGTTCCACTCTATTCCTAGGGTCCTAGTGCACTCTGGCCTAGGTATTGGGCCTTTTACCTCAATAGTAGCACCCACCCAATAAGAAGCAGATCCAGTACAACAATAGTATATGGAAGACAGTAAAATGCAATGCATACATATGCTCAAGTATATACAAAATGAGTGAGTGAACTAAAAGCATAAAAATAAATACCCAAAGAAAAGAAAGCAAAAGCTAGGAGCGAATCCGGGATGGACCAACATTTGGTCGATCTATCCCCAGTGAAGTCGCCAGCTGAAACAACCGACTGAAAATCATCAAACAATGAAGTCGCCATCAAACGTCTTTTATCCCATATGGAGGGAAAGGTAAACATAGATAAAATCTGAGAAGGGAGAAGTCACGGTCTTGCGACCGAGAGATCGAGTAAGGGAGTCTGTTACGCGAGGGGAAGGTATTAGCACCCCACATGCCCGTAGTACTCTATGATATCCACTCTTGTTGTCTATCTTATGGGTGTGTTTAATCTATGCTTACTGTTTACTATACTATTGAAGGGGAGTATGCATGCAAAAGGAAGGAGAAAAGAATGTAGGGAAAATAAAATTATGCTCGCTTAGACCCTACCCCAATGCCTACGTATCCCTTTTAAGGAATTAGAGCTACCGTAGTTTGGCTTATATGTTTTTGTTTGTTTGTGTTTTTTATGGACAATGTTAATTCCGCCTTCTGCCGCATCTTGACATTTGGAGACTTATGCATTGGCATAGAAGTGAATTAATCATGTCCTTACCTGAAAAGAGTTTTAGAGAAAAGGTACTTGAGCGCACAAAATGGTTTGAATTGGTTTGTGTTTTATTACCTTGAAAAAGGGTTTAAGTGTTGTTAGCATGTTTTATGATTTACTAAGAAAATGAGTTTTTGTTTTAGATGCAAGGATGCTAAAAGGGAAAGAAAAGAGTCTAAGGGAGACTAGCCTATCTCTAACCTAATGTTATCACACAATGATAGCCCTAAGGTTTGGATTAACAAAAAGGAAACATCTACCTAATGTTAGCATGCATGGTTTACAACCTAAGGTCTAACTTGCATCCGAATGGAGCAAGCGCGTCCTAAGGGAACATGGTATGTACAAGGATAGAGCAAACAAGCCAATAAACTCAAGAGAGCACACCTAAAGAGATCATATCTAAGTCAACATGCCAAAGAAAGTCTAACAAAACTATCCTATAGGGAATATGCAATGAGAGCGAAGTCGTGATCTCAATTTCTAAATTGAGTGACTCATCGATCAACAAGAAATAAAGGAAAGAAATAAAATCCTATAGGGAGCATGCACTGAGAGCGAAGTCATGATCTCAATTCCTGAATTGAGTGACTCATCGATCAATCAAACAAAGAAACAAACACAAGCACAACACATATAGCAAATGAAGTGCGGAATGCCTGCTGCAGGTCTTTAAACAGCGACTTCGAGCACACGCTCTTTATTTCCTACTTCTCATGATATCTAGAAAGCAATAGCGAAATGCAATAAAGTGAGAAGAAGTACAAGGGTAGTAGCGGCGACTACCAAAGAGAGCAAGTCGTCAAGAGAAGACAGAAGCACTGGAGAAACAGGGAGTATGCATCAAGCAAGCTTCACCAAGAAACAAACAGAGTCAGAAACAATATCCAACTAAGATAAAGGTAAACACATGTTGCGAATGTGATGCATAATCATAAGTTCATGTGCAAGTATCACAAAATATCATATGTAACAGGACATCATATAATATGATATAAATTTCTCATGACGATGAGAAATGAGGCATGTCGCATCAGAAGCCAACATAAGTCATATGCTTTGATCACATAACAATTATTATGTTACATGATCGAAAGCACCAAAACGTACCTTGCACAATGAACGAACGCATAAAAAATACCAAGGAAAAACAGTGTACAAATATGAACAAACAAAACTAAAAGGAAAAAAAAAATTTTAGCAGTTTTTTATGTGAGGAAAACTCTATTAAAAACTAATATTAATTTCTAAAATTAACCAAGAAGTTCTAACAAGTTTTATTGATTTTTACAATTTTGTCATAGGAAAAATAAAAGAAAAAGTCATAAATCTAACAAAGAAAAGAAGAATCAAGAGGGTGCAAGGCTGGATCAGAGGTGTAGAAGTAAAGGGTGCTAGGCCCATCAGGAACAAGATCCATAAAGCATTTTTTTATACCAAAGGTGTTCAACAACACCAAAAAAGAGAAACCACAGGCTCAACAAGATTATTTTCGGCCAATATCTTATTATTATCATAATTGTGAGATTAACCTTTACTTAACTTGAATTAAAATAAAAAAGATTTTAAAAAAGAAAAGTTGTACGATGTAAATCTGAAAAGGGATTAGGGTTAAATTTGGGTATGACGTTTCCTCTTATTCCAAACAATAAGTATCTCTTCCTTCCCATCTCATCCGCCGCTCAAGCTCTCGTCTCCGATCTCGCTCATTGCTGATGCCGATTTCCGTTTCAATCATGAATACCAACCACACCATAAATCTCATCTCATTGCTTCTCCGATTCAACACGACAGAAACCCCTTCGTCTTAATCCAACTTCGCCGCTCGTGCCTCTGTCTCAATTCAAAGCTTCATCTCAAACCATCTCACTTCATCTCTTTTCTGCTCGTCTCTCCACCTCCATCTCTTTCAATCAATGCTCAACCTTCTTGGATTCGCTTCAGTTTCGAACATTCATAGTACCGCAAATACTTTCACATATTCAAATAAATAAGAGGAAAAAGAATCGTAGAAGGATGAGCATACTTACCGATCGGAGACGCTCCGATGGCATTTCAACAACATCGGCAATGAGAAATTCAAGTAAGCACCATCAACCTTCTTGTCCTACTTTTTCACTTGCGTTTTCCTCTTCTTCTGTCTCTTCTGTTTCCGCAATCTCTGGCTGCATCGTTTCTCTGTGATTGTGTTAAACTCACGGTGTTGTTGTTGATCTGTGCAGAGGAATTGATGAAGATGACAATGAAAAAGGTGAAGATGCGCCGCAGTAGGTGTTGATAATTGAAAGGGATTCAAAGAAAAAATTCCTAGAAGCCAACTATTGATGATGAAGATATGGAAGAGGGGAATAAGAGAGAATTTTTGGTGACTCTTCTGAAGAGATAGCCGAATGAAGGTGAAAGAGATAGGTTTCTATTCATCTCCTCTGTTATTATTGTTAGAATTCTGTTAAGAATCTGTTAGATATAATAAAAATCGGTTAGGGGTTAGAAAATCAATTAAAGATCTATTTTTGATTGTTATGATAGTTAGTTGCACGGTTGTTTAGAAGTTGATTATAACATTTAGCTGGGGATATCTGTTATGGTTTTGCTGGAAACTTCCCACTCCATTCTATTTTCTTTGTTGCTGGAGGTTTGTTAATAAAGTGAGTTGGTTATGGAAGTTTGAGAGGTTAGGATCTGTTGTTTTGAATGGATTAGAAAAGAGGTTAGGAAATTCTGTTTTGGAGTTATTTTGTTATTTATGATTCGGTTATGCAGGGAAGGTTTATGGGAAGTTAGGAAACTGTTATGGGTTAGAAAATTAGCTAAGAGGTATTTGTCTGTTTGACATTGCTGAATTTAGTTGAAGGTTTTTTAGAGGGTTATTGGTTGGAAACAGTTAGAGAAAAACAGTTAAGGGTTTTTGCTGTTAGTTTAGGAATGCAGGGTAGTTATGGAGTTGTTGGTGCGTTGAAATGCTGTTGGAAGGAATGAATGGTGAGGATGAGAGATTGGAAGTTGGTTAGTTCTATTGATTTTTGTTTTTTGGCAGTTAGATATTGTTTATACAGTTAGGGTGAGTCAGAAACAGTTGGAATATCTGTTTAGAAAAAACAGTTAGGAGGAGTTTTGTTAATTCTATTGGACAATTGATTTAATTTCTGGATTTTCTGAAATATGCATGGCTAGGGTTTATTTGTGAAGCCACTTTGAAGAGGACGCATTACAAAAGGCCTTGAAGCATGAAGAAGGGGTGAAGCTTAGAATTATCTTTTTCTTGCAATTTGTTTCTTTGTAAATGATGTAATATAGATTTGTAATAGTTTCTTTTGTGGATCATTGGTGTAATGGTCTGAATTTATAATGGTTTTCGATTATTTCCAATATGTGAATAGGCTTACGATCGAAACTTGGAACGTGACATGGTGAATTTGGATAAACCATGATATTCTGTAACATCTTGAAATTGCAATGGGCTTTTCTATCAATCGACAAATCTGGATATGCATCTTTCCCTTTTGGTTTTACATGATGATGTATTGGGTATTTGAAGTCATAATACCTTGATATAAAAATATGCCTCATGAGTCTTTGAACTCACATGATATTTCCTTCAAAAGATTCAATATGATTTTCCTTTCTCAGTTTAGAACTAGAATTCATAATCTCCTTTGACTTTGCACCCATACACGAATTACCATGTCTTACTTTTTGAAAGAACACTTGGATATGCAAAATAAGATTGAACGATGATAAATGGCACTAGAATACTCCTTAAGAAAACCTCATCCACAAGCTCTTCAACTATGTGAGAAAAATTTGATTTACCTAAACACATTAGGCAACTTGAATAAACACTCACCAATCAGTAAATCTAGATCAATTACTCCAATTCAATCTTAATTCCAAACCAACTTATATTACCAACGACCAGTAACAATGATGAGAACCAGAATTGCGTTAATCTGAATGAGTCGAAGAGTTCACCTCCCCGCCATTACTTGCACTTGTATTTCACTCCAACATGACAAAATGCATTGAAGAGCCTTTGAAACTGAAAATGATACTTGGAGCAGGAGGGAACACCTCTAATGAACCTTAACTGAATTATCAAGCGCATGCACCAGGGATAAAACCCTGATCCTCTTGAGATGCATTTGAGATGATGAGAGGGTCCAAACCCTAGCTTGCCAAGTCTTACCAAACCCTAATTTGAAAAGTCTTTGTTTGAGGTTTTGGTGAAAAGTTATGTATTAGCAAGTCACAACCCTTTGAAGGAGAACTTGATGATATTTGTAGCTTGATAAGAAAGAAGTCCACAATATCCATGAACATAAAACCCTAATTCCACAACTTCACTGTCTTGAAGAATAGCCAGAAGAATTAAGCTTTGTTGAACATATACACCTCAATCAATTGCCAAAACCCTAATCCCGTACATAAACATTGACCTTATGCAAAATTTGTTGATGAGTGATGCATGAGGAATTAACTGACCTAATGAAGGTTATGTATATGTGAAAAGTGCGAAACGCATAAGCCAGATAAAAGTAAAAGGGGTAGGACAAATTTACCGACATTGCAACCAAATATTCACTGCTCGAGAAAACTTGATGCGCTCTGGCATGGGATGCTAGCCGACTAAGACAATATATGTTGACTTATACCACTCTGTTGATTTCTAAGATGGACCCTATCAAGTACATCTTCGAGAAACCCGCTCTTTCCGGACGGATAGCTAGATGGAAAATGATCTTGACTGAGTATGATATTTAATACACAATGCAAAAGGCCATAAAAGGAAGTGTATTAAAAGATCATTTGGCCCATCAAGTTGTTGATGATAATCAGTCTATGAACTTTGACTTCCCGAATGAGAACATCATGCTAGTGATTGACGGTGCAAAACTTGCACCGTATGATGGACCTGAACAAGGATCCCGATGGACTATGGTTTTTGATAAGGCTTCCAACGCTTTGGGTAACAAAATTGGTGTTGTGATCATATCCCCTGAAGGTTGCCATACTCCTTTCACTACCAGACTATGCTTCGACTGTACGAACAACATGGCTGAGTACGAAGCATGCATTTTGGGTCTAAAGGATGCCATTGATTTGAGGATCAAGCATTTGAATGTGTTTGGGGATTCCGCTATAGTGATCAACCAAGTAAAAGGAGATTGGGACACTAAGCACCCTAATCTCATCCCTTACAAGGAGCTTGTGCCATCTCTGATTCCTTACTTCGAAGAGGTCACATTTGAACACTTACCTAGGGAAGAAAATCAGCTGGCTGATACCTTGGTAACAATGTCTTCTATGTTCAAAGTAAAATGGGACAACGAAGCTCCTATGATTATAATTGAGATATTCGACGAACCTGCGCACTGCTATGAGCTCGACACTGACACAGAAAAGCCATGGTACCATGAGGTGAAGAGATATCTTGAAGCACAAGAGTACCATGAAGGAGCATCCATCAATGACAGAAAGTTCTTACGAAGATTTTCAGCCAAACTCTTCCTAAGTAATGGAATCTTGTACAAATGCAACCATGACTCTACTCTACTCCGATGTGTGGACAAGAAGGAGGCATAGGAAATTATGGAAGACATGCATGATGGGCTCTTTTGGACTCACTCTAACGGACATACTATAGCCAAGAAAATCCCGAGAGCTAGTTACTATTGGTCAATAATGGAGACTAATTGCCATTACCACTCAAGGACTTGCCACAAATGCCAAATATATGCTGACAAGGTCCATGTGCCTCCTATCCCTCTGAACATCATGACCACTCCATGGCCATTTGCAATATGGGGCATTGACATGATTGGAGAGATCAAACCCACTGCTTCCAATGGACATCGCTTCATTCTTGTTGCTATCAATTATTTCACCAAATGGATCGAATCCACCTCATTTGCCTCAGTAACAAAGAGCGTGGTAGCCACGTTCATCAAACACAACCTCATCTTCCGCTATGGTATCCCCGAAAGGATCATCACCGACAATGGGACTAACCTCAACAATGCTATGATTACCGAACTTTACACTCAGTTCAAAATCAAGCATCATAATTCTTTTCCTTATAGACCTAAAATGAATGGCGCAGTGGAAGCGACCAACAAAAACATTAAGAAGATTATGCAAAAGATGGAAGTGACCTACAAAGACTGGCATGAGATGATGCCATTTTCTCTTCATGGCTACCAAACTTCAGCTCGGACATCAACTGGGGCAACTCCCTTTTCTTTAGTCTATGGCATGGAAGCTGTTCTGCCAGTAGAAGTTCAGATTCCCTCATTAAGGATTATGAAGGAGGCAGGCCTAGGAGAAGACAAATGGATTCAAACAAGATTGGATTAGTTGAACTTGATCAATGAAAAGCGACTGGCTACTATTTGTCATGGTCAGATGTACCAAAAATGCATGATCAAGGGTTTCAACAAAAAGATCAAGCCTCGAGTATATCAAGCTGGTGACTTGGTGATAAAGCGCATCATTCTTACACAAGGCGACCCCGGGGGAAAATGGACTCTCACCTATGAAGGGCCATTTGTTGTCAAGAGAGTGTTCTCTGGTGGTGCCATGATGCTGACTACCATGGACGGTGAAGAATTCCCACATCCTGTGAACACGGACATAGTTAAAAAATACTATGCATAAGAGACCCGCTAGGTTGACACACCTAGGCAAGATAAGGGCATCCCGGAAAACCAAAAGGTTTGGGCAAAAATTAGGGATATATGCAAAAGATTGTACACCCGGCAAGTTGAAAACCCGAAAGGGCGACTTGAGCAAAAATGGGTATCCTGGTGGGCTGAAAACCCGAAAGGGCGGTCCAGGCAAAAATTAAGGATTAAAAGCGTATGACTATGTCCCGTGGGATCACCACAATCGACTTTATTGCCAAGGTCCAAGTTCAAACAGTCCAAAATCAGTCCAATCAACTTCTGTCAACGGCAAGGGGCATTCGAAGACATTGGGGAAATAGTAGAGCTGGAATGCAATGAAATCACTTCCACATGGCTATTATCTTTGTTTTGAATTTTGTTTTCCTTTCGATGATTTCCTCTTACCAGGATCTCCGTCTCTTTGTACAAAAACGCATATTCATAGGCAAAATATCAATACAAATATACTTTGAAGTGCAAACTTTCTGTTTTTTCGTTTTGAATGCAAATAAGTCCAATGACTAAAATTGAACGAACATATGCATGTGAATATGATTAAAACTATTTGGCACATGTGTCCTGCTAAGCAGCAGCAAGCATCTCTTTAATGTATGTGGAATATCCCCACAGAGTTATTTCATTAGCATTATCCCCACGAGGACGGCTATAATAAACCAATCCACCAACAGAGTTGCCCACAAAGTCTCTTTGCATAGGTTGATCCCTAACCAAAGTCTCAATCTCTTGACAGCTCTCTCCCCAACTAAGTTGGTCCTAAAAGAAGAAGCCATGTGGATCTCTTCCTAAAAGAACTCACCTCTTTAGAAGTTCGTCAAGAATTCCTCAATAGGGTTTATTTCTTCAACATGGTTTATTTCCCCAGCTAAATCTGTCTGCCCCGACTGAGTCTATCCTCTCTAGCTTGAGTTTGCCTCTCATACTATTACAAATCAGAGGGCCATAACCCCTAGTCCCCAGTGAAGTCGCCAACAAAGTCATTGCTATCTCCAAAGGTTGCTGTGAAGCCTGGAATCCGACCAGATAACAGTTTTAACTTTTGTAAGTTGTTGTGAAGCCTGGATCCGACCAGATAACAATCAACTTCATTAGTTCAAAATAATATGAAGCCTAGACTCGACCAGATAATAGTGTAACTTTGCAAATACTATGAAGCCTTGACCCAACCAGATAATAGTACAACTTTCAGTCACTATGAAGCCTGGACCCGACCAGATAATAGTGTAACTTTTCAAATACTATGAAGCCTGGACCCGACCAGATAATAGTACAATTTTCAGTTACTATGAAGCCTGGACCTGACTAGATAATAATTAAATTCTCAAGACACTATGAAGCCTGGACCCGACTAGATAATAGTTAACTTCTAAAAACACTTTGAAGCCTGGATCCGACTAGATAAAAGTTTAACTCTTTGAGATATTGAAGAATCTGGACTCAACCAGACAAGGGTTTAACTTCTTTTCCCCAGTAGAGTTTCCCTCTACTCCAACAAGTTACTGTGAAGCATGGATCCAACCAGATATCAGTTCAACTTCATCTTTTAAAGTAATTTATTGTGAAGCCTGGATCCGACCAGATAGCAATTAACTTTATTCCCTCAGAAATCCATTGTAAAGCCTGGAATCCGACCAGATAGCAACTAGTTTCAAGCAAGTAACTGTGAAGCCTGGATCCGACCAGATATCAGTTAAACTTCATCTTTTCAGACAAGTTATTGTGAAGTCTGGACCCGACCAGATAGCAATTAGCTTCATCCACCTCAAAAATCTGCGAAGCCTGGAATCCAACCAGATAGCAGTTTAACGTTAATAAGTTACCATGAAGACTGGATCCGACCAGATAATAGTTGATTTATTCTTCCCCAGTAAGTCATTGTGAAGCCTGAAACCCGACCATATAACATTTCAACTTCAAGTAATTTTCTGTGAAGCCTGGATTCCGACCAGATAAAAACTAATTCCTACATGAACATTAACAAAACTTTTCATTCCCAACAGAATTTTCCTAATCCTCAACAAGTTACTGTAAAACCTGGAATTCGACCAGATAGCAGTTGACTTCCTCATCCTCAGCAAGTTGGTGTGAAACCTGGAGTTCAACCAGATAACAACTAACATTAAAGAGATAATCCCCAGCGTAAGCATTCTTTTAACAAAATTTGAAGATATGTATATTCTTCATCCCCAACAGCAATCTGGGATTCAGCTTCCCAGAACTCCTCAGCAGCAGTCAGGGATTTATTTTCCTGGACAAATATGCATCTAAATAAAATCCCATATTTATACATCATAGCATATGCATATGAAACGCATTTAGTACAATCTTATTCATCTTGAGAACGCCATGTATACATCTGCATTTAACTAACCATTTTTCCCACAGGCAAAACATCAAGTTTTAGTATAAATCGACCAAAGATTTATGTTGATACTTCTTCCAGTATTTATCATCATTCCTCCAAATGGCATCTATAAGCCCATTCCCAATACATCTTCGAGTGCAAATTTCTGGGCACTTTAGTGTTCAATCATCTTTCACCTTCAAGTCACGAATGGCGGATCTGCCAATCTAACTCTTCAGGTTTAAGAAGATTGAACAAGGGAAAATGTTGTACCCCGAAATTTTCTCTCTCGTTTCTCAAGAAATCTCTCATAAGATCTCCATTGATTCAAGACTACACAAGGTTTGATCAGCTCAAGACACCTCCTCAAACACTGACAACTCAAAATTAGGGTTTGAGTTTGTACAAAGATAATTGAACTTATAATGCCTTATATGACTTGCATGGATCATTTTGGATCCCCAATATTGCTCATGTCAAGTTTCAAGCTTTGTACCACATTTTTGCTCAGTCAGTTGATCAGTTGACCTAAAATCAACTATATTAGGGAAAAATTCAACTATGGTCAATTTGCAGTCAAACTTCATAATTTTTTATCCATATCAACATTATGAACTCATATATGCCAATTGATCAAGTTTGGATCACAATTCCTCAAATAAATTTGATCAGAACACCAAAAAGGCAAAATGGTCAAAATTAGGGTTTTGATTGAGAAGGCTCAATTCTTGACTTTTGACCAAGAAAATGACTTATTGGTTTAAGACATGATCTCAATGATTCAAATGCACCATCTTTACCTAATTGCATAGTTCAAACCACCTCTCAAGATCATTGTATTGACAAATGAATTTCAGTCAACTGATGAAAAGTCAACTGCACACTAAAAAGCCAAACTTTGACTTTTTGATCAAAATCAAGTTTCAAAAATCATATTTCATCAAGACATGTCAAGATATGAAATTTGTTCATCAAGAAATTAAAAGGTCAAAATTATCTTTGAAAATTCAAAGTTCTAGGACTTAGAAATTTTTCTAAGTGTTAGAAAGTTAACATTTTTTTCATAACTTTGTGCCAAATTTCCACCATGATGCAAGATGATTCAAGGAAAACTTCCAACATGAAAGTTGTAGATCTCAATGAGATCTAAAACATTACAGGTCAGAACTTTTTCTAGAAAGGCTTGGATTTCAAGTTATGAATTTATGAAGACATATCCATGAAACTAAAATACTTAGTGAAATTTTAAGTATTTTAGTTAGGATTTTGACCTAACTTCATGGCAACTTTTCACCTAGTTCCAAATTGAATCTTCAAAAATGTCCAACATGAAGGTTGTAGGGGATGTTATAATCTTTCCAAAATGACAAAGAACTCATAAAGACCATACTTGATCTAAAAGAATCGAAGGCAAGAAGTTAGGGTTTCAAACTTTTTTTGCAAGGCATATTTTGTTATGAGCATGAACCATATCCATATCCATGCTGCATAATCCTCACTTTGCAGGCCTCAAAATTGTTTTTCACTCCATAATTAATGGTTTACACAACTGATTATGTCCTTATCCAAGTTGTTGTACCCAACAATTTTCCCTCCCATTTCATCAACATTTTCTCATCACCAGACTCTTGGAACTGAAGATCAAGCTAGGGTTTGCTCTGCTCAAGACACCTCCTTGCACTGTTGACCTAAATTAGGGTTTGGGTTTGCACAGTGGTGTTTTGGCCTACAATACCCAAATTGACTTTCATACTTCATGTTGGACTCACAAGTTTGTCCATACCAAGTTTCAAGCCTTGATTCAAATTTTTGCCCAGCCAATTGGATAATTGACCTAGAAATCAACTGTATTAGGGAAAAAGTCAACTATGGCCAATTGACAGTCAAACCTCATGATTTTTGACCCACTTAAACATAATAAGCTCATATATGTCATTTATCAAGTTTGGATCACAATTCCACAAGAAATTTGATCAGATCACCAAAAGGGCAAAATGGTCATTTTTAGGGTTTTGACTGCACAAAGGCAATTTTTGACTGTTTGACCTAGCCAATGGCAAATCATGCTCACACATGGACTCAAGGACTCATTGACATTGTCTTGACCTATTAAACAAGTTCAAAAGATCTCAAATGCATTGGATTGACAAATGAATTTTTCAGTCAACTGATCAAAATTTGATTGTACACTGAAAAGTCAAACTTTGACTTTTTGGTCAAAATCAAGTGCCAAGAGTTATTTTTCATCAAGACATGTCAAATTATGAAACTTGTTCATCAAGAAACCCAAAAATGCAAATTAGGGTTTTAAAATGGAAAAATTTCATAACTTAGAAATTTTCTAAGTTATAAAATTTTCTTATTTTTTCCTAACTTTGTCCCATTTTTTCACCAAGATGCAAGTGGATTCAAACAAAACTTGAAACATGAAAGTTGTAGTCCATCACAAATTCTACAACTTTTATTCACAAAGTTTTCTAAAAAAGTCTTGTATCTCAAGTTATAATATTTGGAACAAGGGTACCTAAAACTTTTAACTTAGAGACAATTTGCCCTAATCTAGGCAGGATTTTGACCCATCTTCTTGGCCACTTTTCACATAGTTCCACTTGGAGTTTAAAGTTGCATTTCAAAGATGGATTATATTAAATGTTCTAAGCTTTCCAAATTGACCAAGAACTCCTCAAACACCCTTGTGGTTAGAGAGAATCGAATTCTTGAAGTTGGCAAAAACTCACTTTTGTCCATGGCCAATACATGTTCATACCAATTTGCAATTCTGATCTAGCTAGCTTGGTTCACCATTACAGGCCTCAAAACCAATTTTGTGCTCCTTAATTTAATGCATATATATTGAATTAATGTATTGTCTTGGTCATTAGGGCATTATACACTAGTTTAAGCCTTAAAAGGAAAAAGCAACAATGCCATTTTTGCCCATACTTCACTTTATGTCAAAACCAAATCCTTGAGGCATGGGGCCAGATCTTTGAGGCAGGATCAAATCCACTAATTCCAGTAACCAAGAGCATAATGTGCAGCATGATATAGGGCTTGCACATGCCTGCATTGGGAGGACACACCCTCTTACTTGAAAAAGAAGAAAAGTTGCAAAACATATCCATCTCTCACATCTGTTGAAACAAGCTTACACAAACCTTGTAGACAAGTTCCATACCTCCCAACAAGCCTGAAACACGACCCCTTTTCCTCTCAAACTTCCTTGTACACAGAATCACTGTTTTTTCTGCAAAACAGCGCAAGTTCTGCATTTTGCAAGCCATAACCAAATCCCATCGTGCGTTTTGTCCAAAGACAATTCAAACACCTTCCAATCAACTCACTTGAACTATCCCAGGCCCCCATTGCAAGCTGTAACACCTCTAACACACTTTGCCATTTTTGTTTCAAAGCTCTGCAGGTTGAGTTCTACAGCACGATTCAAGCTGTTTCAAAACAAGCCAAGCATTGGAAAAGCTTCCTTGGACCTCAGGCAAGCTCAAAAGAAGCTCAAACACCATTGAAGGTTGCTACATTGTCCAACTCGAAGTCAACTGAAACAGGTATTTCATGGACTTCTATCTCTCTATTTAGGAACAGTTAGGCTTAGGTTTGTGAATGAAATATGTTATACTCATAGCCCTGAAGCCATACATATGCTTAGTTTTCATTTACATTAATCGTGCTAAGATAATTTCACTCATGAACTTTCTGAAAAAACTAGGTTAGAAATTAGGGCCAGAGAAATTCTCTCTGGTCTTTGAGTGTTAATCCAAGTTTTTTATATGGTTGGATTCGTTGTTTAATTCTCTACAATGTTTATGTTATGAGTTTTGTCAAAAAATCAAAGAATCAGGAATTACAGTTTGGTACATAGCACGCGCAGGTTTGTTCAGAGGAAGAAGAAGAAGTGGATTCTGGGTTGGGCCTGGTTCCTTTTGCTTTTGACACCCCTTCATTCAATTTACACCCCCTGGCCCATTTGTGTGAATATTTGTCATTTTAATATTTTTATTTTTTATTCTGACTTTATTATTTTTTGTCTAAATATAAAAAATGCCAAAAAATTATTTTCTATATTTTTCATATTTATTTGATATTTATTTTTATTTTACTAAGTATAAATATGTAAATAAACTATTTTCTTTTTAATAAAACTCAAAAATAATATAAAAAATACACTTATTTTCATTTATTATTTCTATTTATATTAGAGAACATTTCCTTGAAAATACCCATTTTTGTAAATAATTAATTTTTATCTTTGAATATTTAATATGATTAATATATATATATATATATATATATATATATATATATATATATATATATATATATATATATATATATATATATATATATATATATATATATATATATATATATATATATATATATATATATATATATATATATATATATATATATATATATATATATATATATATATATATATATATATATATATATATATATATATATATATATATATATATATATATATATATATATACTTATATACTTGTTTTATTAAATAATTAGGTCAAGAAAATACAAAAATACTACATTTTCATTTTTATTAATATTTTGTACTAAAAATATCATTTTCATAATATACTCTTATTTTTTTGTATAAATTTGTATATTATTGTATATAATATTATTTATTAAGAATTAGGGTTTTTGCCCTAAACAGAAAAATAATTAAAATTGACCCTTTTTTTTATTTATATTTCACATTGAAAAAATACTTTTCACATACATAAAAATCTTTTTTTGCATAATACATTTTATTTGATATTTGTTTAATTGTATTTATTTAAATATTAAATAGTGCCTATACATTCAATTTGGTTGTAATAACTTAGAATTTAATTTCTTGTCAAATACCCCCAATTCAAATTTATACCCCCTCCCTATATCATGTTGTAATAGTGTAGTATTTAAATTCTCGCACATTTAAAAGCTTTCAATTATGCCATGCTTAGACCTAGGGTTTGTATGCAAATAAAATCAACAATTAGTTTGACCTAATCCAAGATAAATATGCATGAAAAACAAACACAATGCACACTTGCACCCCTAGGGTTACAATCCACTTGTTGCCTTAAAAAATGGGCCATGGTTGCATATCAAGTACTTTGGAAAAACAAAAACAAAACAAAAGATCATAGTCCCTCGATGACGCCATCTGAATTGCCTAAACAAAATGATCAAAGTCCCTCAAGAAAATTGCCAAAGATACTTGACACCATTGCTATCATGGTCTATACGATGACCCGCGCCTGTCCCGTTAACATCCAAACACAAGGTTGTTCACCAAATACAATGGTGAAACAACACTGTTAAAAGGGTTAAAAACATAAGAAAGATCTTTGAGTAAAATAGGGTAGATGGCTCCTAGTTACTTGATCAAGCTTGCAAAAACATCCTTACTATTTTCAAAACACACTTCACAATTTCAAAACCCTACTTTCAAACATTGGAAACTTTTCAAAAGAACAAAAACACCTTTGTATACATTCAAACAAGAATCATTACAAAGGTTGCCACAACGATGGCATCTTTTCAAAACATCTTTCAAAATCACACACAAAAGCACCATTTCAAACAATTGAAAAGCAAAGCAAGTGATCTAAATCAAGTAACTAAGAGCCCATGGATAACCATGGATAGAAAGGGTGCTAATACCTTCCCTTTCTATAATCTACTCCCCGAACCCAAGAAAACATCCCAAAGGTCTTTCCTGTGCTTTTTGACCTTTCCTTAGGATAAAATAAAAAGTCGGTGACGACTCTTGCTAAACCGAAACATTTGCGAACACAAAACGTAAAATCCCAAGTCAATTCTCCCACCGTATCACACAAGTGTTTCAAGCTTTGTCCAAACCAATTTTTCATTTTGGGGAGAAAGTAACATATCCATTCTTGTAAAGCAAGCTTTATGCACAAAGTTAGCTTCTTGAGCTCCTAACTTGTTTTCTTTGAGTAAACTCCATCCACAAATTCATATGTATTGTGTTTAAAGTGGTTAACAACTCTATGAACCAAGTACAAGGCATGGAAACTTGTTTTGTAAAAAAATCACATGTTGAGCTTAAACATGTAAATTCAAATTCTGAGTTGTTTCAAGTCTCAAAACCTTTTGCCTATAAGTAAATACACTATTTGCAAGCTAGTACACGCATGCTTAAGCCATCAAACCCTCTCAAAGTCAGGATTGTATAAACAACATCCATTGTTGCACTTTCTGGCCAGAAATCCCAAACACCTAATCCACTCGTGCATTTCTTGGCCTTCACTTCCAAAAGTTCCTAAACATCACCTACAAACAATCCCACACCCTGTTACACAACTGTAACATTTCCATCACCTTCCTCCATAACCAAAAAACAGAGCTTGCATCTTGACTTCTCTAGACCATTTCAGCCATCCATAACTCAACCTAAGCATTGCACTAACTTCCTGGGAACTTGAGGAAGCTAACCTGATCATCACCATCACTTGAAACAAGCTCAAACTCATTTCACGATTTCCAGTTTTTGAGGTATTTTTTTGAACTTTCATCTCTTCATTTAGGCATTGTTAAGCTTTCATTTTCAAAGACAAAATGTAGATATCATTGGCCTGAAGCTGTACATATCCATAGTTTTCATTTATATTGGCGTAGCTTCGAGAATTTTAAGTTTAAATCTCTGAAAAAAGTTAGGTCAGAATTTGGTACTTTTAGAAATACATACTTATCTTTGATTGTTAGTCCAAATTGTTTACATTTATGAAATCCTGGTAAAATTTCTAACAAGTTTGATGATGGAAGTTTTGAGAATGGATGAGAAATGAATGAGATACAGGGACCCTGGCTGGAGATTGAAGATGAAGTTCATTTCTAGGAATGGATTTGTAATATATATATTTATGGTTTTTTTAAGTTAACGTATGTATAGCCACCCCAGTGGTAAGGCAGCGCGCATTTATGGTCAAGGTCATGGGTTCAAGCCCCACCGCTGCCTTTTTTCATATTTTTCAACATCTTCCTTTGTTTTGCAAACAACTAGCGCGCCTGGGCCTCTTGGATGGGCCATCCCATTTTTCACTGCACAACACCCCCGTTTACTTGCTCCAGTGCAAACCCAGTGTTTTATTTTCTTTTCTTTTTTTGACCAACAAAAACAATATTAATGGGCCAAGCTTCAAACAAAAACAGTTTTTTCCTAACAAACACCCAAAATTCCATTTTTACCTCCTAACTTTATTTTTCATATTTTATTTTATTTTCTTTAATTTATTATTATTATTATTATTATTATTATTATTATTTATTAAATCAAAAAATCCAAAAATATATTTTGATTTATTATTTGCATTTTATTCCTTTAAAAAACAAAAAGACAAAACATTTTTCTTACAAAAAATTAATTTCTTTTTCTTAATAAATTAATAATTATATTTAGGTTTAGTTATTTTCTTTTTTTAATTAAAACTAACTTAGGATTTAGGTTTTCTTTTAACTAATTAATTTCCATACTATTTTTATTAAACTTAAAACCTTTTTTCTAAAAAAACCTAAAAATGCTTTCTTGATTAATTTTATTTCTTTTAAACTAGGGTTTAATTTTATTTATTTTAATTAATTATTTTCTTTTAGACAATTAGGTTAAAACCATTTTCCTTAACAAAATCTAAACAAAAATTCATTTTCCATTTATATCCTTGTACATTATATTCCTTTCAATTCTTGTACATTATTCAAGTCTCAATATGGTTGTAATAGATAATTAGGTTTAATTTCTTGCAACCTCCATTTGTAAATTTGTATACCCCATCCCCAAATGATATAATAGCGTAGTAAATTTACTTTCTTCAATTTATCGCTTTCATATCAAATGCTAGTAAATTAGGGTTTGTATGGAAAGATAAAATCAATGCTTAGAGAACCCTAATTCAAAATAAATAATGCATGCAAATCAAACACAATATTCACACATGAACCCCTAAGGTTAACTCCACTTGTTGCCTAAAAAAATGGTCATGTTATGCATATGGGATGTCTTAGCAAAACAAATCAAAAATACAAGATCATAGTCCTTGGATGACGCTACGAATGTTGCCTTACAAATGATCTTAGCCCCTCAAGATAAATGCTAAGATATTTCATAACATTGCTATCATGACTATACGATGACCCACACCCGTCCCTTTACATCCAAAGATAAGGCTTCTTACCAATAAATGGTAAGATATAAATATCAAAGGAAAAGAGAGAAATGAACAAAAGACTTTCGAGTAGATAGAAACGTTCTTATTTGCTTGCTCACTTTCAAAACAAACACACACCAAACACTTTTAAAACAAACAAACACTTTCAAAACATGAAATATTTTGAAAAGTCCAACACTTTGTATACGTTCTTACAAAACGAGAACCATTACAAAGTTTTCCTAAACGAAGATGCCTTTTCAAAAATACTTTCAAAAACAACCACAAAGCATATTTTCAAACAAAGCAAGTGATCTAGCAAGCAACTAAGAGCCCATAGATAACTATGGATGAAAAAGTGTGCTAACACTTTCCCTTTTCATAATCTACCTCCCGAACTCAAGAAATAATCTCAAAGGTCTTTCTTGTTATTTTCAGCCTTTCCTTTTTTGATAAAAGAAAAGTCGGTGGCGACTCTTGCTAACCGCAACAATTGCGATCAAATGCAAACATCCCAAGTCAGTTCTCCCACCGTATTATACAATGAATGTGATTAGTTGATACAACATTGTTGTTACCTAGAGAGCATGATTCACATGAAGGATCTTCTCATTCAAAGATTGATTCAGAGGCCAACATAGGAAGATCCTAAGAAGCAGTTTGAAGAATCCAAAGAGTGGAGCCAGCAACACATGGGAGGGGGGCCCTTGGCTTATGCGGAGATGGATGATGATCTTCAGTGATTTTTTTCTTCTTATTATATTGTAATCACCACCAAGCTTGTTTGCTGGGATCTTTATTTCTTTCATTGCCTTGACTCCGGCTTTTATGTATGAACTCGGTTGAGAATCTTTTGATTTAACGTTATGAATGAGATGAGAAATTTATTCTAATATGCCTTTGTTTGAGTTAATTATTTGCCTTATTATTTTTATGCTTAATGAATGACAAAACTTCAAGATCCTTTGGAAATGGTAAAACATTCCATGAATACAATCATAACATGTCAAGCATAACAAGTTATTCAAGCTGGTCTTCTTACTTCTAATATGGTTTTCTTATACAGATATTTCAAATCTCAGCTTCCACCGGTACGCTATAAGGAGTAACTAGAAATGTCTAATAGAGCAACTACTGGCTGACATGGCTGCCATGGGGAATAAGATGGACACCTGTGTGGCACAATTGATGGACATTATACAGAACATGGCCCGGAGCCAAGAAGAATTGAGGTCTATCATTGACAGACCTGCTGTAGTAATCGATAATGGGGTTGAATTTCATAATCATCCTGGTGGTAATCAAGGAAATCATCCTGGTGGTAATCAAGGAAATCGTCCTGGTGGTAATCAAGGTAATCCTCCTGGTGGTAATCAAGGTAATCCTTCTAGTGGTAATCAAGGCAATCTTATTGGTGTCAATCTGAATCATGTCATTGAAATCATAAAACATGGGGGTTAAAAATCATTTTTGTCAGGCCTAATGTGGTTTTTTATTTGAAATCGCAAAACAATAAAAATAAAAATGATGTGGGCTTGCGCATGATATAGAAAATGGGGGGGTGTAAGAAAGAAAATCAGTCCAGGCCCAGAAACAAATTCCAATGCTTGCTGATCCAGTGTGATTGATTTTCGGGAGTGCATCATGGTCCTACTCATGTGGAGTGCTGGATCTGGTTGCTTGGTTGATCTGATGGTGTTAATATGAAGCCTGTGGTAGGTGCGCGTGGCTTATATGCATAGAATCTGTAATAACACAATAAGTGAGAAAACAAAAGGGTACCATTGGAGCTCGAACCCAAGTCCTTATAGCTCAATGCCTTAGTGCGCCCTTCTCTGCCATTGGGGTGGCTGTTTCATCCGTTAATAATACAACTTGAAATAAACTTAAAATAAACTCAATTCTAAAAATTGAACTTCATCTTCTTCCTCCTTCGCGCACGCAAAATAACACCACCATTTTTTATTTTTGAAACTTCCTCATTTCTTAACCAAATTAGAAAATGTAAACATGTAACTTGCTTGAAATTTCACCACGAATCCAACCATATAAATTTCATAAGCTATAAATTAAAGATGAATGAGAATTTTGCTGGTACCAATTAAAAACCTAACTTTTTCAAAAAGTTCAAATTCAAAATTCACATCACTCAGACAATATAAATGAAAACTAAAGGCATGGTTAGCTTCAGGACAATGATGTCTATATATTTTTGCTCACAAAGTAACCATTAATGATGCTTGTATAGAGAGTTCAAAGTTAAGAAAACTTAACTTAAAACTGGAAACCATGTTTGGAATTTGAGCACTCCTGGAAGTGTTGTGATGATCTGGATAGCTTCACTGAACTCCTAGGAAGCTATTGCAATGCTTACTTTGAGCTGAGAGTGGCTGAATCTTTCTGGAGAAGTCAAGTTATAGGTTTGAGTTTTTGGAAATTAAGGATGGTGCAAATGGTGTTACAGTTGTCCAACAAGTGTTTGGATAGCCTCTATACGAGTTATAGAAGCTTTGTGATTGATTAAAAGTGAAAACGCACAAGTGAATTGTGTTTTGGAATTCAAAGTCAGAATGTGCAACAATGGTGAACTTGAGTGCCAATTCTGATTTAAGAGAGTTTGTGAGTGTTTCAAGGCTTGTGAATTCGTGTCTTAGCTTGCAAATAACTTCTCTATTTATAGAGAAAAGGTTTTGAAGGCTCTAGCAATCAATTTTCAAAAATCACATGTTATGGTTATGTGACTTGATTTTGAAGCAAGCTTGAAACATATTGTCCCAATGCATAGTACAAGGGATTTATAGGGTGGTTAGAGGATTTAGATATGTTGATTCTTAGCATACATGTTGAGTGTGCAGAGGGTGCAAGTGAGAGGCTCAAGAAGTTGACATAGTGATTAAAGTTGGCTTTTCTAAAATGGAAGTGTGAACTTTGTTCCATTAATGGCAAAATCACTTGGACAGTGACTCAAATGCTTGGACAATGGATTAATCAGTTGTGTAAACATTTAATTAGTGATTTGCATGTTTGAAGGCATGCAAAGCAAGATTATGCAGCATGCTTGAAGATTGGATCATAAGGTTCATCATAAAATGACCTAAAATTCAAGAGTGAATGCTGAACTTCTTCTCTTCGATTCTCCTAGATCAAGCATGATCTCTTCAAGTTCTTGCACATTTTGGAAAGCTTGAAACATTGTATACAACCTTCATGTTGACCACTTTGGCAAAATCAAATTGGAACTAAATGAAAATTGGCCAAGAAGTTAGGACAAAAATCTACATAAACTTGTTAAAAATTTTACTAAGTGGTTATACAAAAATGTCATGACTTCTTGAGCCTATATCTTCAAATCTAAGCATTTTTTGGACATAAATCCTATAATACAAAGTTGTAGAATTCATCAAGATCTATAAATTTCATGCTGAAAGTTTTCTTTGAATCAACTTGCATATTGGTAAAAAAATGTCATGAAATAATGAAATTATCAAGGGTAAAAACACTTAGAATTTTTCTAAGTATTGAAAACTTTGACTTTTTATGGACTTTTCTTGAATTTCTTGATTCTTGATGATCAATTTTGATATTTTTGAAAATCTTGATGAATCTTGACCTTTGAAATTCAATGTTGAACAAAAAGTCAAAGTTTGACTTTTTGTGTATCAGTTGATCCAAATTTCAACTATCAATCCTTTGATCTTGAGAAATGATTTGAGTCATTAAATTAGGTAAATATATTGTGTTTGAATCCTTAAGATCATGCTTCAATCCATTAGGTCATGTACTAGGTCAAAAGTCAATGATCAATCATTCTCAGTCAAAATCCTAATTTTAACAATTTTGCCCCTTTAATGATTTGAATGCTTTTCTTGAGGAATTATGATAAACCCTTGATTAACTGATGAATATGACTTCAAAATGTTGATTTTGGTCTAAAATCTTGAAGTTTGACTGTATCTTGACCATAATTGACTTTTTTTCCCAATACAACTGATTTTCAGTCATCTGAGCAATTGACTGAGCAATTTTATGATGCAAGATTTGAAACTTGGCATGAACATTCTTGGATACCTATTGTGAACCATGAAAGTCACTTCAGGCATTATAAATCCAATTATCCTTGAGAAAACCAAAACCCTAGTTTGTGATCTCAGTGCTTAGGAGGTGAGCTTGTCTGATCAACTCTTCGAGAGTCCTTGAGCATTTGAGATCTTTTGTGGGAAATTTTTTAAAGAAAAGGGAGGGAAAATTTTGGGGTACAACAGACTGCAGTCGACATTAGATCAATAAAATCATCTCCTCATTACAGTTGGGAACCCTAAAGGATAGGAATCAATCCAATCATCTTCTTCCAAAAGCAAGATATTGAGGAACTTCGAGGACATAAGAGTTATAGCAGAATCGGAACCCGATGGAAATAAATTTTCACATTTCCTTATGTATTTTATTTTAAGGTTTTATGCGCAATTACCTCTTTTAAGAATCGTTTCTGATGTAAATGCATATTGACAAGCCAATTAATCAATAAAATTCTCTTTATTCAAAAGCTTTCCCTTTGTTTTTATGTTTACTATTTTGTTTACAAAAACGTCCGACATTTTTTATAAACATTACATTTAAAAAATTGAAGCTTTACAAAACATGATCTAAATAATTGAAATTTCTTGAGATTTTGAGTGTCTGGGGTGGTGGCTAGAGTTGTCATACCACACCCGGGGCACAAAGGTTTAATTTGTTTTACAGGAACCATCGTTCACTTGGGATGCGAGGTGTACTAGTGCAAGAGAAAGAACCGTCGAGGTTGTTACCAGCAAGGATTGGGAATGACATTTTCCTTGATCAGAATACTTTCCTCAGTAGAGTATGTACTCAAGAGATTATTTCCCCAATAGAAGTTTATCTGTTAAGGGTTTCTTTCAGGAATTTTCTCCTCGGTGAAGTTGCACTATGGAAGATTCCGTACAAGAATTTAGTCCCTAACATAAGCTTGTCTATTAAGAGTTCTTGTAAGAATTATTTTATCCCTCAGCAATATAAGATGTTGTAGTATCCCTAGTGGAAGTTAAAATCTGAGGATTTCTTTACAAGGATTCTCACATCCCCAAGAAGAGCATATTTCCCGAACAAAGAATCTTTCCTCAATAGAGTTCGTCTTTGAGATATCTTGATTAATAATATTTCTTTTCCTCAGTAGGAGCTATTTATCAAGAGTTCTCTTTTTCATAGCAGTGTGAAGGTTTCCTTATCCCCAATGGAGAGATAATAGGTTATTCCTCAAGTAGTCGAGATATGGTTGAAGTAGAGTTAGCTCACTTCCCTGCAGATCAGAATCTGATGATATCTCAGTCCAACAATCATGAGAGTTGCTCTCAGCAAAGTTCAATCTTCATTGGCATCTTTCTTCAGAGTTTGAAATTTATTTTTTGCAATTTTGCACCAGGGTTTTATAACCAGTGGTTATCAATAATCTAGTTTGTTATTCCTCGTAGAAGATCAGAGTATCGAGGCATTATCTTCAACAATCCTTTGTTTCTTCTACGGTTCCCCAGTGGAACTTCCCAGCATGCATAATTACATTGCATCTACCCAAATGCTTAGCATTTCCATTGCTTATGGAGTATTATGCCATAAAAAAATTCAAACATGCATTGAAGCATAAGCCAATTCTGATATTTACCTGAAGTAACCCAGTTGCTATATACCTAGAAGGTGGATGGTCCCTGCAGTTTCTCCTATGGTATCTTTACTAAGAATCTCTTACTTTTGTGTAATATTTCAAGTCCATCGTATTCTGGCGTCCCTTGGTTAGGTCTAGTGTGACTAGTCATCATTGATCAAATCCAATGTTGCTGGCGAACCCCTTCAGGTTCAGTGTTAATTGGATTCAAACAAAACTTGAAACATGAAAGTTGTAGTCCATCAAAAAGTCTACAACTTTTATTCACAAAGTTTTCTCAAAAAAGGCTTGTATCTCAAGTTATAATTTTTGGAACAAGGGTACCTAAAACATTTAACTTAGAGAAAATTTTCCCTAATCTAGGCAGGATTTTGACCCATCTTCTTGGCCACTTTTCACATAGTTCCACTTGGAGTTTCAAGTTGCATTTCAAAGATGGATTATAGTACATGTTCCAAGCTTTCCAAATTGTCCAAGAACTCCTCAAACACCCTTGTGGTTAGAGAGAATCGAATGCTTGAAGTTGGCAAAAACTCACTTTTATCCATGGCCAATACATGTTCATACCAATTTGCAATTCTGATCTAGCTAGCTTGGTTCACCATTACATGCCTCAAAACCAATTTGTGCTCCTTAATTTAATGCATATCCATTGAATTAAGGTATTGTCTTGGTCATTAGGGCATTATATACTAGTTTAAGCCTTAAAAGGAAAAAGCAACAATGCCATTTTTGCCTAAACTTCACTTTATGTCAAAACCAAATCCTTGAGGCATGGGGCCAGATCTTTGAGGCAGGATCAAATCCACTAATTCCAGTAACCAAAAGCACAATGTGCAGCATGATATAGGGCTTGCACATGCCTACATTGGGAGGACACACACTCTTACTTAAAAAAGAAGAAAAGTTGCAAAACATATCCATCTCTCACATCTGTTGAAACAAGCTTACACAAACCTTGTAGACAAGTTCCATACCTCCCAACAAGCCTGAAACACGACCCCTTTGCCTCTCAAACTCCCTTGTACACAGAATCACTGTTTTTTCTGCAAAACAGGGCAAGTTCTTCATTTTGCAAGCCATAACCAAATTCCATCGTGCATTTTGTCCAAAGACAGTTCAAACACCTTCCAATCAACTCACTTGAACTATCCCAGGCCCCCATTGTAAGCTGTAACACCTCTAACACACTTTGCCATTTTTGTTTCAAAGCTCTGCAGGTTGAGTTCTACAGCACGATTCAAGCTGTTTCAAAACAAGCCAAGCATTGGAAAAGCTTCCTTGGACCTCAGGCAAGCTCAAAAGAAGCTCAAACACCATTGAAGGTTGCTACATAGTCCAACTCAAAGTCAACTGAAACAGGTATTTCATGGACTTCTATCTCTCTATTTAGGAAATGTTAGGCTTAGGTTTGTGAATGAAATATGTTATACTCATAGCCCTGAAGCCATACATATGCTTAGTTTTCATTTACATTAATCGTGCTAAGAGAATTTCACTCATGAACTTTCTGAATAAACTAGGTTAGAAATTAGGGCCAGAGAAATTCTCTCTGGTCTTTGAGAGTTAATCCAAGTTTTTTATATGGTTGGATTCGTTGTTTAATTCTCTACAATGTTCATGTTATGAGTTTTGTCAAAAAAATCAAAGAATCAGGAGTTACAGTTTGGTACATAGCACGTGCAGGTTTGTTCAGAGGAAGAAGAAGAAGTGGATTCTGAGTTGGGCCTGGTTCCTTTTGCTTTTGACACCCCTTCATTCAGTTTACACCCCCCTGGCCCATTTGTGTGAATATTTGTCATTTTAATATTTTTATTTTTTATTCTGACTTTATTATTTTTTGTCTAAATATAAAAAATGCCAAAAAAATTATTTTCTATATTTTTCATATTTATTTGATATTTATTTTTATTTTACTAAGTATAAATATGTAAATAAACTATTTTCTTTTTAATAAAACTCAAAAATAATATAAAAAATACACTTATTTTCATTTATTATTTCTATTTATATTTGAGAACATTTCCTTGAAAATACCCATTTTTGTAAATAATTAATTTTTATCTTTGAATATTTAATATGATTAATATATATATATATATATATATATATATATATATATATATATATATATATATATATATATATATATATATATATATATATATATATATATATATATATATATATATATATATATATATATATATATATATATATATTTATGTATATATATATATATATATATATATATATATATATATATATATATATATATATATATATATACACTTATATACTTGTTTTATTAAATAATTAGGTCAAGAAAATAAAAAAATACTACATTTTCATTTTTATTAATATTTTGTACTAAAAATATCATTTTCATAATATACTCTTATTTTTTTGTATAAATTTGTATATTATTGTATATAATATTATTTATTAAGAATTAGGGTTTTTGCCCTAAACAGAAAAATAATTAAAATTGGCCCTTTTTTTTTAATTTATATTTCACATTGAAAAAATACTTTTCACATACATAAAAATCTTTTTTGCATAATACATTTTATTTTATATTTGTTTAATTGTATTTATTTAAATATTAAATAGTGCATATACATTCGATTTGGTTGTAATAACTTAGAATTTAATTTCTTGTCAAATACCCCCAATTCAAATTTGTACCCCCTCCCTATATCATGTTGTAATAGTGTAGCATTTAAATTCTCGCACATTTAAAAGCTTTCAATTATGCCATGCTTAGACCTAGGGTTTGTATGCAAATAAAATCAACAATTAGTTTGACCTAATCCAAGATAAATATGCATGAAAGATAAACACAATGCACACTTGCACCCCTAGGGTTACAATCCACTTGTTGCCTTCAAAAATGGGCCATGGTTGCATGTCAAGTACTTTGGCAAAACAAAAACAAAACAAAAGATCATAGTCCCTCGATGACGCTATCTGAATTGCCTAAATAAAATGATCAAAGTCCCTCAAGAAAATTGCCAAAGATACTTGACACCATTGCTATCATGGTCTATACGATGACCCGCGCCTGTCCCGTTAACATCCTAACACAAGGTTGTTCACCAAATACAATGGTGAAACAACACTGTTAAAAGGGTTAAAAACATAAGAAAGGTCTTTGAGTAAAATAGGGTAGATGGCTCCTAGTTACTTGATCAAGCTTGCAAAAACATCCTTGCTATTTTCAAAACACACTTCACAATTTCAAAACCCTACTTTCAAACATTGGAAACTTTTCAAAAGAACAAAAACACCTTTGTATACATTCAAACAAGAATCATTACAAAGGTTGCCACAATGACGGCCTCTTTTCAAAACATCTTTCAAAATCACACACAAAAGCACCATTTCAAACAATTGAAAAGCAAAGCAAGTGATCTAAAGCAAGTAACTAAGAGCCCATGAATAACCATGGATAGAAAAGGTGCTAATACCTTCCCTTTCTATAATCTACTCCCCGAACCCAAGAAAATATCTCAAAGGTCTTTCCTGTGATTTTTGACCTTTCCTTAGGATAAAATAAAAAGTCGGTGGCGACTCTTGCTAAATCGAAACATTTGCAAACACAAAACGCAAAATCCCAAGTCAGTTCTCCCACCGTATCACAGAACTGGAGACTCTGCTGGGGAAAACTTTAAAAGTGGAGTACCCTTAGGGCTTAGATCACCTTTGCATGATTATTGTTTGCTTTGATTGCTTTACATTTTGGTTCTATTGTTTGGGTTTGAAATCCTCTACCCAGATTTGGGAAACATTCATAGGTAAATAGCAATACGTTGTGGAAACTGTGCGGGGTATACCGACACGGTTGAAGCAATAGCTATATTAGTGCGACATATTTGTGAGTACCGGTAGCCTTTGAGTCAATCAAAGAGAATACGGGGCCGCTAAGTGATGTCATGAAGCACTAATGAACTCATAGAACCTTACTTGACCATCTTGGCCTTTTATTAGGGGTAGTGAGATGACCGGCTTTGGTGCAGTCCGAAGTTGGTAGATACTCGATACTACACTCATTGAGGGTTGTTTTCTTGGAATATTTTGGTCGCTAGTTAAGTGGCTAAACCAAAACAATGAACATAGAAAACAATCCAATGATATTGAGCTCCTTAGAACCCGGTTACTATTTATAGGACAGGTTTTAAGCCAACTAAACTCAAGAGGGTACTTACCTGTGAAACCTCATGCAAGCCTGAAACTAGGGTTTTGTGTGACTTGCTTGTACATGTGCTTGTACATACATCATGAACATCATAAAGCATCATATGCATCCGCTAACCATTTCAAGGGTTTGGATCTTCATCTTTGTTCTTGTTTTGTAGGTCATGGAATCTCTTCGCAGGAAAACAATTCAGGTCAACCTTGTGAGAATCCTTCCTCAACTCAAGGAGCTTACTTCTAGGATTCTAGAGAATTTTCTCTTTAGTGAAAGACATGGTAGACTCCTCAACTTGGTCAACACCAACATTGAAGAAGACATGGTGAAAGTTTCTCTTCCAGTTCTTTGACCCCCTACACTACTGTTTCACATTTCCTGATTACCAATTGGTGCCTACTTTGGAGAAATTTTCTCAACTCCTGAGAATTCCTATTCTTCATCAACTACCCTACAACGGTACGGAAAAAGAACCAAAACCTGAAGATGTTGCTCAAGCATTACACTTGCAACCATCTGACATTAAGGGACATTGGGAAACCAGAAGTGGTGTCAAGGGTTTCTTGGCAAAGTTTCTGTTTGAGAAAGCACAAGAATGCTGGAATTCTCTTGATCTACAAGCCTTTGAAGAGATTGTGGCACTCCTTATCTATGGGCTGGTCTTGTTCCCAAACCCTGACCAACTTATAGATGTGAATGCTGTCAAGATTTTCATATCTAGGAATCCTATACCTACATTGCTTGGGGATATCCTACACTCATTTTACACACGAACAATGAGGAAAAGAGGTGTTCTCATGTGCTGTACTCCTCTCCTAGCAAGGTGGTTTATTTCTCACCTTCCACAATCAGTTTTGAAGAATGAGCAGGGTTTAAGGTGGTCACAACAATTGATGACCCTCACACATTCTGATGTACATTGGTGTTCTCGGTCCAGAGAAAATGTCATCATCATTGATCGTTGTGGGGAATTCCCTAATGTACCACTACTTGGCATTAGGGGAGGCATCACCTACAACCCCTGTCTAGCTTTGAGACAATTTGGATATGCTCGGAGGGATGGCCCTCATGACATGCTGATTCCGGACCTAGTTTTTGACTTCGACAACGATGCGCAAGGACTTCGACAAAGGTTCATCAGAGCTTGGAGGATGCCTAACAAGGTGGATAGTAAGACACTGGGGCACAAGAATTCCATCCCCTTTGAGCCTTATCTCAAGTGGGTACGAACCCGCTCCCAGAATCTTATGATGCCATACCCTCACATTCTCCCTGTGATCGGTGGATCTGGAACTGACTGTTTAACGCTGGTTCGCGAAATGTCGCGGAAGCAAGAGTCGCCACCGTCTTTTATTTTCTCCAAATGGAAAGGACAAAAGCACAGAAAAATTCCTTAAAGAGATTGCTCTCGGTTCGGGAGGTAGGTTATAGAAAGGGAAGGTGTTAGAACCCTTTCTATTCATGGTTATCCATGGGCTCTTAGATACTTGCTCATTTGTGTTTTCAAAAATGGTTTGTTTGCTTTTCAATGTGGGTTTTAAAAAGTTTCTTTGAAAATTTCAGTTCGACTCTTGTATCAGTCCTCAAGAGTGTTTGAAAAATTGCTTTCGAAAGCTTTTTTGAAAAGGTGTCGGTGTGAAAAGTATTTTGATTTGTTTTGTTTTGAATTTTAGAGCAAGTATCTAGAGTCGTCTACCTACCCTAAGGAATCCGTCTGTGTAAATGTCCTTTAAAGTAGTGCCATCCCACCATTGAGAGGTAGGTAGCACCACCGTTGGAGGTGTTCAGGTCAATTCGAGGTTCGGGACATGGTGATCACCAGAGCAATGGGAAGACACCTTAGAAGCTACCCTCATGCCAGGTTCCCGGATCATGAGGACTTACTAAGACATCCTCTACTCGACGATCACCTTTCGAGGCAAGGCAACAGTGAGGCGTACCCTAGGGGTGGTGTGTGCGATTTGTGTGTCGTTTTCAGTTATTTTTGTCTTTTGTCATGTTATTGGTGTTCTACGCTTGTTTTTATTTTTGTCCATACATTCTTTCATGCCATTTGTTTAACAGTTAAAAAAGTTGCGGGAAAGTAAAGATCTAAAGCTATTACAAATGGCGCGGGTCCACATCGCCAAAATTAAACCAGGACCCGATTTGACAGAAAAATAAAGAAAGTAAAAAAAATTAAAAGTGCGAGCAATTATTTACACGGCTTTGGGAGAAGTACATAAAAATTATACAGAAATAAAATAAATACGCGCATAAGAATTAAATCGAAACGAGGGCGTTGGACCCTTTTTGCAAAATTAAAATTACATGGCATTAATTAAAAAAAAGAAAAGGAATTGTTTTTTTGGTATTTTTAGTATTTATGATTTAATATGAAAAAAAGAGAATTAACTAAAATTAAAATAAGATGCAAACCCTAATTCTAATTATTTTTAGTTTATTAAGAAAAGATTAAATTTTGACCTAATATTTAACCTAATTATTTGTATACAAATTTGATTATAAAAATAAATATTTAATTATTTAATTATTTATGAAAGAAAAATAAAAGGATGAAAAATTATTAATAAAACCCTAATTCTATGTTTTTTTAGATTTTTATCAAAAAGAATTAAAATTACAACCTAATTAAAAACTAAATAATTATATACAAAATTTTTTATGGAAAATATTAAAACAAAAATATTTATTATATTTTTCCTCTTTTCTGATTTTTTTTTTATTTTTAGGTGTTTTTTTTTATATTTTGTGAAAATAATAAATTAATTGAACAAATAATAATTAAAAGCAAATAGAAAATAAAAATAGAAATATTATGGCAAACCTAGGGGGTTGTAGTCCCCAATATGGAGGTATAATCTTGAGAAATCTGGCCCAATAAGCATGGTCCGTTTGACTTTTGCTGGACATGTGTATGTGCACTGACTCAAGCCTATGGTATTCCTCCAATCTGCGCCTTTGATTTGATTCCATTGGACGCGTGGATGTTGGATTCTGAAGGTGCATGATGTACTTTGATATTGAACCTGCACGTGAATTCTTATTGAAAAACAATATGGGAATATTGAAGACCTGGGGCTCGAACCCAGGTCATGACTGTTACCAGCACTATCGCTTGCCACTGGACCAACTCACACGCGTTTAATATTAAACAATCAACAAATATTATAAAAGAAACAAAAGCGTTAGTGGGTCTTTGCGCGCGAATTTTTAAACCAGCCAATCGCCGCTTGCCACGAATTCATCTTCTTCGTTGTTTTTCTTTTTCCTGAAATACATAAACAATGAGCAACGGTTTTTAAGCGTGGCTGTAGACACCATACAAGAAAATAACGATTAGCCACTGGACGCTCATAAATTGAGCGCGAGAGTTCCATTGTCTTCGTCCAAATGCGCTGATCACAACCATGGCACCGTGGTATCCTAATTTTGCCTTATCTTAAAACCCCTAATTCGAAACTCTGCAAACCCTAAAAATCAACAATGGTATATTTGCACACAACGCATAAAAACGCAATTAATTCACATGGTAAGCATCAGAATGCATCATTGAGTAAGAGTACCTAGACTAAATGTCATGGAAATGCCTCAAAATTAAGATACGAGTATGCAATTTTATGAGAAAAATTTGGATTCTGTACAGTGATTTAAGGCTGTAGAATGGATGCTCTTGATTCAGGAAGTTTACTTGAAGTCCTTTGAAGGCAATAGGATGAAAATTTCGCCTTGAATCGTCCTGCAAAGATGTTTTCAGTTATGAGTTTTTTTGCAAAAAATTCCAAGTTTGATAATGGTTTTTCTGAGCAGCTGCGTGTGTAAAAGCATTAGGGTTGTGTTCCTTGTTTATGTATGAATCAATTAGGTCAACAAACTTGATCAGAATCTCTTGCAATCATGGTTTTAGAGATTTGATTTTTCAAGATTTTTTCCAATCTTTTTTCATGCAATTTTGTACCAATCATGATCCAATCAAACCAAATCCTTCCATATTGAATCATGCACGAATTATTGAGTAGATTATATGTGCAAAAAGATTTGATAGGTTAAGTTAAGTATTTTTCATATATTTAATTGATTTAAATGAATTATTATTAATAGAAATTCAAATAAATAAAATAAAAAATGAATAAAAATTCCCTTTGGGCCAAGTGGTCGTGCACATGCTTGGGACAATGAATTATGGAAGAAAAATGGGCCCATTAGCAATTTTAGGTCATTTGAATCAATGTTGACTTTTCAAAATATCCAAAAATTTCCCAACTTCCACAAGGCATAACTTGCTCAATTTTTAAGCTTTGCTCATGTTCTTGGACATTTTGGAAAGGTCTTTGAGTCCTATAACCAATGCCTTTTGTCTCATGTCATTTTGATTTACCAATCTCAAGTTATGGCCTTTGACTTAAAGTCCCTTTTTGTTGACTTTTGAAAATGACCTATAATGTTGAAATTGATAACTTTTTGTGAGAGCATTTCTTGGACTTGAAGTATGAATATGAGTTGTAGGAAATGTCTTTCTCTTCAAAATGAGCTTTGGATGGAATTTTTCTGATAATCCATGTGAAAGTTATGCCCTGGTCAATTTACAGTTGACTTTTTCAACTGTCCAAATAAGGAAACTTTTGCATCTTGATGATTTTTGAGCCAAATTTTGAGAATCATGATCAAGCATTGATCAAATGATGTTTGTGACTTCAAAATGAGATGTTGACCAAAAATTTGAACTTTTGACTGCCAAATGACCATTTTGCCCCTACAGTTGACTGTAGTGCAATTAGGGTTTTGACTGTGCAGTTTTGTGCTGAAAGTCTTGAAACTTTGTATGAGGATGCTTGACCATATTTATAAGCATGTGAGACTTGATTGGACCTTTGGAAACCTCATTTTCTTGATCAGAAGCAAAACCCTAATTTTGACTGTTCAGGAGGCTCTTGACTATGCAACCCTTGGGGAATTTTGAAGCTTGACTTGGCAAATCTTTGAAGAATATGGGAGGGCAAATTTTGGGGTACAACAGTTGCCCCTGTTCAATCTTCTTAGACCTGAGGATGCAGATTGGCTGACGTGCCTTTCGTAATCCGAGGGTAGAAGATGATTGAACACTAGAGTGCCCAGAAATTTGCGCTCACATAGTAGCAGTGATGGTGGCAATGGGCTTATAGATGCCATTTGGAGATTGATGAATAGGATGATGGGCTTATAGATGCCATCTGGATGTTGATCGCCTAAGAGATTCCTTAGCGAGAACCTGCATACCTGCAAAAGAAAAATGAGTACCTGACACGTTGCAAGAGCTGGTTTTCAGATGCTTGGTATAGATATGTCCTGACTGGTTACAGGAGCTGGATCTGGAGCTTCAAACGGTGATGAATGAACCGGGAGCGGTTATTAACTTAGCATGAACGGTAAGAGAACCTTGGGTGACTTTAATTTCAACAACGCTCGTTGAGAAAATCTTTGGTGGGAATTACCATCTTCGCAGTATCGGGAAGAGAACCAATAGGAAATTATAATCTGAAAGGGAATTACATCTCACGCACCGTCGGGGAGAGAACCATAGGAAATTATAATCTCAAAAGCGGACGTCTGAGAAAAGCCTGAGATAACTTCTACTGAGTCTTCATCAGAAAAATCTGTTGGGAGTCGATTTAGCTGGACTAGAGAAGGCCTTGAAATGTCTTCAACGGATACACCCTGGCAAGATACAGGAATCTGATCTGGAATTAGTAAGGTTGGTGAGTTTGTCTCTACTGACAGGTTATCCTCATGGACGAGTGGTCTTTAATGACGAGTGTCTATAACGACAGGTGTCTATAACGACGAGTGTCTATAACAACGAGTGTCTATCACGACGAGTGTTTATAACGATGAGTGTCTATAACGACGAGTGTCTATAACGACGAGTGTCTATAACGACGAGTGTCTATAACGACGAGTGTCTATCACGACGAGTGTCTATCACGACGAGTGTTTATAACGATGAGTGTCTATAACGACGAGTGTCTATAACGACGAGTGTCTATAACGACGAGTGTCTATAACGACGAGTGTCTATCACGACGAGTGTCTATCACGACGAGTTTCTATAACGACGAGTGTCTATAACGACGAGTGTCTATAACGACGAGTGTCTATAACGACGAGTGTCTATAACGACGAGTGTCTATCACGACGAGTGTCTATCACGACGAGTGTCTATAACGACGAGTGTCTATCACGACGAGTGTCTATCACGACGAGTGTCTATAACGACGAGTGTCTATCACGACGAGTGTCTATAACGACGAGTGTCTATCACGACGAGTGTCTATAACGACGAGTGTCTATAACGACGAGTGTCTATCACGACGAGTGTCTATGACGACGAGTGTCTATGACGACGAGTGTCTATGACGACGAGTGTCTATAACGACGAGTGTCTATAACGACGAGTGTCTATAACGACGAGTGTCTATAACGATGAGTGTCTATCACGACGAGTGTCTATAACGACGAGTGTCTATGACGACGAGTGTCTATGATGACGAGTGTCTATAACGACGAGTGTCTATAACGACGGGTTGTATCAGGGAAATCTTTAGGCATTGATTTAACTAGATTTGTATTTTTTGACTGGGTTGGTCTCTTTTGACTGTATTTGTCTACATAGCTGATCATTTAACTGTATCCTTCCTGAAAGGTAAAGGTCAGTCATATGCAATGCATGATATGAATCAAGCAATGATGTTCTCAACACATGAGATTGTGTGATATGATGCGTATATGCATGTATCATGATGTATAACAATGTGATGTTTATGAATGTATCTTCGTCTGGGGAAAATAGATCCTTGACGGATGCCGGGAAGTCAAATCCTGGGCTGATGCTGAAGAGTAGATTTTGCTTCCGCTGGGGATGATAGTTGCAAGAATACCGATAGGATAAGATGACCCCGTTGGGGAATAAACTTGGCGAGTGGATTTCCCTGCAGGGAGAAAAATACTCTAACGATCTTGCTGGGAAGCTATACTCTGTGGGGAGAGAGATATTTTGCTGAGTTCTTGATGATAACTTGCTGGGGATATCTTTGCTGTGTTGGAAGCGTTGATGGACTTCGCTGGGGATAAGAAGATTGCATTGGCGACGATCGTTCCATGGTTTTTAGCTGAGGATAACCCAGTCATATCCTGGTAAGGAAATAACTCTTTGAATAAAGTCGGACGTCGCGTTCGCTCTTGGTCGCATTCTTCAGCTGAACTTACCTTGGCCCTTCGGTGGACAGAGCAACCAGATCATTTAGACAACTCATTATTGCCCCAGTTTCTGATATTGGAGAGGAAGACCTGTGAAGGTGTTTGATGACTGTCGATTAACAAATCTTCTTCTGGTAGGCAAGTGACGAGATGCCGGGACATAGTCATACGCTTTGATCCCTAACTTTTGCCTGGACCGCCCTTTCGGGTTTTCAGCCCCCCGGGATACCCATTTTTGCCCAAGCCACCTTTTCAGGTTTTCGACTTGCCGGGTGTACAAATTTTTCATTTTCATCCCTTATTTTTGCCCGAACCCTTTTGGTTCGCCGGGAAGCCCTTATTTTTGCCTAGGTGTGTCAACCTAGCGGGTCTTTTATCGTGCGTAGTATTTTTTCGACTATGTCCACGCTCTTAGAATGCAGGGAGGTGCCCCTGGCTGCTTGTGTTGCCACGTTACCAGAAGATTTCTGACCAGGCAAGATTTATTGTTAAAATGCTCCAGCTGACTCATGCGGAGATTTGCCCCAGGCTATTTGGCCTTTGAGAGATTCTCCGAATCTTGATTGGATTGCCCCAGATGATAGACAATAATCACGTCTGCTCCTTGATTGGAAGTGCTTTTGTTCACTAGGTATTCATCGTGCGAATTTCCCTGCTGTTCAAACAAAAAGTCATATGCAAACAAAGTTATGTGAAAAATGCAAAGTCTATGTCTGTCTTGGAGATTTTGAAAATGCATCCTTTTTTCATAAAACAAATTAATGTTTGTAAAACATGATGTCAACTCCGTATTTACCGTAGGCCTTAAGGAGTCAGGATACCTTTTTCGTAACAGTATGCTTTCGAACTAACCCATGCTTCAGCTAGGACTTTTGAGGGTTATAACGTGGCTCGGTTCACGGTTTAAGAAACAAAGGATAAAGGCTCAAATTATTTGTACCCACCCGCTCTTCGTGATGTTCTCCAAACCTAAACTCAGTTGATCATACGTTAGACCTTGTTGAGTCTTTGCTTTGATATTCCAGTGATGGTTCGGATGTTGGTAATTTATTTTGAATAGGCAGTCATTTTTTGTCGAAGGTTTGTAAGACCTCCTTCTTTTTTGATTTTGTTATCCCTGTTTTTTTTTTCCTGAACTGTTTCCTTTTTGGAATTACAGTCAGCGGGATGCCCCAGTTTCATAAGTCCCTTTTTATAGGTTTTGACTTTACGGGCTTTTTGATTTTGGTAATGACTGCCTGTCCCTTTGATTGTTCTGCACCATCACTGTCTTTTGTTTCGTAAGGACTTCTTCGGTGCCATTCGTTATGCACTTAGATCAACTGAGAGACTACCCTGCCCCAGGTTATGATTAAGGTTTTTAAATTTCGAAGAGAAAAAACTCCTACTTCTTTGGCTCAGATGGGTTGACGAGGGATCATCATCCTTATAACTCTAGTGTTTAGGGATTGAAACAATGCCTGTACCTCATCAGCGGGGTCTTTTCAAAAGCATACTGTAGATTATGGTATCGTTTTCGTCATCCTCCCTCAAGAGGCTTAGAATTTTAGATCAAGAGTTGACATCAGAAAAAATATGAAAATAATTTGCCTTTAGTAAATACGAATATATTGTTTCAAAACAGACATATGCGATGCATTAAAGAAATAACAATGTTTAACACGAGTAAACGTTTGAACAATCAAAAGAAAGATTACAACTTGAATTCAAATGAACAAATGATTCTCAATCCTAGCCATGTCTTGGCAAAGGAGCAGTGATCACATTGGGAGCCTCTGGAGAGTCGAGCTGGACTTCCTTTGCGTCAATCAGATCTTGAACCCTGTTTCTCAAAGTCCAACAGTCATCTGTAGCATGCCCCGGGCTGTCGGAATGATAGGCGCAGCGAGCATTGGGATTATACCTTGAAGGTGTTCTGTTAGGATTCTTCGGGGGATCCATGAGAGTTACCAACTTGGTTTCCAGCAGCTGTGGCAATATCTGCGACAAGGTCATGCCGAGGGGAGTAAATTGCCTCTTAGGTCTTTCTTCCCTTTGTTGATGGTGACGCTGAGGAGCACCGGCCGGCTTTACAATAGCTACTGCGTTGACCGCACTGGATTCTCTCTTGGATGGTTTCTTCTCAGTGTTCGAGGAGTCACCACTCTGTATTTTCCCTGACTTGATGCCAGCTTCTATTCTTTCCCCGGTCAAGATCAGATATGTAAACCCAGCAGCAGAATTCCCAATCAGGTGGTTGAAGAATGGACCAGACAGGGTCCCCAAGAACATGTCGACGAGCTCGCGGTCAGTCAGAGGTGGTTGTACCCTTCCAGCAAGGTCCCTCCATTTTTGAGCATATTCTTTGAAACCTTCACCCGTACCCATAGACATCCCCTGAAGCTGAGTGCGCGTGGGAGCGAGGTCGGCATTGTACTGGTACTGCTTGTAGAATGCAGTGGCTAAGTCTTCCCAGGTACGGATGTTGGCTCCATTTAGTTGATAGAACCAGTCCAGCTGAGTCCCTGAAAGACTCTCCTGGAAAAAGTGGATCCATAAGTTCCTGTCGGCCGTGTAGGGCTGGATCCTCCTCATGTATGACCTGAGATGCAGCTTTGGACAGGATGCCCCATCGTACTTTGCAAAGGAAGGTGCCTTGAATTTGTGCGGGATCACTACCCCAGAAGACAGACCTAGATCCTCGAAGTCCAGGCCAGGCACTTTTTGTATCTCCATAGCACTTAGCCGGTCTTCCAACTGTTTGTACCTATCCACAGCCGGAGGGTACTGGTCGTCGTTGAAATCTGTCTCATCGTCGGAGACCACTGGACTGGGAACCCTTTCCTCTTGATGACTGCCTTTCCCCACAGATGGAGTTGTCCTCTCAGCTTCATCCTGCAGGGTGTTCCCAGATCTGCGTCTAGGGCTGAACAAAACAGTCCTCTTCTTCTTCTTTTCCTTCTTCAAGAGCAGAGCCTTCAGATCTTGTTGCCCCTGGGTCAAATTCATGATCAGCCCTTGGAACTGGGCATTCTGAGCCTGGAGGGCCTTGATAGTATGCTCGGTTGAGGATTTAGGATTCATGACGAGACTGCTGAAATAAACAGCGAAGAAGGTAAGCAACCTGCAGAGAAAGGGTACCTGTTATGCAATGATATGTATGATATGCATGCAATGATTTCAAGGACCTCGAGGGGTAAACAAATTGTTAGAATTGGAAACTGGTAACTTGATTGAAGGTACTTCATGTTGTTGAGAGTCCTTCTTCAAGGGTCAAAGGCTCACCATATCCAGTGGGTCATAGCCCCTGACAACCTTGTCTAGAGGAAAATAAATCCACTTTGCCCCTTGCTGGACAGTTGGTTCATCATGACCTGCATCACAAGCCCTTGAGATCCTTGAAATGGGTTAGGATGTATGCAATGGTATGATGTTATGGTATGCATGGGGTAATGTGAGTAAACCCTGTTATGAGTCCTTATTAAGGACTATAAACAGAAACCTGCAAGAAACTCGGTAAACCCTGTTATGAGTCCTAATTAAGGACTATAAACAAAACCTACAAGTAGTTCATGTGTCAGATAACAGGCATGCAAATAGTCAAGTACGAAGGCACGCAAGTCACACAAGAGAAGCCCTTAGAGTTTAGGCCAGCATGAGGTCTAGGTATTACCCTCTTTCAGTTTGTTGGTTCATACCTGTCCTATCAAAGTAACCGGGTTCTTAGAGGATCCCAATATCACTGACTACCCTCAATCGGTCATAACTCCAGCATTGCAATCTTTTCTTGCGGCCAGAACCATCACGAGAGTTTAGCCTCAATGGGCGTAGCATACTGCTACTGTTCTATTGGCCAAGTTGGGTCATTTAAGGTTCTAAGGTCTGTTGGTGCTTAATGACTCCTTGGAAGACCCATATTCTCCCCGTTTCGACACGAGGGATATCGGTACAGACCAAGGCGCCACACCAACGTAGCCACTGCTTCACCCATGTCGGTATACGCCGGACAGGTCCCTCACAGCTTATGCTACCTAAACAGGGTATCCCCAGATCCGGGTTAGGATCTATGTAACTCCCATGCAACCCACAATAGTAAAGCAAGCAAATCAATACAATTGAAAACACAGTTATGAACTAGCCCTAAGGTACACCTCACTTTAAGTTTGGTCCCCAGCAGAGTCGCCAGTTCTGTGATCGGTGGATCTGGAACTGACTGTTTAACGCTGGTTCGCGAAATGTCGCGGAAGCAAGAGTCGCCACCGTCTTTTATTTTCTCCAAATGGAAAGGACAAAAGCACAGAAAAATTCCTTAAAGAGATTGCTCTCGGTTCGGGAGGTAGGTTATAGAAAGGGAAGGTGTTAGAACCCTTTCTATCCATGGTTATCCATGGGCTCTTAGATACTTGCTCATTTGTGTTTTCAAAAATGGTTTGTTTGCTTTTCAATGTGGGTTTTAAAAAGTTTCTTTGAAAATTTCAGTTCGACTCTTGTATCGGTCCTCAAGAGTGTTTGAAAAATTGCTTTCGAAAGCTTTTTTGAAAAGGTGTCGGTGTGAAAAGTATTTTTGATTTGTTTTGTTTTGAATTTTAGAGCAAGTATCTAGAGTCGTCTACCTACCCTAAGGAATTCGTCTGTGTAAATGTCCTTTAAAGTAGTGCCATCCCACCATTGAGAGGTAGGTAGCACCACCGTTGGAGGTGTTCAGGTCAATTCGAGGTTCGGGACATGGTGATCACCAGAGCAATGGGAAGACACCTTAGAAGCTACCCTCATGCCAGGTTCCCGGATCATGAGGACTTACTAAGACATCCTCTACTCGACGATCACCTTTCGAGGCAAGGCAACAGTGAGGCGTACCCTAGGGGTGGTGTGTGCGATTTGTGTGTCGTTTTCAGTTATTTTTGTCTTTTGTCATGTTATTGGTGTTCTACGCTTGTTTTTATTTTTGTCCATACATTCTTTCATGCCATTTGTTTAACAGTTAAAAAAGTTGCGGGAAAGTAAAGATCTAAAGCTATTACAAATGGCGCGGGTCCACATCGCCAAAATTAAACCAGGACCCGATTTGACAGAAAAATAAAGAAAGTAAAAAAAATTAAAAGTGCGAGCAATTATTTACACGGCTTTGGGAGAAGTACATAAAAATTATACAGAAATAAAATAAATACGCGCATAAGAATTAAATCGAAACGAGGGCGTTGGACCCTTTTTGCAAAATTAAAATTACATGGCATTAATTAAAAAAAAGAAAAGGAATTGTTTTTTTGGTATTTTTAGTATTTATGATTTAATATGAAAAAAAGAGAATTAACTAAAATTAAAATAAGATGCAAACCCTAATTCTAATTATTTTTAGTTTATTAAGAAAAGATTAAATTTTGACCTAATATTTAACCTAATTATTTGTATACAAATTTGATTATAAAAATAAATATTTAATTATTTAATTATTTATGAAAGAAAAATAAAAGGATGAAAAATTATTAATAAAACCCTAATTCTATGTTTTTTTAGATTTTTATCAAAAAGAATTAAAATTACAACCTAATTAAAAACTAAATAATTATATACAAAATTTTTTATGGAAAATATTAAAACAAAAATATTTATTATATTTTTCCTCTTTTCTGATTTTTTTTTTATTTTTAGGTGTTTTTTTTTATATTTTGTGAAAATAATAAATTAATTGAACAAATAATAATTAAAAGCAAATAGAAAATAAAAATAGAAATATTATGGCAAACCTAGGGGGTTGTAGTCCCCAATATGGAGGTATAATCTTGAGAAATCTGGCCCAATAAGCATGGTCCGTTTGACTTTTGCTGGACATGTGTATGTGCACTGACTCAAGCCTATGGTATTCCTCCAATCTGCGCCTTTGATTTGATTCCATTGGACGCGTGGATGTTGGATTCTGAAGGTGCATGATGTACTTTGATATTGAACCTGCACGTGAATTCTTATTGAAAAACAATATGGGAATATTGAAGACCTGGGGCTCGAACCCAGGTCATGACTGTTACCAGCACTATCGCTTGCCACTGGACCAACTCACACGCGTTTAATATTAAACAATCAACAAATATTATAAAAGAAACAAAAGCGTTAGTGGGTCTTTGCGCGCGAATTTTTAAACCAGCCAATCGCCGCTTGCCACGAATTCATCTTCTTCGTTGTTTTTCTTTTTCCTGAAATACATAAACAATGAGCAACGGTTTTTAAGCGTGGCTGTAGACACCATACAAGAAAATAACGATTAGCCACTGGACGCTCATAAATTGAGCGCGAGAGTTCCATTGTCTTCGTCCAAATGCGCTGATCACAACCATGGCACCGTGGTATCCTAATTTTGCCTTATCTTAAAACCCCTAATTCGAAACTCTGCAAACCCTAAAAATCAACAATGGTATATTTGCACACAACGCATAAAAACGCAATTAATTCACATGGTAAGCATCAGAATGCATCATTGAGTAAGAGTACCTAGACTAAATGTCATGGAAATGCCTCAAAATTAAGATACGAGTATGCAATTTTATGAGAAAAATTTGGATTCTGTACAGTGATTTAAGGCTGTAGAATGGATGCTCTTGATTCAGGAAGTTTACTTGAAGTCCTTTGAAGGCAATAGGATGAAAATTTCGCCTTGAATCGTCCTGCAAAGATGTTTTCAGTTATGAGTTTTTTTGCAAAAAATTCCAAGTTTGATAATGGTTTTTCTGAGCAGCTGCGTGTGTAAAAGCATTAGGGTTGTGTTCCTTGTTTATGTATGAATCAATTAGGTCAACAAACTTGATCAGAATCTCTTGCAATCATGGTTTTAGAGATTTGATTTTTCAAGATTTTTTCCAATCTTTTTTCATGCAATTTTGTACCAATCATGATCCAATCAAACCAAATCCTTCCATATTGAATCATGCACGAATTATTGAGTAGATTATATGTGCAAAAAGATTTGATAGGTTAAGTTAAGTATTTTTCATATATTTAATTGATTTAAATGAATTATTATTAATAGAAATTCAAATAAATAAAATAAAAAATGAATAAAAATTCCCTTTGGGCCAAGTGGTCGTGCACATGCTTGGGACAATGAATTATGGAAGAAAAATGGGCCCATTAGCAATTTTAGGTCATTTGAATCAATGTTGACTTTTCAAAATATCCAAAAATTTCCCAACTTCCACAAGGCATAACTTGCTCAATTTTTAAGCTTTGCTCATGTTCTTGGACATTTTGGAAAGGTCTTTGAGTCCTATAACCAATGCCTTTTGTCTCATGTCATTTTGATTTACCAATCTCAAGTTATGGCCTTTGACTTAAAGTCCCTTTTTGTTGACTTTTGAAAATGACCTATAATGTTGAAATTGATAACTTTTTGTGAGAGCATTTCTTGGACTTGAAGTATGAAGATGAGTTGTAGGAAATGTATTTCTCTTCAAAATGAGCTTTGGATGGAATTTTTCTGATAATCCATGTGAAAGTTATGCCCTGGTCAATTTACAGTTGACTTTTTCAGCTGTCCAAATAAGGAAACTTTTGCATCTTGATGATTTTTGAGCCAAATTTTGAGAATCATGATCAAGCATTGATCAAATGATGTTTGTGACTTCAAAATGAGATGTTGACCAAAAATTTGAACTTTTGACTGCCAAATGACCATTTTGCCCCTACAGTTGACTGTAGTGCAATTAGGGTTTTGACTGTGCAGTTTTGTGCTGAAAGTCTTGAAACTTTGTATGAGGATGCTTGACCATATTTATAAGCATGTGAGACTTGATTGGACCTTTGGAAACCTCATTTTCTTGATCAGAAGCAAAACCCTAATTTTGACTGTTCAGGAGGCTCTTGACTGTGCAACCCTTGGGGAATTTTGAAGCTTGACTTGGCAAATCTTTGAAGAATATGGGAGGGAAAATTTTGGGGTACAACACTCCCCTTGATCAAAGAGCCTGTTATGGAAGGAGAGGTTCCATACACCATCCTACATCCTGACATGCCAACATCATGGGAAGAAATGCAAAAGAGTTGGATCCAACTCAAGGAAGAACGGGATACTTTTGAAGCCAGCTTCTATGCCAGTGAGAAGAAGGTTTTGGAGCTTACCCGCCGACTTCATGAGGAGGAAACTCTCAACACTTACATCGCACCAAAGAGGATGCGCAATATCTTTTTACATTAAGAATTTTGTAATATTTCGCCCATGGGGAATTTATGTACTAACAAATTTCTTCTTAATATGACGTGCATTCTTTTTGTTTGCAACAAATTTGAATTTTTGAACCCTTGAATGCATTACATGAATAGCATACCATTCATCATATGCATAAACAGGTCTTCATGCCAGGTTTCCTTATCTTTCTGCTGTTTATTTCAGCAAGATGGATTTGGAGCAAACAGTAAAGGATCTGCAGGCACAAAATTCACAGTTTAGCAACTCCTCATGACCTTGGCAAAGGGTCAAGAGGACCTCAAAGTTTTGTTGGAGAAGAATAAAGAGAAAAAGAAAAAGAGACCCGGAGTAGCCACTTTGGGAAGGAGATTTGAGCATCAAGCCAGGAGAGTTCTTGAGTTCCCCTCAACGTCTGACGAAGGGGCCGATAAAGGGAAAGGGACTGTTGTGCCTTCTGAATCCGAGGTTGAAGAGGAAGAAGACGAAGACTACTCAGAACAACAGTATCCACCAGCGGATGATAAATATAAGAACCTTGAAGATAGACTGGAAGCTATGGAGTTGCAGAGGGTGTCCGGATTAGATTTTGAAGAACTAGGGCTGGTGGCTGGGATTTTTATCCCTCCCAAGTTCAAAGTGCCGACATTCGCCAAGTACGACGGTTTGTCTTTCCCTAAGATGCACCTGAGGTCGTATGTCAGAAAAATCCAACCCCATTCATCTGATAAAGACCTCTGGGTACACTTTTTCCAAGACAACTTGTCTGGCACTCAGTTAGACTGGTTTTATCAACTCGAAAGATCAGAGGTTCATAATTGGGAAGACTTGGCAACTGCTTTTTATCGTCAGTATCAATATAATGCTGATTTGGCGCCCACTCGTACTCAGTTACAAAGTATGGGGATGGATTCCAATGAAGGGTTTAAAGAGTACACCCAGAAATGGCGTGATCTGGTGGGAAAAGTGCATCCACCATTATCAGATATGGAGTTAGTCGACATGTTTCTGGGGACCCTGTCTGGCCCTTTCTTCAACCATCTAATCGGGAGCTCTTCTGCGGGATTTACTGAACTGATTTTGACCGACGAAAGGGTAGAGGCCGGTATTAAAAGTGGAAAGATTCAAAAGGATGCTTCCGCATCCACAGCTGTTAAGAAACCTTTCCCAGCCAAGAAGGAAGCATCTGCTATGTATTCTCAGAAGGGATTGGGAAGAACTGAGCGCCGGCCGACTGTAGGGGCCGTGATGATTCAAAACTCGTTAAATGATCAACCTCATAACAATCAGTCGAGACCTAATCAACAACGGGTAGAAAGGCCACAATGGCAGTTCACCCGCATCAACATGACGCCCGCTCAGGTACTTCCCCATTTGTTGAAGCTGAATCTGACCAGTTTGAAGGAGGCGCCAAAAAACCCTAACACTTCCTCTCCATACTACCACTCCAATGCCAAGTGTGCTTACCATTCCGACAGTGCTAGACACGATACCAATAATTTCTGGGCACTTAAGAACAAAATTCAGGACTTAATTGACGCCAAAGAGGTTGAATTTGACACTCCTGAGAAGCCCAATGTTATATTCGCTCCGATGCCCAAGCACGACCACAATGTGCATGCTATTTTGGAAAATCTCCATGTTACTGATGTTGCCGATCTGTTGACTCCATTGTTAGTGATTAAAGAAAATTTGTTGCGAGCCAGGATCTTTCTGTTAGAACAATGTTTGAATCTAGTACCCTATATTTAAGTTTTGATGATAACAAAGTGAAAAGATATAGTAGTTAAATATTTTATGATTGAATTATATGCTGCCTAAAATTACTATGCTCTGACTTGCAGATATGCTGATTAAAATAAGCAAGATCACGTTTTCAGCATCAGAATATGAGTTTGCACATCAGCATCAGAAGTTGCTGAATCAGAACGTCAAGATCAGATGATCAACGCTTGCACATGCTGAAGCTTGATGAACAGAACTGCGCGTAAAACACTCTGATACAGAAACAAATTAGTTCATCAGCAGCGAAGCAGAATCAGAATGAGCCAAGCCAGATCGTGCATTGAAGAAGCAACGGTACTGTGCATTGAAAGCTAATCAATACCAACGGCATCACTCTAGACAAGATCTGCTCAAAAAGGAAAGCTTGTTAATAGCATTGAATCAAGAATATTTGCTTCAACGTTCATCTTCTCAAAGTTCTATATAAACCAAGCTTTGAAGATTATCACGGCTAATGCTTCCAAACTCTCTACACGCACAAAGCTGAACAGTAATCTTCACTCTACAAGTTTTGCTAAACCACCAAACTCTGATACTCTATTAGCGTTTAGCATCTTAGTATTCTAAGCTTCATTTGTGTAAACATCACAGTTGTGATATAGTTTTTGTAGAAAACATTCATACACACTTGTTCATTCCTTTGTAAGAAAGTGTTGCCTTGACAAACCGGATTGTGGTTTGAATCAAGAAGGTTTTAGCAGTTGCTAAAGCAGATTTGTATTCAGTTGAATATAGTGAATTAAGACCTCGTTGGAGAGAGGCGAAATCACCTTGAACGGGTGGACTGGAGTAGTTTGAGATCAAACAAACCAGGATAAAAATACCTTGTCATTTGCTTTAAGTTTCCAGTTTTACAATTCAACCCCCCCCTTCTTGTGTTTTTCACCCCTTCAATTGGCATCAGAGCGCCTGGTTCTGAGCTAAAACACTTAACCGTGTCAGTAAAAGATCCAGCGTCAGAAAAACACTATGGCAGGAAACAACTCTCATTTCAGCAATGACAACAATGAGGATAGAGACAGATTCAGCGGCAAACCTCCAGTCTTTGATGGAGAAAACTTTGACTACTGGAAAGACAGAATTGAAAGCTTCTTTCTAGCACATGATGCTGATCTGTGGGATATGGTGACAGATGGATACACGCACCCTGTTAATGCAACTGGTCAGAAGATTGATAGAAAATCAATGACTGATCAACAAAAGCGTGATTTCAAGAATCACCATAAGGCCAGAACCATCCTCCTCAGTGCTATCTCCTATACTGAGTATGAGAAGATCTCCAACAGAGACACAGCTAAGAACATCTTTGATTCTCTCAGAATGACGCATGAGGGCAACGTCCAAGTCAAGGAAACAAAGGCTCTGGCGCTCATTCAGAAGTATGAGGCGTTTAAAATGGAAGAATCTGAATCCATTGAAACTATGTTCTCCAGATTCCAGATTCTGGTAGCTGGTCTCAAAGTTCTGGACAAGGGGTACTCTACTGCTGACCATGTCAAGAAGATAATCAGAAGTTTACCCAAGCAGTGGAGGCCTATGGTTACTGCTCTGAAGCTGGCGAAAGATCTCAACAAAATCACTCTGGAGGAACTTATAAGCTCCCTCAGAAGTCATGAGATAGAGCTGGAAGCTGACGAGCCTCAGAACCAAGGTAAGCCTATAGCTTTAAAATCTAACAGAAAATCTGAATCTAAAGTTTTGCAGGCAGTTGAAGAAACATCTGATGGATCCTCATCAGAAGAAGACGAGCTTTCTCTTCTCTCCAGAAGAGTAAATCAACTGTGGAAGCAAAGACAAAGGAAGTTCAGGAATCCCAGAAGATCTGATCAGAACGAGTCTTCTTCCAGATACAGAAGGACAGATTCTTCCTCTGGATACAGAAGATCAGAAGGCTCCTCAGGTAGCAAGAAGCCAAATACAAAAGACATCATCTGCTACGAGTGCAATGAGCAAGGACACTACAAGAGTGACTGTCCAAAGCTTCAGAGGGAAAAGCCCAAAAAGAGGTTTGGAAGAGAGAAGAAGAAAAGTCTCATGGCCACATGGGATGACTCTGACTCGTCTGAAGCTGACTCAGAATCAGATGATGAAAGGGCGAACATAGCGCTTATGGCTAACATTCCAGATGACAGTGAAGCTTCTGACTCAGACTCAGAATCAGACACAGAAGAGGTATTCCCTAACTTCGCTGTTAATTTTACAAAGGCTGAACTTGCTGAAAGCCTCAATGAAATTCTGGAACGTTATCAGCAGATTAGAGCTAAATTCAGAGATCTGAAAAGAACTCTTGAATCTGACTCTAATAAGTCTGAGAGTCTCAAATTGGAAAACTCTGAGCTGAGAGATAAAATTTTAAAATTAGAAAACTCTTTACAAAACTCTCAGAAGGAACCAATTGCTGAAACTCCCAGCAACGCTGATGAGATCATCAAGGAGTATGATCATAGTTTCCAAAAGTTCCTTGCTAAAAGCATAGATAGAAGCAGAATGGCTTCAATGATCTATGGAGTTAGCAGAAACGCAGGAAAGGAATAGGATACCTAGGTAAGGTTCCTACACCTAAAAATGTCATGGATTTAACAATTAAATACACTCCTCTAAATTCACACTTTGTGTATGGTCACACACATGACATCAAATATACTAGTAGTAATCACTTTGTGAAACCAAAATTCAACCAGAGTTTTGGTAAAACTAACAAATCAGGACCCAAGAAGATCTGGGTACCTAAGGATAAAATAATACATGTTGCAGATATCTTTAGCAGCAAGTCAGAAACACCAGTCATGGTACCTGGACTCTGGCTGCTCACGTCACATGACGGGAAGAAGGCATATGTTCCAAAGCCTGGAACTTAAGCCTGGAGGCCACGTTGGCTTTGGAGGCAATCAGAGGGGAAAGATAATTGGCTCTGGAACTGTAGGTAACGGAAATCTTCCCTCTATTAATAATGTTCTGCTTGTTGATGGATTGATGCATAACCTGTTATCCATAAGTCAATTAAGTGATAACGGTTATGATATAATCTTTAATCAAAAATCATGTAAAGCTGTTAGTCAGAAAGATGGGACTATCCTATTTAATGGTAAGAGGAAAAACAACATTTACAAAATCAAACTTTCTGAACTTAAGAGTCAGAACGTAAAATGTCTTCTGTCTGTTAACAACGAGCAATGGATCTGGCACAGAAGATTGGGACATGTTAGTATGAGAAGAATATCTCAGATTAACAAACTCAATCTGGTCAGAGGACTTCCAAATTTGAAGTTCAATTCAGATGCTCTGTGTGAAGCATGTCAGAAAGGCAAATTTGCAAAACCCTCTTTTAAATCCAAAAATGTTGTTTCTACCTCTAAGCCATTAGAACTTCTGCACATTGACTTATTTGGACCAGTTAAAACTGCTTCTGTCAGTGGCAAGAAGTATGGGTTAGTAATCGTAGATGACTATAGCAGATGGACATGGGTAAAGTTCTTAAGACACAAGGACGAGTCACACTCTGTGTTTGTTACCTTCTGTAACCAAGTTCAGAATGAAAAAGATCTTAGAATCGTTAAAGTCAGAAGTGATCATGGTGGAGAATTTGAAAATAAAGATTTTGAGTCATTCTTCAATGACAAAGGCATTCTGCATGATTTCTCTTGTCCTAGAACTCCCCAACAAAATGGAGTTGTAGAACGAAAGAACAGAACATTGCAAGAAATGGCCAGAACCATGATCAACGAGACAAACGTTGCTAAGACTTTCTGGGCAGAGGCAATAAACACAGCGTGCTACATTCAGAATAGAATCTCAATAAGACCTATTCTGGAAAAGACTCCATATGAATTGTGGAAGAACAGAAAGCCCAACATTTCGTATTTTCATCCATTTGGATGTACTTGCTATATGTTAAACACTAAGAATTATTTGAACAAGTTTGATTCTAAGGCACAGAAGTGTATTATGTTAGGATACTCTGAACGCTCAAGAGGGTACAGAGTATACAATACAGAAACACAGATTGTGGAAGAATCAATCAGTGTTCGTTTTGATGACAAGCTTGACTCTGAAAAGTCAAAGCAGAATGAAAATCTTGCAGGTATAGAAATTGAATTTGCAGGTTCTGAAGACAAGTCATCAGAAGCTCTCAACACAGACATTCCTTCAACGTCTGAAAGAAGCAATGCTAAGAATCCTACAACTGCTGCTGATCAACCTCAGAAGAGATTACCCAGAAGCAGTTTGGATCACCCAGAAGAGACTATCCTAGGAAGAAAGGAAGATCCAATCAGAACAAGAGCAAGCTTCAGAAACTCTGAAGAAACTCTGATGGGACTTGTGTCTCTGATTGAACCTTCTTCTATTGATGAAGCACTTCTGGACAATGACTGGATTCTGGCAATGCAAGAAGAGCTGAATCAATTCACCAGAAACGACGTTTGGGATCTCGTTCCAAGACCAAAAGGATTCAACGTCATTGGAACAAGATGGGTGTTCAGAAACAAGCTCAATGAACAAGGTGAAGTCGTCAGAAACAAGGCACGACTGGTTGCACAAGGTTATAGTCAGCAAGAGGGGATAGACTATACAGAAACCTTTGCCCCAGTCGCCAGGTTAGAATCTATCAGACTTTTAATTTCATTTGCTGTTAACAGAGGCATCACTCTGTATCAGATGGATGTCAAAAGTGCATTCTTAAATGGTTATATAGAAGAAGAAGTGTATGTTCACCAACCCCCAGGTTTTGAAAATACAAAACATCCAGAACATGTTTTCAAACTGAAAAAGTCACTGTATGGTCTGAAACAAGCTCCCAGAGCTTGGTATGAAAGGCTAAGTAACTTTCTGCTTGAAAATGAGTTCACCAGAGGGAAAGTGGACACCACTCTATTCTGTAAAACAGTTAAGAGTGACATTTTAGTCTGTCAAATTTATGTTGATGATATAATCTTTGGTTCTACTAATCCTTCTCTTGGAAGAAAATTTGCTAAGTGTATGCAGGCAGAATTTGAGATGAGCCTCATGGGGGAACTGAAGTTCTTTTTAGGAATTCAGATCAATCAAACTCCAGAGGGAACTTACATTCATCAGAGCAAATACATCAGAGATCTTCTGAAGAAATTTGACCTCTCAGAATGTAAGCCATCAAAGATTCCAATGCATCCCACGTGCATTCTGGAAAGAGAAGAGGTAAGCAAAAGCGTAGAACAGAAGGTCTACAGAGGTATGATTGGTTCTCTCCTTTATCTGACTGCTTCAAGACCTGATATTCTATTCAGCGTATGTATTTGTGCTAGATTCCAATCAGATCCTAGAGAATCTCACTTAACAGCTGTTAAGCGAATTTTCAAGTATCTGAAAGGTACTACTAATTTGGGTTTGTTTTATAGAAAATCTAGTGATTACAGTTTAGTAGGCTACTGCGACGCTGATTTTGCTGGAGACAGAGTGGAACGAAAAAGTACTTCTGGAAGCTGCCAGTTTCTGGGAGAAAATCTGATCTCATGGTCCAGCAAAAGGCAATCAACTATTGCTCTGTCAACAGCAGAAGCTGAGTACATAGCAGCAGCTGGATGTAGCACACAGATGCTCTGGATGAAAAGTCAGCTTGAAGACTTCCAGATTTTTGAGAGTAACATTCCTATTCTTTGTGATAATACTTCTGCTATTTGCTTAAGTAAGAATCCTATTTTACATTCTAGAGCTAAGCATATAGAAATAAAACATCATTTCATTAGGGACTATATTCAGAAAGGAATTTTAAACTTGAAATTTATAGATACAGACCATCAATGGGCTGATATCTTTACAAAACCCCTTTCAGAAGATAGGTTTAATTTCATTCTGAAACATCTCAGCATGAAAGTATGCCCAGAATGAAAATGCTTTAATTCCATATTTTTATCTTTCAGAATGTATTTATATTACTGTGAACTTCTGATCAATCTTCTTTCAGAAAGTAAGAACATGCAGATTGTATCAGAGGCAAGTCTAAAGATCTGAGAGTCTAATCTCAAATACAGACGTGCTGATCACTACATCAAACAAGTGTCATCCAATCATCAGCAAATCCCTGAAGCAGAACGCGTGCACGTTTCTGAGAAGGCAAAGCGCTGATTGGGTGCATTGAGACACATGTCTGGTAACCGTTTTTAAGTATCTTTCTCAAATCCCCCAAAATCAGCAAGCATTAAATGCAAAAGTAATCACGCCTGTTAATGGCAATCATTATCTTTTTCTCTCTCTTAAAAAACGTTTTATTTTTCAAAATAATTTTTGAAAATCCTATTTAAGCACATTACTCTTCATGTTTATTCTTTACGCTTATTCATAATCTCTTAAGAATTTTTCTGCATATCTCCTTCAAAACCCTAGCTTTTCTCAAATCACTCTCAAGCTTTTTGTGTGAGAACAATGGCATCCTCCAGCATTTCTGCAGGAAATCAGAAGAAGGAAACCTCTGAGCAATATCAAGCGCCTACCAGAACTCTTCTCACACCGGTTAAGAATCTTGAGGTTCTCTCTGAATTAATCATCGATTTCGAAAGTTTGAAGGATAATGGATTTGACCTAACTGCTGAAGTCAAAGCTCAAAAGTGGGAGAGGTACTTTGATAGATTGGTTGGACCAACCTTCCCAGAGCTTGTCAAAGAATTTTGGATTCATGCCAAGATTGATAAGCATCTAGTCATCTCTTCTGTCATGGGAAAGAAGATAATAATTTCTGAAGACCTCATTGCCAGGTTAATAGGTCAAAGTGGTGGTGGAGTCCGTTGTGTGGACATGGCTGATAGGTGCCCTGATATTGGTGTGGTAGCCAACTGTATTTTCACTCTTGGTTTTCCCAGCAGCAAAATCAAGGATCTGAAGGATCACTGCAGAGTGTGGGCCAAGATTGTTCTAGGCTGTTTCAATCACAGGAAGCCCACAAGCTCTCCTGACTATATAAACGTGGATCAGCAATTTCTGATCTACTTTATTAATCAGAGGGTGAAGATCAATTTGGCACACTTCCTGTTCAATCATCTGAAGACTAGTGTGAAAGAGACTAGAGAAGAAGAAAGGACGAAAAGAGACTGGATACCATTTGGGAGGCTCATATCAGATATTCTGACAGAGAATAAGCTGATAGATTATCTGAGCGAAGCTAAAGTACTGGGCAATTTTGAACCAACTGTTGGAAAACCGCTGAATGCTAAGAATCTGAAAAAGATGAAGCTGATAGACAATATCAGGAAGGAACCCAGAGCTTCTTCAACTGCTGACATCTCCAGAAGAAGAGTGCCTCTGAGTGATTTCCCAAGATTTTCTGAAATGGAATCCCATCCTGATGTGTTTGCCAAGTATCCAGATTCTCACAAGGAAGAAGTTGCAGGTTCAAAGCTGAAGATCAAAGATCTGAGTCAAGTTCAACCTGAAGTGATTCAGAAGAAGTCAAAGAAGAGGAAAGCAGAAGGATCATCTCACCAGACTCCAAAGAAACGAGGTAATTCATCTGCTGCTCCTATTTCAATTTCCTCTACTATTCCAACATCTGTTGCTCCGCCTCCAACCTCTCACAGAATTTCCATTCCAATCCCCACTATTGATGAAACCATACCAGAAGACCCTTCTGAGGCCTTACAACTCAGAAGAACCAGAATCAAAATTCCCCTCAAAATTACCAAACAACAACCAACTGTTTCAACAACACCAGCACTTGATAGAGTGCTAGCTGACATTGAGCGTGAACATACTTCTGTTCAACCTCACTCTGAACCACCAAATATTCCTCCTCCACAACCAGAACCACAACCAGAACCACAACCAGAACCACAACCAGAACCACAACCAGAACCAGAACAACAACAACCTATCACAGAAGAACCTCTGATCCCTGAACAATCAGAAGTTCCACCTCCTCAACCAGAAAATAATCCTCCCTCACCTCAAACAGAGTTTCATCGCTATGAAACCCCATCTCCTCATCATTCTGATCCCCACTCACCTCAACCTTCACCGCTGGCAATACAGTTGCCATGTGGAACCACCATTGTCAGACCCCAATTACCATCATCAGAGGAATCAACACCTCCAAAAACTCCAACCACTCCAATAGACATATCCTCTGACTCTGATAACCATCCACCAAAACAAACAGCACCTCAGCACACCTCTGAAAACCAATCATCTGAAAACCCCAGCAGAACATTCATTGACTTAACAAGTCTTGAACGTCTTGCTGATTTAAGACACAAATTGGCCATTCCCAAACCAAAGCAACTAGATGTTGGCTCTGGTATTTTGGACTTTGAAACAGGTATGCTGCAGTGGATTGCTTCTCTGAAGCAAGTCTGTCCCGGGATGATCGACCCAGCTGCTTCTGATCAGCTCTGGTCACAGTTCAGAGTATGGGTTCGTGCTGAAGCACTCAAGCTGCAGGACGTCAACTATGAGCAGGCTCAACAGAACTTTAGCAAGCTGCTGAAGGAAGTTGAGAGTCAGCTGCCTCAAGAAGTTGTGCTCCCTCTGGACTCTGAATCGTGGTCTGAGAAAGAACAAGCTGCACAGGTGCAACCTTCAGAAGAAGACAAGACTCTTCAGGAAGAGAATCCAGCAGAAGATGTAGCTGAAAGTTCTGAGAAGCTTCCTCCTGCTGAAAGTTCTCAAGCTGCCTTGGACAGGCAGGCTCTGGAAGAATTAAGGCTGAATGACTTGCGTCTACAGCAGCGGATGGAAGAGAGTGATCAGAAGATGGAAGCAAGAATGAATGTCCAGGACAGCAAGATTGATACTGTTGTCACCATGGTTCAGAAGCAGAATGCAACTTCTGAAAAGATTCAAGCAATGCTGGAAAGCCTGTTCTCACGCATGCCCCCACAACCTTGAAATTTTTTCATGCATGACATTCTCTATATTTTCGTCATTTTCTGATGTACTTTTGACTATGTTTTGACTATGCTTGTGTAATGTTCTTTCCTCTGAACTATTTTTAATATAATTTGTTTTTCTGATCTAAATTGTTTTAGCACATCACTAACACTTTTTGATTGCTGACAAAAAGGGGGAGAACAAGAATGATATTTAAAATCAATAACGGCTAACTAGACAGAAATTCTCAAACATTCTAACTCTATTACTTGAAATGTTTTTCTGTTTTGTTGTTAAGTCTACAGGCACAAGGAAGCTCTGAACACTATGAAGACTAAGAACTAGAAGCTCTGATCAAAATATAAAAGCTCATGTTGCTCTGATCAAATATGAAGTTCTGATATATGAAGATCTGATCGACCTAACACTCTGATCCGAAGCAAAGCTCTGACAGGAAAAGCTCTGAAGCTCTGCTCTCTGATAAGTCAAAGACTTATAATCTGATGCTCAAAGATAGAAAAAGATCTGACTCTGAAGAACACACATATCAAAGGGAAGTAACAAACTCAGGGGGAGTATCTCTTAACTCTGACTTCTCCGTACTTCTTATTCTGATACATAGATCTGATAACTTTTCACGTTATTTTTCATTTAAAATATCTAGTTTTTGTCATCATCAAAAAGGGGGAGATTGTTAGAACAATGTTTGAATCTAGTACCCTATATTTAAGTTTTGATGATAACAAAGTGAAAAGATATAGTAGTTAAATATTTTATGATTGAATTATATGCTGCCTAAAATTACTATGCTCTGACTTGCAGATATGCTGATTAAAATAAGCAAGATCACGTTTTCAGCATCAGAATATGAGTTTGCACATCAGCATCAGAAGTTGCTGAATCAGAACGTCAAGATCAGATGATCAACGCTTGCACATGCTGAAGCTTGATGAACAGAACTGCGCGTAAAACACTCTGATACAGAAACAAATTAGTTCATCAGCAGCGAAGCAGAATCAGAATGAGCCAAGCCAGATCGTGCATTGAAGAAGCAACGGTACTGTGCATTGAAAGCTAATCAATACCAACGGCATCACTCTAGACAAGATCTGCTCAAAAAGGAAAGCTTGTTAATAGCATTGAATCAAGAATATTTGCTTCAACGTTCATCTTCTCAAAGTGCTATATAAACCAAGCTTTGAAGATTATCACGGCTAATGCTTCCAAACTCTCTACACGCACAAAGCTGAACAGTAATCTTCACTCTACAAGTTTTGCTAAACCACCAAACTCTGATACTCTATTAGCGTTTAGCATCTTAGTATTCTAAGCTTCATTTGTGTAAACATCACAGTTGTGATATAGTTTTTGTAGAAAACATTCATACACACTTGTTCATTCCTTTGTAAGAAAGTGTTGCCTTGACAAACCGGATTGTGGTTTGAATCAAGAAGGTTTTAGCAGTTGCTAAAGCAGATTTGTATTCAGTTGAATATAGTGAATTAAGACCTCGTTGGAGAGAGGCGAAATCACCTTGAACGGGTGGACTGGAGTAGTTTGAGATCAAACGAACCAGGATAAAAATACCTTGTCATTTGCTTTAAGTTTCCAGTTTTACAATTCAACCCCCCCCCCCCCCCTTCTTGTGTTTTTCACCCCTTCACTTTCCTGGTTGTGGTAAAGACTGTTATTTTTGTTTGAACGTTCAAGGTGATTGTCCAATGTTGAAGTCAGGTGTCCAACGCTTGATGGATACTCAAGAGATACTTTTCCAGAAAACCCCTGTTGACACTTGCAATCCTATTACTCCTGATACTTGTGATACTTCAACCAACGATATTGCTATCATAACCATTTCCGACAATCCTCCCAAGGCTTGCAAAAGGCCTGTCAGGATTACGCCCAACTCTGAATGTGTACCTTTAAAGATCACCATGCCGGGACCTATCCCGTACCAATCCAGCAAAACGATACCATGGAACTACGGGGGAGAAATCTTCTACCATGGTATCAAACAAATCGAGACAGTCCAAGAGATTTCTGAAGAAGAAAACCCTGATGTAGGGAACATCGCGGGTACAAGAAAGATAACCCGCAGTGTCCAGATCTTTTCTCCGGAGATTGCTCCCCCCCGAGCATTTTTCGGACCCTTGAAAGCTTCTGCACCTGTTGGACCATCTGTGCAAGGCCCAGTGATTGAAGAACTGGATACTCCTGTAGTAAAACCATCTGCTGAAACTACCGACAAGGGTAAGGGGATACTGGAAGTGCCTGTCAAGACGAAGGCTCATGCTGTGGTTATCCCCGAAACCACTCAGAAAGAAATGGATGAAATCTTGAAAATTATCAGAAAAAGTGACTACGACATTGTGGAACAATTAGGGCAGACCCCTTCTAAAATTTCAATGTTGGCTCTTCTGCTCTGTTCTGAGGCCCACGCTAAGGCCCTGATCAAATTCTTGAAGGCGGCACATGTTCCCCAAGAGACTTCGGCTGACCAATTTCAGGAATGTGTGGCCAGTCTTACTGCTGATAATGGCCTTGGCTTTTCCGATGTTGACTTAACTCCCAAAGGAAGGAAACACAATGATGCGTTAAATGTTTCAGTTGAATGCCGGTGAACCACTCTCGCCCATGTCTTAGTTGATACTGGTTATTCCTTGAATGTGCTTCCAAAGAAAGCCTTAGACCGTTTGGACTGCGAAGTACTGACTCTCAAACCTAGTAATATCGTCGTAAGGGATTTTGATGGTTCCAAGAGAATGGTTCATGGAGAGGTTGATATTCCTATCAAAGTAGGCACGGAAGTTTTCAACTCTACCTTTTACGTGATGGACATCCGTCCGTCATATTCATGTTTGCCAGGAAGACCGTGGATCCATTATGCCGGGGCAGTTACCTCCTCTTTGCACCAGATGCTGAAATATCTTGTTAAGGGTAAAATTATAACGGTGCACGGTGAGGAAGAGTACATGATAAGTCATCTCAACTCCTTCCGTTATATGGAGATGGATGGCGAGTTCATCGAAACGCCTTTCCAGTATTTTGAGGAAGTTTCTCCCGAGGTAGCAGTCGCGAAGACGATGATTGAGGTACCCATCATTCCCAAGCTTGTGCCTAGGATGTCATCTCTCAAGGACGCGGAGGCAGTGATCAAAGAAGGGAAGAGTACAACATGGGGGAAATTGCCTGATTTTCCCCATAAGACAGACAAATTTGGACTAGGGTTTACAGCTGCAGGACAGAAGGCTATGCATCGTTCCAAGACTGGAGGGCCACCTATAAGGATCACTCATCACTGAATTAATGTTGTTGAAGATGAAGATGAAGAGAACGACTTCGAAGATTGGATCTTTCCGACCGTCGAAGGGGGTCTAAGCAACTGGGAAGCAAAGGATTTTGTTCCCATCACCTTTATCAACCAGTAATTTTATCTTTGAACAGTTTCCCATTTTTATGGTATGTAATAACTAAAACAATTCACACACTATTTTCGCCTCATGCCTTACCCGGGGCATGTAGGTCCATTTGTAAGGGTTTGGTTTTCTTCATAATCATATGCCATGTTTTAATGAATCATTGGACGTTTTTCATCTATAAACTGTTGTGTTCATTTTTCTTTCCTTTTGCATTTTTGTTTGTTTAAGGATGGCTATCCCTTACACACACCCACACTCACAAATGCAGGTACCCATCCATTCTGGATTCCGTGGGCAACTGTTCTGTTTCAGCCTTCGATAACTCTGAGGATTTGGTCAATCACGCTGAGTATGAAGTTGACGAAGATTGTGAAGTGCCGGGAGAGTTAGCCAGACTTTTGCAACAAGAAGAGCGGGCTATTCTGCCTCACGAGGAGTTGCTAGAAACCATCAACTTGGGGACAGAGGAGGACAGGAAAGAAGTAAAAGTGGGTGCAAACCTAGAACCAGGTGTCAAGGAACGCTTAGTGCAGTTGTTGAATGAATACGTTGAAATCTTCGCTTGGTCTTATGAAGACATGCCAGGGTTAGACACAGATATCGTGGTTCACCATCTTCCTACAAGAGAAGACTGTCCACCGATCAAGCAAAAGGTCTGACGAATGAGGCCTGACATGTCTGAAAAGATTAAGGCTGAAGTAATGAAACAATTCAACGCTGGCTTTCTGGCTGTTACAACCTATCCACAATGGGTTGCTAACATTGTGCCCGTACCCAAAAAGGACGGTAAGGTCAGAATGTGTGTGGAATATCGGGATTTGAACAGGGCCAGCCCTAAAGACGATTTTCCACTACCGCATATCGACATCTTGGTTGACAACACAGCTCAACACAAGGTTTTTTCCTTCATGGACGGATTCTCGGGCTACAACCAAATTAAAATGGCCCCCGAGGACATGGAGAAAACTACTTTCGTCACACAATGGGGTACCTTCTGCTACAAGGTGATGCCGTTCAGACTGAAGAACGCAGAGGCAACCTATCAACGCGCCATGGTAGCTTTATTTCATGATATCATCCATCATGAGATCGAAGTTTACGTAGACGACATGATAGCTCGATCACAGACAGAAGAAGAACACCTTAATCATTTGCAAAAGCTGTTTGCCAGGTTGAAGGAGTATAAACTCAGACTGAATCCAAGCAAGTGCACTTTTGGAGTTAGGTCTGGTAAACTTCTGGGATTTATTGTCAGCAACAAGGGAATTGAGGTTGATCCAGCTAAAGTAAAGGCTATACAAGAAATGTCTGCCCCCCGTACTGAAAAGGAGGTTAGAGGATTCTTGGGACACTTGAACTATATTGCGAGGTTCATCTTTCACCTGACATCTACCTGCGAGCCAATTTTCAAACTGCTGAAGAAAGATCAGGTAGTTGAATGGAACGATGATTGTCAAGTTGCTTTTGATAAGATCAAGGAGTACTTACTAGAACCTGCTATTCTGATGCCACCCGTCGAAGGAAGGTCGTTGATCATGTATCTGACTGTTTTGGATAACTCAATGGGGTGCGTACTGGGTCAACATGACGAGTCTGGCCGAAAAGAGCATGTCATTTATTACCTTAGCAAAAAGTTTACCGACTGTGAGACTCGCTACTCACTGCTCGAGAAAACTTGCTGCGCTTTGGTATGGGCTGCTCGCTGGCTAAGGAAATATATGTTGACTCATACCACTTTGCTGATTTCCAAGATGGATTCGATCAAGTATATCTTCGAGAAGCCGGCTTTATCTGGAAGAATCGCTAGATGGAAAATGATCCTGACTGAATATGACATCCAATATACTACCCAAAAAGCTATAAAGGGGAGTGTACTAGCTGACCATCTAGCTCACCAAGCCATCGAAGATTATCAGTTTATGAGATTCGACTTCCCTGACGAGGACATCATGACATTGGACAAAATTGAGAGTAACAGACCGTATGACGGACTTGAACAAGGATCCTGATGGACCCTATACTTTGATGGTGCTTCGAGTGCACTTGGCAACGGTATCGGTGCAGTACTCATTTCTCCAGATGGTTGCCATACACCCTTCACTGCCCGACTTTGCTTCAGTTGTACCAATAACATGGCTGAATATGAAGCTTGCATCTTTGGTCTCAAGGCTGCTATAGACTTGGGAATCAAATCTTTGGTCGTATTTGGGAACTCGGTTTTGGTTATTAGTCAAGTCAAAGGAGAGTGGGACACTAAACGCCTGCTTTATGCAAAGGGCAAACAGTTGGTGAGGATAAGTAAAGATGGCAGTCTTCATTACAACCCGGGAATACACCGGCTTTCAACAAGTTCATCTTAATGATTGGGAGTGGAGTCAAGAGTTCATCAATTGTGGTAACAAACAAATCCTCTTCAACATCATTGGTGTTGTGACCATGTCTAGGCATAGGAGCAGAAATGACGTTTGGCTTCTCGGGCGCATCGAACTCAATCTCTTTTGCCTCTATAAGATCTTGAATTTTGTTTTTTAAGGCCCAATAGTTGTTGGTGTCGTGACCCGGACTTTCAGAATGATATGCGCAACGAGCATTTGGGTGATAATGAGGGGACGCTGTGTTGGGGTTTTTGGGAGCTTCTTTCAAAGTTGCCAAATTAGATTTCAGAAGGTGCGGTAAAACCTGGGCTAGAGTCATATTAATTTTGGTGAATTGCCGAACTGGCCTTTCCACCCTCAATTGGTTACTTCTTGGTTGATCAGATGTAGGCTTTGGGATCATAACAGCCCCTACTATTGGTCGACGTTCAACTCTCCCTTGATTCCTTTATGGATATACAACAGATACCTCCTTCTTCCCAATGAAAGGCTTCCTCACAATTGTAGAGGCAGATGAATCCTTCCGAATCTTTCCACTTCTTATGCCAGCTTCCACCCTCTCTCCGGTTAGTATTAACTCAGTAAATCCTACAGATGAGCTTCCAATCAGATGGTTGAAGAAAGGGCCCGATAGAGTGCCTAAGAACATGTCCACCAACTCCCTTTCATACAGAGGGGGTTTAACTCTCCCAGCTAGATCTCTCTATTTCTGCGCGTAATCCTTGAAACCCTCATTGGGAGGAATGGCAATACTCTGAAGTTGAGTACGGTAGGCGCCAAATCAGCATTATATTGATATTGCTTATAGAAAGATGCGGCAAGGTCTTCCCAGTTGTGGACGTTGGCCCTTTCCAATTGGTAAAACCAGTCGAGTTGTGTTCCAGATAAACTATCTTGGAAAAAATGCACCCATAAGTCTTTATTGGCGGAGTGCGGCTGGATCTTTCTCACATATGATCGGAGGTGCATCTTAGGACATGACACCCCATCATATTTTGCAAACAACGACACTTTGAACTTCGGTGGGATCATAATTCCCGACACTAGTCCCAATTCTTCAAAGTCAAGACCTGGCACCTTTTGTATTTCCATAGCACTCAAACGCTCTTCTAGATGCCTGTACTTATCATCTGCTGGAGGATACTGTTCCTCGGAGTAGTCTTCTTCGTCTTCCTCCTCTTTAAATTCGGACGGGACCGCTGTTTCTTTTCCTTTCCCCTCTCCTTCCCCGGAAGTGGTTGCAAAATTCAAGGTTCTTCTAGTCTGTCCCTGAAACCTTCTCCCCATGTTCAAAACCCCAGTGAACTTCTTTATTTTCTTCCTTCTTTCTTCAGCTAACAGAGTCTTTAACTCCTCTTGCCCCTTGGCTAGGGTCATGAGTAACTGTTGAAACTGCGTGTTTTGAACTTGAAGATCTTTGACTGTCTGTTCGAGATCCATCTTACTGAAATAAACAATAGAGAGATGAGGAAACTCGTTGCAAAAGACCTGTTTATGTTATGATGAATGATATGTGCGTATGGAATGTTTTCAAGGATTTTTAAAGATTCAAGTTCGTTTTAGACAAAAAGAAAACACACGTTATATTAATATGATAGAATTTGAGTACATCAATGCCCCTTGGGCAAAATAATACAACACTCTAAGATAAAAATGTAGTGCGCATCCTCTTTGGTGCTATGTAGGCATTTAGAGTCTGCTCCTCATGAAGTAGCCTAGTGAGTTCCAAAACCTTCTTCTTGCTTGCGTAGAATTGGGCTTCGAAAGTATCTCGCTCTCCTTTAAGCTGTATCCAATCCCTTTGTAGGTCTTCAAGAGATGTGGGCATGTCAGGATGTAGGATAGTGTATGGAACTTCTCCTTCCTTAACAAGCTCAATGATCACCGGGAGAATGGAAGGATAAGGCATCATAAGACTTTGAGCGTGGGTTCGTACCCATTTGAGGTAAGGCTCAAGAGGGATGGAATTCTTGTGTCCCAAAGTCTTTCTATCCACCTTGTTTAGCATCCTCCATGCTCGGATGAATCTCTGGCGAAGACCTTGATCTTCGTTGTCGTAGTCGAACACCAAGCCTTGAATCAACATCTCATGCGGGCCATCCCTTCGGGCATAACCAAACTGTCTTAGAGCTAAGCATGGGTTGTAGGTGATGCCTCTCCTAATGCCAAGTAGAGGGACATTAGGTAATTCCCCACAACAGTCAACAATGATAACATTCTCTTTGGATCGAGAGCACCAATGAACATCTGAATGTTTAAGTGTCATTAACCTTTGGGACCACCTTAATCCTTGCTCATTCTTTAAGACTGATTGGGGAAGATGAGACATCAACCATCTTTCCAGGAGAGGAGTGCAACACATAAGGACACCTCTTTTCCTCATTGTACGAGTGTGAAAAGAGTGTAGGATATCCCCTAGCAATGTAGGCACCAGATTGCATGACATGAAGATTTTGATGGCACTCACATCTATGAGTTGGTTAGGATTGGGAAACAAAACCATCCCATAGATGAGGAGAGCCACAATTTCCTTAAAAGCTTGCAAGTATAAGGAATTCCAACAACTTTGGGCTTTCTCAAACAGGAACTTTGCTAAGAAGCCTTTGACACCACTTCTAGTTTCCCAATGAGTTGTGACATCAGATGAGTGCAAGTGCAGAGCTTGAGAAATCTCTTCTGGCTTTGGGTCTCTTTCCGTACCGTAGAAAGGTAGTTGATTGAGAATGGGAATCCTCAAGAGTTGAGATAATTCTTCCAAAGTAGGCACAAGCTGATAGTCAGGAAATGTGAAGCAATGGTGCAAAGGATCAAAGAACTGGAAGAGCACCTTCATCATACCCTCATCTGTGTTAGAGGTGGCCAAGTTGAGTAGACGACCATGCCTCTCGGTGAATGGAGAGTTCTCAGGGATCCTTGAAGCTAGCTCCTTAAGTTGTGAAGGAATTCTTACAAGGTTGACTTGGATAGTTTTCCTGGGAAGTGAATCCATATCCTACAAAACAAGAACAAAGATGAACCTCCAAAATCCTTGAAATGGTTAGTGAATTCATATGATGATCATGATGTCCATGATGTTATGTACAAATATGCATATACAAGCAAAAAAACAAGTTCTTAGTTTAGGCTTGCATGAGGTTTTATAGGTAAGTACCCTCTTCAAGTTTTGTTGGCTCAAACCTGTCCTAGTAATAGTAACCGGGTTCTAAGGAGCTCAATATCACCGGATTGTTTCCTTGGTCATTGTTTCAGCTCAAGCCTCTTTAATGGCGACCGAAATATCCCAAGAAACCAACCCTCAATGAGTGTAGTATCGATTATCTACCAACTTCGGACTGCACCAAAGCCGGTCATCTCACTACATCTTAAAGGCCAAGTTGGTCAAGTAAAGGGTTCAAGAAGTTCATTAGTGCTTCATGACATCACTCAGCGGCCCCGTATTCTCTTTGATTGACTCAAAGGCTACCTGTACCCATAAATATGTCACACTAACATAGCTATTGCTTAGACCATGTCAGTATACCCCGCACAAATTCCACAACGTATTACTATTTGCCTATAATGTATCCCAAATCCGGGTAGAGGATTTCAAACCCAAACAAAGAACCATAATGTAAAGCAAACAAGTCAAACAATGTAAGCAAGTAAATTTGATCTAGCCCTAAGGTAACCCCACTTTTATAAAATTCCCCAGCAGAGTCGCCAGTTCTGTAATACAGTGGGAGAACTGACTTGAGGGTTTTGCGTTTTATCGCAAATGTTGCGGTTAGTAAGAGTCGCCACCGACTTTTATTTTATCCAAAAAGGAAAGGTGAAAAAGCACAGGAAAGACCTTTAAGATTGTTTCTTGAGTTCGGGGGGTAGATTATGAAAAGGGAAGGTATTAGCACCCTTTTCATCCATGGTTTTCCATGGGCTCTTAGTTACTCGCTAGATCACATGCTTTTGTTGTTTGAAATTGTGTTTGGTGTGGTTTTGAAAGTATTTTGTAAAAGAGGCCATTTTTTAAGGAAATCTTTGTAATGATTCTCGTTTGTAAGAATGTATACAAAGATGTTTGTCTTTTTGAAAATGTTTTCAATGTTTGTAAGATGTTTTGAAATGTGTGTGTGTGTGTGTTTTAGAAAATAGCAAGGATAGTTGTTTGAAAATAGAGCAAGTAACTAGAAGTAATCTACCTACTCAAATGTCTTTCTTGTTCATTTTCTATTCCTTTGACATTGTTGTCTTACCATTGATTTGGTAAGCCACCCTATCTTTGGATGTAAACAGGACGGGCGAGGGTCATCGTATAACCATGATTAGCAATGTTGCAAAGTATCTTAGCATTTTTGAGGGACCTAAGATCATCTTGTAAGGCAACATTGAATAGCGTCATCGAGGGACTATGATCTTATACTTGTTTGTTTTGCCAAGATACTTCACATGCGTAATATGGCCATTTTTGTATAAGGCAACTAAGTGGAGAAACCCTAAGGATGCTTGTGTGCAAGTGTTTTACTTTCATGCTTTGATTTTGTCTTGGATTTAGGGTTTTCTATTTGATTTGTTTTTATCTTTCCATTCAAACCCTAATTACTAACATGGTATGTAAAAGCGGTAAATTGCGTAATTTAAAGACTATTACGCTATTACAACATTTTTATGGGAGGGGGAATACAAATTTGAATGGGGATTTGCAATAATGTAAATCTAATTTAGCTATTACAACCAAATCAAATTTGTACAAATATTTGAATAAACAAATACAATATTTAAATATACAATATTATGTATATGCAAGAAAAGATTTTTGTTTTTGTTTTTTATGTGAAGAGGAATTTTGAGCTAAACTTAATAACTTGAGAAAAATAAATTAATTCTTGAAAACAAAAGTTAACCCTAATTTCTAATTTTAAAAGAAAAATAAAGTTCTTATGTATTATTTTTATGTATTTTTTTGTATTAAAAATAATAAATAATATTTTATAAAAAATATTTAGGTTTTGTATGTCAAAATAAGTATTTACAAGTATGAAATGAATAGGAAATAAAAATTAACCTAAGTCTATTTTATTTATATTTACAAGTTTATTTAAGAAAATAATTAGTATATAGTTTAACAAAATATTTTTCATGTGAAAATAAAATAAAATAAACCAAAATACAATATTTATCATATTTTAGATTTTTCATGATTTTAAGTATTAAAGAAAATATTTAATAAAACAAAAAAAGAAAATAAAACAAATAAATAAAGATTGGGCCAGGGGTGCTGTTAGGAGAAGAGGAGGTGGATACTAGCACAAAAAAAAGAGGCCCGTAGGTACTGAGCCCACGCTGCAAACAAGTCAAAAAAAAGAAGAACAAAATGTGAAAAATGCAAAAAGGCAGCGCCAAGGCTCGAACCTGTGACCTTAAGCATTTTTGCGCGATGCCTTACCACTGGGGTGGCTGTACATCCGTTAGTTTATATAAAACAATAAAAACATAATGTAAAAAGCTTCTTTTCCCTATACTTCATCTTCTTCCTCAAGCTGGCCAGAAGCTCTGTAACTCTTTCATCTCTCAACAAAAATGGAAATTGATAACATGAATGTTATAACATTTTGTCCCACGACTCTAACCATGTGCATAATTAAAACTATAAGTCCAAGATTAAAGAGAATTTTAATGGTCCTAATTCTTAACCTAATTTTCAGGAACTTCAATCTCAAAATTATCTCAACTCAGGCTAAATAAATGCAAGCTATAGATATGTACAACTTCGTAACAATGATGTCTACATTGTTTATTCACAAATCATGGTCAATGGATGCCTGTATGAAGAGATAAAAGTTGGAGTTTTTACTTCTTTCATTTGAGATCGTGAATGGAGTTTGGGTGAGATTTATGAAGGCCCGAAGATTGCTTGAGCTTGCTTGAACCTCCCTGAGTGTGTTCCAACCCTTACCTTGCTTTGAAAGTGTCTGGAACTCTCTATCCAAGTCAACCTGCAAGCTTGAAAAACAAAAATGATAGATGGAGAAGGAGGATTTACAGTGCAGGGATGATGGTCTGGATCACTTAGATATGAAGTAGGTAAAGTGTTTGGATGATTAAAACTTGAAACGCACAAGCCAATTTGTGGATTGCTATGCTTGGACACAAACTGCAAGTTTTGACAGTTTTTTGGTGATATGGAGTTTTGAAGTATTTCTGGCCTTTTTCAATTGTGTTCTAAGTTGTGATGGGTTTGTGTATTAGTATGGAAAAGGTTTCAAGTCAGCTCTTCAACATATTTTTCAATCCTAGGAATTTTGCACACTTTCTTGCTTTTGAAGCAAAGTGAAGGGACAAGTCTCTACCTGCTTGTACTGGATTTCTTGGAGTTGGTATAAACTCTACATAAGTTGCTTTAGGTCTGTAGTACTTGTGTGTGCAGAGAAGACAGGTCCAATGCTCAAGAATTGGAAAGTTGCAAAAGTGAAGCTTTTTCAAAATGGCAATGGCAACTTTGTGCCATTTATGGAATTAAAGCTTGGATAAAGACTTTTGTGCTTGGATTAAAGCTTTGTCAACTGAGTAAGCATTAAATTATGGAGTAAGAAACAAGTTTGGGACCTGTAAAGCAAGAATTAGGCAGCATAGGTTCAAATTTGAATTTTGTTCTTCATGAAATGGCTTGAATTCAAAGTGAGAAATTGCCAATTTCATCTCTTCAATTCTCCTTACTAAAAAATGATCTCAAGGAGTTATTGGACATTTTGGAAAGCTTTCAATGTGCTCTATAACTCATCTTTGAAATTAATTTCAATATTCCTCTTGGAACTAGGTGAAAAATTTCCATGAAATTGGGTCCAAAACCTGCCTAAATTAGGGCAAAATTTCACTAAGTTACTTTAGTTCATGGGCATGTATTCACAAAATTATATCTTGAGATCCAAGAATCTTTAAGGAAAAATGTGTGAAGAAAAGTTGTATATTTCATGGATATCTACAACTTTCATGTTGGGAACTTTCTTTGAATCATCTTATATCATGGTGAAAAAGTGGCTTAAAGTTGAGAAAAAATAAGAAATTTTCTATACTTAAAAAAATTTCTAAGTTAAAAAAATTTCAAATTTTAAAACCAAATCTTCAATATTTGATTCCTTGATGAAAAAGTTTCAAATTTTGACATGTTTTGATGAGTTGTGATCCTTGGCACTTGATTTTGACCAAAAAGTCAAAGTTTGACTTCTCAGTATGCAGTTGACTTTTGATCAGTTGACTGCTAATTTCATCTGTCAGTCCAATGAAATTGCAATGTTTTGAACCATGTAATTAGGTAAAGATGATGGAAATGAAACCTTGAAATCATGCTTCAAATCAATTGGTCATTTTCTAGGTCAAAAATCAGAAATTTCCCTTCCTCAGTCAAAACCCTAATTTTGACCATTTTGCCCTTTTGATGATTTGATCAAATTTCTTGAGGAATTGTGATCCAAACTTGATCAAATGATAAATACGAGTCTAAAATTTTGATGTGGATAAAAAATTATGAAGTTTGACTGCAAATTGGCTATGGTTGACTTTTTCCCCAATACAGCTGATTTTTAGGTCAACTGTCCAATTGACTGATCAAAAATATGGTTCAAAGCTTGAAACTTGTCATGAGTAATCTTAGGGGTCCATAATGATGTTTGAAAGTCATATGAAGCATTGATAGTCCAAAAATCCGTGTGCAATCTCAAACCCTAATTTTGGGTTATCAGTGCAAGATGAGATGTCTTGAGCTGACCAAACCCTAATCCAGTCTTGAGTCAAAGAGATCTTGTGAGAAAAGTCTTGATAAATAAGAGGGAAAATTTTGGGGTACAATATTATGCTTCATTGTATGTTTGAATTTTTCTATGGCGTAATTCTCTATAAACAATGGAAATGCTAAGCATTTAGATAGATATAATACCATGATGCATGATATGATATTCTGCCGTGGAACATCCAAGACAACAAGTAACTTTTTGAGAAAAAGACCGTGACATTCTGATCTTCTGCGAGGAGTAACAACATGATGCTAATAATGATTTGGATTATCGACTCTGATGGGAAATTGCACTGCACTGTAAACCCTGAGAAAATCTACAAGATAACTTGTCAACTCTATGGGGATCTACAATAATAAATTGCACACCTCTAAAGATATATGTCAATGAACATTGGGCTTTGCTGAGAATACCAATGATTATTGGACTTGTAGGGGATACCAACAAATCATGATTGGCGTAAGAGAGAGCTAATCCCGACTTCCAAGCAAACCTCAAGCTTCATGAGGAACAACCCAATATCTCATGTTGTCAGGAATAAGGATTCCTTCGTACTGTTGGGAGATAAGACTCCTCCTATAATTCTAGGAGATAAGAGCACTCTGGAACATAAATCTTGGAAATGCAACCTCCACTTGGGATAAAAGAATTCTTGAAGAAGAACTCTTACAGACATGCTTCTGCTGGAGACAGGAGAATAAGAATCTCAACAATACACCACTGTTGGTGATAGAAGAATTCTTTAAACAAGAAACTTCAGTCAAGGAAAATTCAATAGGGGTAGATCAACCCTAATCTTATGATGGGGAAGTATCCTCTGCTTGAGGCGAAAGAATTCCTGACCAGAAATTCTTAACATACAAGCTTCTGTTGGGGAATGAAAACCCTTATAGAAAATCCTCAAAAGTGAAAACTCTATTGAGGAGAAAATACTCTGCTTGAAGAAACACTCTTCTAACCCCCTGGTGGGGAACACAAATCAAGAACTTCATGTGGTAACAACCTTGATGTTTCCCTCTCTAGTGCTGGTATGATATTTGTCATGATTAAACGACAGTTCCTTTAATTTATAACTTATGCCTTGGACTGCATGATTTATGAAGGAAGTTTCTTCACGAGGATTCCTTTTTACCATAATGACTAGAGATGACTTGCCCCAGTATCTTCAAGTTTTGAAATATTCCCCCTTAATCAACGGATTCTTGGAGAGATTTTCCGAATCTCAACGTAACTGCCCCTAATTGATAGAACTTTGAGAGATTTCTTGATGTGATTGCCCCAGATTGACAAAATATGGCACATCCTCTACTAAACAGAGTCCTTAAGTGCTTTACCCCTTAGGTGACCATTTTATTTTTAAAGCATCTTGCCTCTACTTGACGGAGTCTTTTGGCAATCTAAGTCTGGAATGATTTGCCTATCCTCAACGGAGTCTCAAGGCCTTTTATCCCTTATGAATATTTGTAAGTGGTGTACCCCTGCTCAACGGAGTTTTCGGCATAATATGCCCTAACTTCTTCAGATCCTTGGAGAGATTTTTCGAATCTCGATGTAACTGCCCCAACTCGACTGACCTTTGAAGAGATGCCTCGACTTAATTTCCCGGATTGGCTGCACTATGAGAGATCACATCTCGATTTGATTTCCCCAGGTTTGGCTGCTCTTGGAATATCCTTTTCTCAAGGGAGACTTCAAACGCTACCCTTTCTAGGGTGACCATCTTCTCTTTAAGGCATTCTTCCTCTACCCAGCAGAGTCTTCTGGAGATCTAAATCTGGAATACTTTGTCTGTCCTCAATGGAGTGTCAAGGCTTTTTACCTCTTGTGATTATCTGAAAGTGCACGCCCTTACTCCATACTGACTTGAGAAAATCAACCCTAGTATCTTCAGATCCACGGAGAGATTGATTGAATCTCGATGTAATTGCCCTAGATTGGCTGCCCTTAACATATCTTTTACTCAACAGAGACTTCAAACTTTACCCTTTTTAGGGTGATCAAACTGTGAAAGAAAATTTCTTAGGATCAACAGAGTCTCTAGGAAACATACCCCTTGATATTATCATTTTATACTAAACACATTTTTAACATCAGTATAAGCCAACGAGTCATAGAGTCCCAAAGGTATGCGGGATACACATTCCGGTATCTCTTTTCATATATATTTCCTTAATCTTATTTTATTTTAGTTTTAGTTCTTAGTTTCCCCTAAATTAATCATTCATTAGCCTTAGCTTTACAAAGCAACAACAAATTACAGTAGGTTGACATTGGTCTCTGTGTGTTCGACAATCTTTTATATTACATCGGTATTTCTGTGCACTTGCAAATGCATCAAGTTTTTGGCGCCGTTGCTGGGGACCAACAGTCAATATTGTTATTTCTGTTGTTGCACTGTATAGACTAAGGCACTTTTACATTAATTACTATGTATCACCCAAATTTTTCTATAACTCTCATTCTCAGTATTTCAAGGAATCACAAGAATCCCATAAATCCGACCTCGAAATACTAATGGAGGACTTCAATGCGTCACTAACTCACTCTTACCCAAATTACCTCTATAACTACCAATCTCAACATTTTGAGGAGTCCTAAGAATCCCATAAATCCGATCTCGAAACATTAATGGAGGATTATAATGCGACACTAACTTATCCTCAACCAAATTTCCTCTACAATAACCACACCCAATATTTTGAGGAGTCGCAAGAATCCCAATATTCCATTATCGACACAGTAATGGGGGATCTCACTGCAACACTAACTCACTCTAGGATAGAAACCATGATAACAGAGCACTTTGTGGAGACAAAAAATGCGACACAAACACACTTTGGGGAACTGTAGGAATCCCATAATTTAAACCACGAAACATCAATGAAGGATATGACTGTAACACTAAATCGCTCTAGGATAGAAACTATGATGATAGATTGCTTTGTGGAAACACAAAATGCGTTGCTAACTCACTTTGAGGAATCGTAAGAATCCCAAAATTTTAACCTCGCAGCATCAATGGAGGATTTCAATGCAACGCTAACTTCCTCTACGCTAGAATCTATGATAGAGCAATTTGTAGAGACTCAAACTGTCCAAAATGAAGAGATAAGAAATCAAAGTCTTCAAAGTAATGAAATATTTAGGAAGCTGAATAATGCGGTCGAGCCCCTTGCGACACTCAACATGGCCTTGGAGACTCAAATCTCCCTATTCGAACAAAAACTACTAGGACCCTTCCCTAAGGAGCATGTGGATGTTGTAAAAACCGGTAGTGAAAAACAAATCAAAAATCCTAAGGAGAGTGATAATGAGGTTGAAGAGAGTAATAATGAGTTTGAGAAGAGTTCTGATGAGAAAAGAGTAGAGATTGAGAAAAACACACTGACGCCATCTGAAAGGCAGGTTGTCGAAGAGGTAGAGAAGGAAACATCTATTATTGTTCCTCCTCCCTGTAACCCACCTATTTCTTTTCTGCAAATATTTGTGGAAACTAATTTAGATACCCAATCCAATAAGTATGTGGAGAATATCCACACCAATGCACCTTTGTTTGACGTCCTGCATAAAAAGAGAAATTTTGAGGACCATGAAACTGGGTAAATAATTAGCATTAGGAAGGGAAAGTTAACATTCAAGATGGTGGGTGAAATAACTAAGCCCAAACATGAAAAGATGATACTCAGGATAGATGATGAACCACCACCACAAGTTCAAAAGAATGAACCACCCCATAGAAGAATGAAAAGAAAAGGTGAGGGATATGTGAGATGGCTTGATAAGTGGCCATGGAAACCAAAGACGATTAAAAATTTGATTGAGGAGTCATTCTCGAGAGAATCACCATGAGTACTGACACTCTTGATTCGTTGATCTACTAACGTTAAAAGAAGCGTTACATGAGAGGTAACCCACGAGTTTCAATTTAATGTTTTGGATTTTGTTTAAGTTTGCAGAAAATAAATATATTAATTGCTTGGCACATATCAGTTGCATGTAGGCAACTATCGAGGCTAGCATTGATCAGGCTCTTATTCCTTTACCCACTTTTTACTGAAACATTAAGGACAATGTTTGGTATAAGTGTAGGGGAGGAACATTACCGCTTTCCATTTATCGCTTCTTATTTTGATTTATTGTTTTCTAGTTAATTTCATGTTTTTAAGATTTTATCTATTTCCAATATTTGGTCGAGTCGTTGCATGTGATGTCAAGCCTGTATGATTATTTTTCAGTTGTTATTGAATTTCCCTGAAATTTTAAAATTTTTAAACCTCCCAACAAAAATTTTCTTTTCTAGTGCATGGCACATACTCTGAAAGTATATAGGTTGTCACACTTTAGGTTGCGTTAGAGAGACTTGGGAAAGTGTTAATAACATTGATACCGTTATAACACCCTAAACCCCATCATTATGTGATAATAAATTTAGATACCCATTATGCCGAGACCTTAGGCTCAAGTTTTCAAAGTAGATCTTTAGTAGTTTATATTAGCAGTCAGCACCATCTTATTCACAAACTACGTAGGGAGTTGACGAATATAAGTGAATAATCTCAAAAATTGATAGTAAGTATTGCACCAACTTCTCTGGGGAGAAAGTATGAAACCTCATGGGGATAACAACTTGGGGAGTTAAGAAGTCAAACATTACAACAAGAAATCACACTTATGGGGATTTTAAATCAAACCCAACACTTGGCGTGTGAAAACCAAAAAAGTTGACAATTATTTCAACACTTCTTAAATAAAACATTGCCCTTGCCTGACTATCGGGCAATCAAACAAAATGCAAGTACTGCTAAAAGGAGATCGTTCGCAAATGAGTCCAACTCAACATGCACGGGGAGAAAAGACTTTTATTAAATGGGTGAAGCCTTCACTAGCGAATCTTGGATAGAGTCTTCATATCATGCAAACCTGAGGTTCAAATGCAACAAGACTTGGTTGGTAAAACAGGATCATAAACCCAACACCGAGCCACACATCAATTGGTATCAACTTCAATCATCTAAGAAACACAAGAAGATCATACTTATTCCAACAAAAGTGTCATGGGATAGCCTTCCTAGGGAATCAAGAAGTTAACACTATAGCAAGAGGTCAAACTTATGGGGATTTTAAATCAAACTCACCACTTAGCGGGTGAAAACCCAAAAAGTTGACAAATGTCTCAACACTTCTTAGAAAAGATATTGCCCTGGTCTAGTTTCCTGGGAAATAAATACCAACAATAATGCCAACACTGCCAAAAAGAGCGACATTTTGCAAACAGTTCCATCTCAGTATGCAAGGGGAGAAAGAACTTTCGTCATATGAGTGAAAGCGTCACTGGGGAATCTGGGATAGAGGCCTCAGACCATGCAAACCCAAAATCAAAAAATGAACCAAAACTTTACCGGGGACGATGGGATCACAAGCCCGATATCGCACCTTATGCCAATTGGTATCATCTTCAATTACCTGAGAAATACAAGAAGATCATGCACATACCAGCAGAAACGACATGAGAGAACCTTCCTGGGGAAAACAAAAGTTACCAAAATTACTGGAGTTCGTCCATTCCCGGGATCACCACTTTTGTTTTCCTCTTGAATCACATAATCTAAAGTAAAAGTAATTTGTAAATTCTTTTCGAAAAACAATTTTGTTATTTAATCTTTTTGCTTTGAAAATTACTATCAATAATAAATGGAGTCTTTGTAAGCAGAATAAAATAAGAATTACAAAGAATTGGATAAAAGCTCAAACTTTATTAATAGAATGGTAGTCTGTGAATGTGGAGACTCTATGGATGATTACAAAGTTCGAAAAATAGTAATATATAATGGAAAAGTTACATTGAAATACAATGACCACTATTCTCTCTAACAACTTTGAAATCCTGAGAAGCAGCTTCTGTTGAAGTATGGTGAGGATCGAAGAAGATTGTTGCTTCAATGATCAAGTCTTGTCTGATGTAGTTACTTGCCAAGAAAGTCCCTAACTTTTGTCTAAGTTACCATTACAGGTTTTCAACTTAGCGGGAAAATTTATTCTGTTTATGTCTCTAATTTTTTCCTAGACCGCTGTTTCGGGTTTTCGGCCTACCAAGAAGCTCCTTTTTGCCTAAGCCGCCCTTTCGGGTTTTTGACTTAGCGAGTTGTTCGTTTATTTCTTTAGGCAAAGTATTTCTTAACTGCATCAGCATTCATGGGACGTGGGAACTCCTCGCCATCCATAGTTTAAAGAATTAATGCACCGCCAGAGAAGGCTGTCTTGACAACATATGGACCTTCAAAATTGGGAGTCCACTTGCCCCTAGAATCAGTGTTAAAAGACATTATCTTCCTGAGCACGAGGTTGCCTTCTCTGAATTCATGAGGTTTGACCTTCTTATCAAATGCTTTCTTCATTCTCTTATGATATAACTGCCCATGACACAAAGCCGTTATCCTTTTTTCTTTAATCAAACTCAATTGGTCAAGCCTGTTCTATACCCATTCAGCCTCTGGCAACTTGGTTTCCATTATCACATGTAAAGAGGGAATCTCAACCTCGATCGGGAGCACTTCTTCCATACCATACACAAGGGAGAACGGGGTTGCTCCTGTTGAAGTGCGGACAGATGTCTGATATCCATGTAAAGAAAAAGGGAGCATTTCATGCCAATCTTTATAAGTAATAACCATCTTCTGGAGGATCTTCTTAATATTATTATTAGCAGCTTCAACATCCCCATTAATCTTTGGCCTGTACTGAGACGAATTGTGATAGACAATCTTGAATTCTTCATAAAGTTTTGTCATCATCTTATTATTCAGATTCGAGCCATTGTCAGTGATATTTCTGATTGGCACACCATACCTACATATGAAATTGTTCTTAATGAAGCGCACTACCACCTGATTGGTAACATTAGCATATGAAGAAGCCTTCACCCATTTGGTGAAGTAATCAATTGCTACTAAGATAAAATGGTGTCTATTCTAAGCTTTGGGTTCAATCATTCCAATCATGTCAATAACCCACATAGAGAAAGGCCACGGGGAAGAAATAACATTGAGAAGTGTCGGAGGCACATGAACTTTGTCCACATAAATCTGGCATTTATGGCACTTCTTTGCAAATTTGTAACAGACAGACTCCATTGTCAGCCAATAGTAACCTGCCCTTTGCATCTTCTTAGCCATCAAATGTCCAATGGCATGAGTACCAAAGGAACTTTCATGAATCTCATGCATCAACATGTCTACTTCGTGTCTATCCACGCATCTGAGCAAGACCATGTCATAATTTCTCTTGTGCAACACATTTTCACTGAGGAAAAAGCTACCATCCAATATTCTCAATGTCTTTCCATCTTTATTAGATGCACCAATTGGATATTCCTGTGTCTGGAGAAAATGCTTTATATCATAATACCAAGGTTTCTCATCTATTACTTCCTCTATTATAAACACATGAGCAGGCCTATCCAGTTTCCGAACTGTAATTCGAGGTATATCATTCCAAATATTCACTTGATACATAGAAGCCAGAGTTGCCAAAGCATCCTCCGTTTGACTTTCGTCTCTGGGGATGTGATGAAATTCAACTCATTAAAGAAGGGTAACAATCTTCTATCATAATCTTTGTAAGGGATCAAGCCGGGGTGAAGAGTATCCCACTCTCCTTTAATCTGATTTACTACCAAAGCTGAATCACCATACATATATAGAATTTTAATTTTGAGATTGATAGCTTCTTCAAGACCCATGATGCAAGCCTCATACTCTGCCATATTATTGGTGCAATCGAATGTCAACCTTGCAGTAAAAGGTATATTCGATCCATGAGGCGTGACTATCACGACACCAATTCCTTTACCATAAGCATTCACAGCTCCATCAAATATCATGGCCCAACGAGACTCAGGATCAGGACCTTCCTCAGGTAATGGTTCATCATAATCTTTCACTTTCAAAAACATCACATCCTCATTGGGGAAATCATACTTCACAGACTGATAATCATCAACTGGTCGGTGAGTAAGATAATCTGCCAACTTGCTTCTTTTGATAGCTTTTTGAGTGCGGTACTCAATGTCATATTTAGATAACAACATCTGCCAACAGGAAATTCTCCCAGTAAGAGCAAGCTTTTCAAAAATGTACTTGATTGGATCCAATTTGGAGATCAACCAAGTGGTGTGATTCAACATATACTACCTCAAACGTTTTTTCGCCTAGGCCAGAGTACAACATGTCTTTTCCATCATAGAATACCATAACTCGCAGTCAGTAAACTTTTTACTGAGATAATAAATGGCATACTCTTTCTTCCCTATTTCATCTTGTTGTCCCAGAATACAGCCCATGGAATTATCTAACACTGTCAGATACATAATTAATGGTCTTCCTTCAACAAGAGGGAGCAAGATAAGAGGTTCCCCTAGATATTCTTTAATATTTTCAAATGCCCTTTGGCAGTCATCTGTCCATACACAACCTTGATCTTTCTTTAATAACTTAAAGATCGGTTCACATGTTGCAGTCATGTGGGAAATAAATATGGAGATGTAATTCAAACGCCTGAGGAAACCTCTGACTTGCTTTTCAGTTCTCGGCGCTGGCATTTATTGAATTGCTTTGACTTTATCAGGGTCAACTTTAGTCCCTCTTTGGCTGACAATGAAACCCAACAATTTCCCTAATCGAACACCGAAGGTACATTTATTTGGATTCAAGTGGAGACAATACTTCCTCAAACGCTGAAACAATTTCAACAAATCTTCTACATGCCCTTCTTCAGTCTGGGATTTATCAATCATATCAGCAACATATACCTCAATTTCCTTGTGCATCAGATCATGGAATAGGATTATCATAGCCCTCTGGTACGTTGCACCAGCGCTCATCAACCCGAAATACATCACTATGTAACAGAATGTTCCCCAGGGTGTGATAAGCGTTGTTTCTTCCATGTCCTCAGCATCCATCCTTATTTGATTATATCCGGAAAATCCGTCCATGAACGAGAAAACTTTGAATTTTTCTGTGCTATCCACTAACATATCAATGTGTGGAAATGGAAAATCATCTTTTGGACTAGCTTTATTTAGACCTCTGTAATCTACGCACATGAAAACTTTTCCATCTTTCTTTGGTACTGGGACAATATTGGCAATCCACTGAGGTTACACTGATGTCACAAGAAAACCGACATTAATCTGCTTTAGAACTTCTTCTTTGATTTTTACTGCCATATCTGGGTGAGTTCTTCGCAACTTCTGCTTGATTGGAGGGCACTATGGCTTCAGCGGCAAATGGTGTTCTACAATATCTGTATCTAAACCAGGCATATCTAGGTAAGACCAAGCAAAAATGTCCACATATTCTTTCAACATTTCAATCAACCCGCTCTTCACATCAGGATGCAGCAATGCTCCAATCTTTGTTTCCTTTGGATCTTCTTCTGAACCCAAATTGATTACTTCCAATGGCTCTTTATATGGCTGAATGGCATTCTCCTCGCGCTCAAGCAATCGTGAGACCTCTTCCAGAATCTCATCATAGTATTCTTCTTCGGCCCCATACACAGGACATTCAAAGTTGGAGAGGGTGCAGGGTCATTGTATTCAACGAGTTTTTTAATTAATCTGCACATATGATTTATGATTGATTTTAGAAACTGACACATATAACAAGTGATTATGCAGATTCAATTTCAGTTATTATTTATTTTGAAAGGTTTTTTTTTCTAATTACCATTTTCCAAGAAAAAGCAGAAAATAAAAACACAATTTGTGAAACAAAGACAACTTTTATTATTGATTTAAAAAATCAAAGCAAACAGATTAGCCCATACAATGTCAATACTTTCACCTTGGGCAGAGTGAAATCTTTTTGAAAAGATTAACAAAGACAAATTACTTTGAGACATGTATGCAACATGGAACATCAATAGTGATTCAGTTCTGAACTCTAACTTTGTGCGTCACATAATTTGGCATTTTTGGCTCTGCTTCATCTTCCACAATAGCATTAACCTCGGAAACAATTGGATGAAGATAACCCTTGCTATGAAAGATATCCTGATACTTGCCTGCAGCAGACTTCAACTTCATGCTCTTACCTTTATCATTCTTCACAGAGAATCCTAAGCCATCTCTATTCTTGATCACTGGAGGATCAATGACCTGTCCCCATACTTCACTATGGCCATTACCCACAACTTGTTGATCATCCTTAAACGAAGTTATAGAATTCTCATTTCCTCTTATATTATCAATGGATAAAGCTTGGAACTGGGTTCCGACAACACCTTCATCCGCTTCCATAATACTAAAAGAAGACAAATGAGATATCAATAATGCATGTTCTCCATTTATGATGACCATTTTTCCTTCACGCACAAACTTCAACTTCTGGTGTAAAGTCAAAGTGACAACCCCTACCTCATGTATCCACGGTCGTCCCAACAAACAGCTATAAGCGGGTATAATATCCATGACCTGGAAAGTAATCTGAAACAAATATGGGACTATATGAATAGGCAAGTCCACTTCACCAATAATAGATTTCCTTGATCCATCAAATGCTTTCACAATAATGCCACTAGGGCGTATGGGTGTTCCTTGATATTTCAACTTCATGAGCGTGGTCCTCGGTATGGCGTTAAATGCAGATCCATTATCAATCATCACATTGGATAATGAATCATTCTTGTAGTTCATAGAGATGTGGAGGGACAAATTGTGATTCCTTCCTTCATCGGACAGTTGATCGTCGCAGAAAATTAGGTTATTACATGATGTAATATTCCCTACCACAATGCTGAATTGGTTTACTGGCATATCACTTTCCACTAAAGCTTGGCCCAATACCCTCATCAAAGATTCTATGTGAGCAGAGGAGTTCATAAGCAAGGTGAGAATCGATATTTTTGACAAATTCTGCAACAACTGATCTATGATCCTGTAGTTGCTCATCTTTATAATCTTCAAAATATCATCTACATCTTTTTCTAGTGTAGCTTCACTAGATTCCCCTACTGCCTTCTTGGGTTCAACCTCTTCAACAATTTTCTTATTATCATTATCATTTATTCTAATGACAGGCACGAACACACGACCACACCATCCTCTAAAATCGTAGCATTATATTTGTAGGGTACAACCTTGTCTGACTTGTAGGGAACAGGATCCGGCAAGCTAATCACCAACTGAGCAATAACTGGCTTTCCATGATATTCAACTTCAAAAGGGGCGGGTGCACCAAAACAAGGCACAATAACATTTACTCCCTCTTAAACATATTCAGCCATTACGGAGTCATCTCTGGAAAACATATCTTCATCTGAGGAGAAGAACTCATCTGCAGAGGCATACTCATCATCTGACGCAGTCTCATCCAAACAAACCTCAACCATATTAACATAATCATCTATATTTCATGAAACCTTGATGGTATGGTTGTCCAACAATAACTGAATACCCTTTCTCACAATGGAACAACCACGTGAATATCTTCAACATATCCGACAAGATCCATAATGGTGCCTTTCTTGACCTTCCATATGGCAGAAGGTAGCATGCAACTGCACCAAGTCATCGTTCATATATTCCAGATTAAAGATTTTGAACTCTCCAGGACATGCAGAAACCATGTTTACTTCCTCCTCATACTGTTCCCTAGGCATGATTATATGGATGAGGCCCTCATCCATCATCTCTTGAAAATCAGCCTTTATCTTGTCGCAACCTTATATATTAGTGCTACAGATACCATAACCAGCATGGTCATGAGTATAGTAACTAAACTCGCAAAGCTCAGCATGCATTTTTACCAAATCTCCTCTAACTAATTTAATATCGAAAATCCAGAAATCGTCTGGACAACCAGCAACCATATTCACAACATTTGCTCCTCCATGCTTTGGCAAAGGTTTATCTTTCACGTTCGGGAAAACATCTTTAAAGGATAAGATACAAGTCCTCACCAATTTTTGTACTTCAGTTTTCAAAGGATAGCAGTTGTCAACATTGTGCCCTGGTGCTCCCTGATGAAAAGCACATGTTTGGTCTGCCTTATAATACCAAGGCAACAATGATGGTATAACAGGAGGTGATTTGGTCTGAACCAACTTCTTTTAAATTAATGTCGGGAGTAATTCTGCGTAGCTAATAGGGATAGGGTCATAATTCTCCCTCCTCTGATTATACCCTTGATTCCCCTGATGGGATGGTCTATGATAAGCAACGGTGGTTAGAGCCACACCAACAAGTGGAGTTACTGAGGCGACCTGTTGATGATGCTGATAATTTCTTCTAGGGGGATTAACCCTCCTCTCTTGAATAACAACATTTGTATCTCCTTCCTTCTTTTTGGAAAACCCATAGGATGGCTTCTTCGTACCTCCAGAACTTTTGCTTTTTGTTAGACGACCCTCTCTTACAGCATCTTGCAAACAGATACCCATGCCCACCATTTTAGTAAAGTCACTTGGCGCACTCGCTACCATCCTCTCATAGTAGAAAGCATCCAGAGTCTTCAGGAAAATCTTAGTCATCTCCTTTTCTTCCATTTGAGGAATCACTTGGGCGACTACCTCACGCCATCTCTATGCATATTCCTTAAATGATTCCCTGTCCTTCTGGACCATTGACCTGAGTTGATCACAGTCAGGCGCCATGTCCACATTATACTTGTACTACCTAATAAACGCTTCACCCAAGCCATTGAAAGTATGAATATTGGCATTGTCCAAACTCATGTATCACTTCAATGCAGCACCAGTCAAACTATCCTGAAAAAAAGAGAATCAACAAACGTTGATCATCACTGTGGTTAGTCATTCTTCTTACATGCACCACAATATGAGCACGAGGACAAGTGTTGCCCTTGTACTTCTCGAATTTCGGAACTTTAAACTTTGTAGGTATCTTGACATTGGGAACCAAACACATGTCATTCACATTCTGCCCAAACAGCTCTTTTCCCCTGAGGGCCTTCAACTCTTTCTGCATTTTGTCAAACTGATCCTGAAAATCATCCATTTGATCATAGACACCCAAGCCTTCACTTGGTGGAGGAATAGGACGATACACATCATCAGTAGCAAATGAGACCACATTCATCGAAGGAGGTGCAACAAGTGTAACATCACCACAAGAGATGAGGGAGCAACAGTAGTCTGAACAACTAGAGTAACTTGAAAACCAAGATTAAAACCCTCAGGCATAAAGTTATCTGGCATTCCCCATGGATAACCTTGAGGCACGCGATTCTGAACAACAGTTGGAGTAGCAAACACAAGAACAATCAGAGCTTCAGTAGTAACCATTGCCTGTTGAGGCTGAGCAATCAGTGGATGATTCTGAGCATCCATTAAGGATTACACCAGAGCAGTGAGATTGGCCATACCGGCCTTCAAAGCAGAAACTTTCTCGCGCAGCTCGCGATTCTCTTGTTCTAAGTTGTCCATATTCCTTCTGAAATTAGCTCGAGTATTGTACTGGTGAGACAACTTACTGAACAAAGTAAAGAAGCTCAGTAAGACCCTGGATATGCACATAAAATGCAAGAAACATGTACGATATGATGTATGATGTGCAATTCACATGATTTATTTTATTATTATTATTTCAAGGGACTTAAATATTTATAGACAACATTGCAAATATCAAAGTAATAACACATTTGAAATGCTGAAAATTTTTATTATAACCTCAAAATAGATTACAAGTTTCAATAATCCCAAGTACAAGGTGAAAGTAAAGTCTATAACCCTAAGAAGTAAAGCTGGTGGAGATCACTCTATATGCTGATGCTTCCCTGTAAGTCTGGAAATCTGGGCCTTCAACCTCTGGTTTTCTTCCGCATACTTGGTGGAGACCTCCTTCCAATCACCTGAATCAGGATGTGAGAAACTAGCATCTGACTGAGGCTTAGGGGAAAATAAACCCCCTTGCCTCTCCATCGTCGCTATACCCTGTCTCTCAAGAATCTCAATCAAGTCGTCTTTCTCCTTCAAGTCTTCTCTGTAGGAAATCTCTAGAGTTTGGCACTTATTCTTCCAAGCTTCCCTTTCCTGTTGTATCCTGACTAAAGCAAGATGTAGCTCTTCCACATCATCCAATAAGGGAGGAGTGCTCTTCACAAACAAATGAGGCATAAGTTCTTCCCGAGAATACGGCATCTTCAACTGAATAGATCTCGCTTATACCCACTGAAGATAAGGCTCCAAAGAAATAGCCCCTCTAGGTCCCAAGTCTTTCCTACTCTTCTTGTGAATGTGACGCTAGGCCTTCACAATCTAATCCCTAGATTCCTTATGGTCTTCTCCCTCTTTTAGGAAGAAACTACACAAATGAATACTATTTGGTTTATCCCTCATCGGATAACCAAGTTGTCTTCGTGCAAGAACATGGTTGTAGTTAATTCCTCCCTTTGTACCAAGAAGAGGTATATTAGGGAAACTACCATAATTGTCGACGATCTCTACATCATGGTAAGCCTGCTGATACCAAACAATATTTGACTGAGTAAGTGCCATGATCTTAGGAGCCTAATGGGGTTCCTTCCTGACATCCCAAAAAGCATCAGACTGAGGCAAATGAGAAGTAAACAACCGGTATAAGAGAGGCGTGCAACAGAATATCATCCCCCCATGATAAGAATCTCGAAGATGAATAGAGTAATAAGTATCACCCAACAATGTAGGAACTGGGTTTCCAATCATGAAGATCCTGATGGAATTAATGTCAACAAATTTGTCCATATTAGGAAATAAGATTAACCCGTAAGAAAGTAGAGCAAAGATGGCCTCAAAAGCGATTGTACTCTTCATCCTGGCAAAGTAACAAGATTTCTCCAATAAGAACTGAGCTGGTAATCCTATAATCCATCCTTTAGTAGTCATATGGGCTTCAACCTCAGACTTCCCCAAATGGATCAAAGCAGCAATTTCATGTGGTTTTGGCTCACCCTCCAAACCAGTAAAAGGAACACGATCGATAATAGGTAGACCCAGCAGATAAGAATACTCCTCTAGTGTAGGCATCAACAGATAGTCAGGGAAAGTAAAGCATCGATATATCAAATCATAGAAATGGACCAGGGTCGAGAGAATACCCTCCTTCATCCTAAGCTTCATGAGAGAAATGATGGACCCATACTTCCTTCGAAAATATGCAGAACACTCAATCTCGGGAATAAGACTCATCAACTCATCTATCTTGGGATCTTTGAAACTGTATTTTCCAGTCTTTCTTTTTCCAGAATCCATAGTCAAAAAGTACCTTAGATATTCACAAATGGTCAACTTTTAAGTCCCTTGAAATCTAATTTCTTCAAAAGATGCTTATGAGTGCATGGATGCATGATGCAACAATTACACACAAGATCACAAACATAGGGTTCATAGGTTCAACGTCACGAGCATGAGGTTGAAAGTACTACCTATAGGGTATGGTCTAAGAGTTATCACCTTCCGAAAAAGGTTCTAGAGGTTCCCAGAGTCTACATCCTTCCTTCGGATATTACCAACTTCCCGATTAACTCGGTAATTAGTAATATTCTTAAGAAAAACTCGTCCGAGCATAGTATCACGTGACAACTATTTCCAGATTACTCCTTCATAGCTTCCGCACTACACCTAAAATCCCAAGATGGGTTAGGTATTCTACGGTCCTTAGTTTCAGCAGGCTCCTAGGTCGAAAGCAGTACGTCTTCCTGATTACTCGGTAAATGACACTACAGTCAAAGGGGCCTCCACTGAGTGGGGGATCTCATGTCTCCTTTTTTGGGATTACTCCCTCAAAGTTAACATGACTATACCGCCCTTCCTATCTTAATCTTGCCCAAGTCCAGGTATAGGACTTATGAGAAATCCCCAAGCACCCTGAAAACCAGGAAAATCCAGACAAACATATATACAACATATAACATATAGCAAACAATAGCACATATACAGATATAAATAAAGATAGGTTTAACCCACTTAGGGATGGACCAGCAAGAGGTTAATCTTTCCCCAGTGAAATCGCCATTTTTTTCTGTAGCCGTAGAAATGTTGAGACTAACCCATTAGATTGACTTAACTCACACAGATCAAAATAAAAATTGCCACCGTGCTTTATTATTTCCAAAGAAATGGGAAAAGAGCGAATAACCCAAAAAGAGGGGGAAAGATTCAAGGTAAGAGGGTTGATTATGTAAAGGGAAGGTATTAGTACCCTAAAAATCTACCGCACTTTGCAGGAACCTCTTTGTAAAATCTGTATATTTTGGCTATAAAATATTGTATAAAATAGATGGTTGAGGTGAGAAAAGAAATATTTTTATGATTTTTGAACCTGCCGCGGTTGTGAACCTTTAGTGCCTACGTACCACCTTCTGTGCAATAGGCGATCAGGGTGCACATAGTTTAGCTTTTTAAATTTTTAAAACAAGTGTGTTGTTTAATCTTATAAGATACGACATCATTGTCATTGTCCGTGTAGAAAACATACTTACTACCCACAATCATGAGATAGGAGAATTTGTATCATCTCAAAGTGGAGGATATGGATTGGATTTCAAAATAAAAAATGCCTTACTCAACACCCAAGTGGAAAATATCTCACTTTACTACATATTGTAGAAGTATAGTTGTTTGCATCACTACAAGAATTGACAAGAGTCCAATCTTTGAGAAAGTTTTTAAGTAAAAGCCAAAATGGAAAAATAGTTTGAATGAGATTGATTGACTTTTAGTCTTCTCACAAAAATGTCAAGTGATTATTAAGTTGATTGAAGTTTATTGTGAAAATATTTTGAAAATGCATGCACCTAAGTCCAAGTTTATTATGAAAGTGGTTCAAGTTTAGAAACAAGAAGAGTTATCAAAAGGAGGGAGAAGATTTTTTAAATTAAAGAAGATGAGAGGAGATGAAGGGACTATCCTAAAGCATAATGTATAAGCTAAGGAGAAGAGCCATCTAACCAACAAGAAGCCAATACTTGACATTATGAGTCAAGATAGAATTCCCATTCTTTGGATTGAAACCGAGAAAGGATACTAAACCTCTTGAGAAGACTAAACTTCAAATGTATCAAGTCTTCAAAAAAATTGGCCAGAGTAACGGCTATATACAGATGAATTCCAGATTACAGACAAAGTGTGTAATCACAATAACCTGCACACAAAACAAACAAACAACCCAATGTCTTGATATAAACCTCAAGAACTCCAGACAAAATATCAATTAAGGTCACAAGGTCTCCCACATAGGCCAAGGTTTCTATTCCTAAGTTAAAGAATTCCAATACTCCATAATGCCAAGGATGGTAACCAAATAGTCCAAGTATCATTAATGTTTTTTTATGGTGCATGTTGATTATTAAGTATCTTCAAAAAGAAAAGAAATGCTCAAGTGAGAAAAAATAAAAATGACATAAAAGTAAATGCTCAAGTGAGCAAAGATGAAAATAGCATGAAAATTAAATGCTAAAGTAAATGGTACATAAAGTAAACGCATAAAAATAAAAGCATAAAAATAAAGTCAATTGTTAGAATTTAATGGTTAGTTGGATGACCATCTTGAAACTTGCATTTGGAACTCATTAGAGGATTGGTAGAACCAAAGCCTCTCAACAACAAGTTGCATTTTCTTTTTGTCAAGTATATCATCCATTTAAGAATCATCAAGGCAACATTTAATGATCAATGATGTTTAAGTGATCTGTGTTGACCAAAATTGATGAAGATCAATTGGAGGATTGGTAAAACCAAAGCCTCCTAACAATGAATCTCAATATTATTGGATCAAAGGGTTCAAACCCACATACTTGGGCTTGCGAACATAAGTTTGGGCGACGAATGATCAACTTCTAAAATCGAGACAAAATTTAGCGCTATGTTAAACAATCGTAAGTGGACTTATGTAGAAGTCGCACCTTTTTTGAGGCTGGTCAATAGCAATCTATGTACTTCATGTTTGGAGAGGTGATATATAGATCATCCTCTAAAAATATATAGCACAAATAAAAAAGAAAGGGATAAGATGTAGAGGGAGGGGAATGATAAACTAATTTGAATCACTACCTTAAATTTCTTTCATCTTTAAATTCAACCACTCATCTTGGTGGATTAACGTACTAAACATATCATTAATCCAAAGCACCAAAAATAAATTAAATAATTCACTCTTTGATAGATTTGAATTAATGAACATTTATCCAACTTCATCTACACCCAAAGTTCATTTAATTTAAAGCGAAATTGGACATTTAAAATTGCAATCCAAATCAACAATCAAAAGGAGTGAGTAGAAAAAGGGAGATGGATCAAAACAGCCCCAAAACAAGGCAGAAAATACATTTTTGTTCTGTTATAATTGATTGCACTCTGGGAGTAATCGATTGCATCAGTGTTTTTTTTCAAAAAAACATGAAATTCATGTTGTGACAATCGATTGCACTCTGGAAACAATCGATTGCACCCTGTGAAAAAACAGCAAATCAACATTTCAAAAGGCCAAATTCTTGTTCAAACTTTCCATTAAACACCTTATGATCATGGATTTAATTGAGCACGAAAATTCCATCAAATTATGAGAAAATAACACCAATGGAATCACAAAACAATTCTCCATGAATCAAATCCAAAGATCAACAAGAGATCACATTGTGAAAGATGAAAAATCTGACTTACCAAAGGTGGATCTAGAGAATTATCAAAACAACTTCAAGAATTTGCTTCAATTCAGCCCCAAGAATCAATTTCCTAAGCTTGGATGTAGAGAATTGGTGAAGAAAAAGTGTTTTGATGAAGGTTTAACTCAAAGACTAGTAAGCTTCAATGCAAAGCTTACTAACTTTTTTTTGAAAATGGAGCTTTGAGTGAATTTGGTAGATGGAGGGAATTGAGAGATTTTTTAGCAAGGTGAATTTGGCTATCAAAAGCTTGAGATTTGAATGAAATGAGGGCTCTATTTATAGAGTTTAGGCTTGGGATTAGTGGTGGTTTAGAGTTTGGGTTGGGAAATGAAATTGGGCTTGATAATTGATTCTTGGAGCCAAAAATTGAATTAATGATATACCTTTCAAAAATGAAGAAAAATTGGAGCAAAAAGAATGACAAGCTTGAAATTGCTGATTTTTTTGAAAATTTCACTTTGTGCAATCGATTGCACTCTGGGAGAAATCGATTGCATCAGTGTTTTTTTTCCAAAAATTGTGCAGAATGCACTTTGTGCAATCGATTTCACTCTAAGAGCAATCAATTGTACAATGAAAAAAAATGAAAACTTTTAATTGTATTTTCTTTGTAAATAGATATTTTAAGGAAATAATACTGGAAAACCTATTTGTCAGATGTTTTGACTCGGTACCTATAAAACATAAATATACAAAGACAAAGACAAATATTTTTGTATTTTGATTAGAAGTTAGTCAACAACACATATACGAAATACACAACTAAGGTTCTTTGAGATTCCTCAAGAGCAAACTTAAAGATAGGAGATAGAAAAAGAGGAAGAACCACCCCTAATATGATCTTGTTATGATCGAGTTGATATGATATGATAGGGGAATCTTATGGGCAAAAATTGGGGTACAATAGTTGGTATAAGGAGGACCTAAATTACCAAGCTTAATCATATGAAGCTCAAGCAAGCGAGGAAGTAACTGGCCATAAGGCATTGGGATTGTATCAACTTGCGGCTCAGGCTTCTTTTGTCTATGTTGATAAGCTTTTCCATATGGATTCACTTGGGGAAGAGAAGCCTCACGAACCCAATGTTATAGAAGAGATCTACGAAGTACTTCTTGACTTGAAAGAGGTCTCTCATGACGAGGAGGAATAACAACTCCTATTGAACCAACATATATAGGATCACTCTTCTTTATCAATACTGTCTTCATAATTTCCATAACCAAACTCAAATGAGTCTTCAACTGACTAATTTCCTCTTTCAGAAATCCTTGACCACGAGTCATGGCTTGCATACCTATCATAATCAACTCCATCTGAACCTTTATCTTGGCCAATTCCTCACAAATTTGTTCCATCTCTGATCTCTAGTTGTTGTTGGGCGGATTACACTGATTCTCAAAACTGTTATCAATGAACACAACTGGATTGCTAACCAGAGCTCTCACATCTTCCTGTCCCCAAGCCATATTTTGAATTACCTCCATGCATTGGTTCATTTGAGCAGTCATCTATGCTTGTATGGCAGCCGTATCAGTCTGGAGTTGTTCCATTTGCTGTCTTTGATTACCCCTTGTTAAGTATCAGTGGAATGTGGGGTTAGCAATCTCTGATAAGAAGACCACAACAAAGATAAGAATATCGGTCTGAACACCTGCTATGTATTAGATGCATGGTATGCATGAAGTACATGAGTGTATGCCATGCCATGTTCAATCATTTTCAAAGAACCCTTATGCTTTAATTTTGAATTTAAGGAAGTAAGAGATGGAAGAGCTCAGCCTAAGGCTCAAAGATATGATTCCATGGAAATGGAAGAACATGTATGTTAAAATGATGTTAACATGTTATGTATGCAAGTATATAGGATCAATATTCCACCAATTATGAATAATTATTGTGTTGATTTCTGAATAAAGTCAAACGGATCAGGTTCAAAAGTTCGACGTTGTTTCTGATTCAGAGAAAACCAGGTTGGATGAAGGCTTGTTTTCCTGTAAAAATCCCGCCCCTCTCACGTGTGGGTTCTAACATAAGACTAAAAGGCTCCTAATAGACAACAGAGTCATTATCCCTTTTTTGTCAACACCACGTCTAATGCATAAATTAAGGACATGGCATTCTCAAGAGAACCTTGTCTGAATGAGGTATGTCATGCCAACTCTTGTGTGTCAGACGCCACGAGAGTCGACAAGACTATCCACTCTAAAAATGTGTGTATCCTAGCCTAGGTAATAGGACTTTTACCTCAAAGTAACACCCACCCAACAAAAAACAACAGCACAACAATATATCCAGTATATTGGAACAGATTAAACAAGAAGTAAAAATGCAAACATGTAATGCAAATACAACAAGAAATTAAATCATAAATAGGTAAACACTCAATGAAAGAAATAAACAAAAGCAAGGACTAACTTACTTAGGATGGTCTTCCCCAACAGAGTTTCCATTTTTCGTTACCGTGAAAAATACCGACACAAACAAAGTCGCCATCGAATGTTATTTATCCAAAAGAATGGGAAGGAAAACATCGAGTAAACCTCAAGTGGGCGAGAACAAGGTCTTGAAACAAATAAATGGGTAAGGAAGTCGGTTACGCAAGGGGAAGATATTAGTACCCCTCACGTCCGTTGTACTCAACGGGATCCACTCTTGTTGTTCTACTAAAAGGGTGTGTTTTACATCTAATGCTTACTTGCTAAGGGAATGCATGAATGAATTGCTAACAAAAAAAGAGAATTTTAAATTAGGGTGCTCGCCTCGGTCATGAAATCTCGTGCCTACGTATCCCGAAGGAATCAGAGTGTCGTGGTTCGGCTCCAAATTTTGGTTTGTTGGTGTATTTTATAGGTAAAAACCATTTTTTAACAAGTTTTCATAAGAAAAGCCCAAGCGGAAAAAGAGAGTTTGATTGATTGAGTATTTTGTTAGTAAATCTTTCAAATGGTCCCTAGGGGTACTTGAGTCCATTTCCTTTATGTTTTGAAAGTGTTTGAGATACGTATCATACTAAAGTCCATGACATGAAGACCCTTGGATGACCGAGTCAGGTGCCTCGGATCTGAAGTCCTCTTCATGTACTTAAGGCTCATGGTGCATTGTACATATCTTTATTCATTAAGTGGGTTTTATGTTTTCTTGAGAAAAAGGTTTTAGTTTTACAAACATGCAATGCAAAGAGCTAAGCCAAAAGCTAAGGGAGCTTGAATCCTACTAGTTATCATGTAAGTGTGGACCTAAGGTTAAGATACATGGAATCCTACCTAGTAGTTAGCATGCATGATTTACATACCTAGAGTCTACTTGATCTAAACTAGGATTGAATCAAGAACCTAAGGGAGCATCTGAACAAGCAACAAAGAAAATAAGAAGAATGACGTTGTGATCTCAGTCGGGGTGTAAGACTGAGTGACTCCTAGTTATCAACTAAAAGAAAGCAAAAATAATGATGTTGTCATCTCACTTGGGGTGTAAGACTGAGTGACTCTTCATTATCAACTAAAAGAAAGCAAAAATAAAGATTTCGTGATCTCAGTGGGGGTGTAAGACTGAGTGACTCTTCGTTCACCACAAAGAAAGTATCTAACCAAGTAATAGATATACCAACAAACCTAGACAAGTAATAGGATAAACATATCATCAAGAGAGAAGTCTAAGCAAGTGGTAGGAAAACATGGCATAAGAAGACATGTGATCAAGAAAGAACTAGCCTAAGCATGTGATAGACATACATGAAACAAGTAATCATATTATGAAGGAACACCTAGGCAAGTGATTGGTCTATATGCAAATACTAAACATGAAATAGAATGACATGTTATCAATACAAACATGTATGAGATGAAGAAAAATCCTAAATAAGTAATAGGATGCACATGTTATCACGATAAACATGTATGAGATGTAAAAATATTCTAGACAAGAAATTGGAAGCACATGTTATCATGACAAACATGTATGGGATGTAAACTATCCTAAACAAGCAATAGGATGCACATGTTATCATGAAAAACACGTATGGGATGTAAAATATCCTAAACAAGCAATATGATGCACATGTTATCATGACAAACATGTAAACAATGATAGTACACCAACAAGCAAAGTAGTCATGCTATCAAGACATGTATACGTAAAAGTATCACACCAATAAGCAAGGTAAAACATGCTATCAATACAAGCATACATAAAAGGTAATATAACCAACAAACAAGGTATAACATGTTATCAAGGCAAACATGCATTAAAAGATATCAAACCAAAAAGCAAGGTAATATGCTATCAATACAAGCATACATCAAAGAGATCACACCCCAACAAGAAAATTAAAACATGTTATCATGACAAACATGCATCAAAGATATCACACCAACAAGCAATGTATCATGATATCAAGACAAACATACATCAAAGATATCACACCAACAAAAAAGGTAAAACATGTTATCAAGACAAACATGCATTCAAAGATATTAAACCAACAAGCTAGGTATCATGCTATCAAGATAAGCATGAAAAGTAAGAAATACCTAATCTTGAATTAGGAACTATATGTTATCAAGACAAACATGTTACAAGATAATAATGACCTAAGCATGCATTAGGGTACTACATGTTATTAAGACAAACATATTAAAAAATAAGAAGGACCTAAACATGTATTAGGGTAAACATGTTATCATGCCAAACATGTATGCACCAAAGAATATGAACACACATCATAAAAGAATTCACAAGTATCAAAGAAAGTGAACAAGCATCAAAAGAATGAACATGCATCAAAAGAATGAACAAGTAGCAAAGAATGTGAACATGCAATCAATAGAATGAACATGCATAAAAAGAATGAACAAGCAGAAAATAATGTGAACATGAAATTAAATTGATTAAGCATCAATGGATAAGGGGTGAGCATGTAATCACAAAGCTATGGACAAGTATTAACAATAATGAACAAGGAAAAAAAAGGGTTGAACAAGTATCAACAAGTTAGGAGCAAGCATTCCACAAGTATTGAACATTCACCTATCATAACAAAGGTATCAAGGGTTAGCTACAAGTAAGTAAGAAAGACTAAGGCTAAGTCTTAAGGGTCATGCAATTGAGGTTTTAGAACCTACACTAAACAATTTCAACAAGTATGAAAAACAAACAACCTTGGAACCTAACAAGGTAGGCTAAACTCAACATACAAGTAATGTACATGATATTTAAGGTATAAAATCATACAAGTAATTAGCATGCACAAAATATACCTACCCTAATCAAATCTCACAAGAAGAGAGCCCATCACGAAGGATTAAGTGCAAAACTAGGTGAAAGTTGAACATACATCACTTCCTAAATCAACACTATGGTTAAACTATCATATGACTCTCATATATTACCAAGAGATAAAGAGGAAAGAACATTTGAACATGTGAGAAACTTAATAAAGTTATTATATAAACAAAATATCAAAGACATAAAAGATTGCACAAGAAGTAACAAGCCAAACTAGGTATGGTTTAATCAAGACATAAACAATTTAGGGGAATGATCATGATTCATTGAGTAAAAGGAATAAAAATACATAAAAAACTAGTAAGTATACATTTAGACTTGTAAACAAAACATAAAAAGTCCTAATTAACACATATAATAGTCATCAAGAGAAATCAACAAGTAAGAAACTCTTAACTATGGGAAAGGGGATCATGCATCTCCACTTTGAAGTATGAACATGTATCATCAAGCATATGACTTAAACATAAAAAGGAAATTCATTTTGAAATGCATACAAGCTTATAAAATATGTCATCTAAACCTTAATCAAGGCACCGAGAAGTTGTACAAGAAACAAAGCTAAGCTAGGTCAAAAGTTACAAACTATCAACCATTTTTGTTAGAAATAAATAGTCAATCAAGACATGACCTAAAGAAGACCAAATAATCATGGTAAAAATATATCAAGTAAGTCAAGGGATCATGCATCATGTTAAGCAAAAGTTCAATAAAGACTGCACAAATTTCATACCTAAATCAATTATTGAACATGCATCAATTAGACAACTGTGTAATGCATCGAGGTTTCAAAATATACACAATTAAAGACCTAAAAAATAAATCAACTAAGAACAAAAGTACCATTAAAACATACACCAATCAGAGGTATAAATGTGCCTAAAAGTTGGCAAAAAAATTAGTTCAAACAAGTATTAGACCAAACTCACCAAGTGACATGCATACCATTGAATACATTGACCAACTTGACCTCAAATTAATTCAAATAATGAGGAAAAATAAAATAAAAAATTCTTAAATTTAGACAAGACTCTAAATTGATCGAAAAGTATTTTTATAAATTTTTCACAAGTAGAAAAGATCAATTTCACAAATTAAATTGAAATGATATAAAAAATGTGAAAGAAATAGCCAGTGGGTGCAATGTGTAATTTCCAGAAAGAACTAAGATATGTTAAATGCGGCCAAGTGGGCCTAACTGGGAGGTGCAACAATAAATGCGTTAGGCGTAATCCCCCATTTTTTTCATTTATTTAAAAAAAACCAACCAACTGAGCTATTGTTTTTTTATTTATTCACTTATTAATCCACTTACCTATTTAACGAATAAACAAAAGGGATGTGGTGAATGAAAAGATTAAATGGACCAATCATATGCCAGCATCTCACATTATTCGAATTCAATATTTGGCACCATCGAAGCTAGGGTTCCGGTCACCCTCTCTGGTGAGCAGTTGCCACCCCTGATGGTCCTCTAACACGAAAATTGTAGAAATCAAGTCTTCTTGGCTTGGACTTTTGTGCTGGTCACGAATTTGATGCTCAAATTATCAAAAGCTTAATAAATCATCAAGAATACATCACAGATCTGAACTCTAACGGCCATGGCAAATACAAAGATGCAGTCTAAACTAACCAATTGGAAAGTGCCTAACATTTGTAGGACTTCAGATGCATCAAGATTACATGGTTCAAGCATGAACAGATCCTATCATGAAGAGGATAAAAGTTATTAAGGTTTACTGAACAAAGTCAGTCTGTCGCTGCTTTGAGTTTACGCGTAGATCTCAAAAAAAACTCTATTACAACCTCTAGTAAATTTCAACGAGAATAAGAGAACTCTCTTCTTGCTTCAAAACTACAACTTTTTCACCTATGCCTATAGAACCTTCACGGAGTAGATGAAGAAAATGATCAAAATTTTGAAGAAGCTTTAAGAACAAGAGAGAATCGTGCTTTTGAATATGGGATAATGAGCAAAATTTTCCAGGTCTCATTCTCAAGTTTCTTCATAACTGCCTCTATAACTGAATCTTGATCAATGAATCTCACACCCGATTAAAGCTTGAATAATAACTTATATAAATGAAGCTATCGTCTGGTTCAAGTGTGGTTTATATTCTTTTTTGAGCTGGCAGTCACACTAAATAACCAAATTTTATTGAAAAATATCTTCTATTTTGAGTGGAAATTCACCAACATGCATGCATGCACATGTGGTGTTGGTTCAAATGAGACATTATGGTGTATGTATGCATGTAGGGCATCATGAAATAGCCTTATTACCATGCCTCATTACACACAAAATGACCAAGTGAATGATATCATGAACCATGGCCATACAACCTTCTTAATGAGTTCGTATCTTGAAGCTCAGACCTCCATTTGATGAGATCTTTGTATCATCATAAAGCTTACATGGAGTTCTACACCTCTTATGTTGACATAATCTTGAAATAAGGCCTGTAACACCCTTCAAAATGGCCATGAAGTTATGATGTTAAAATTGATTGGGATACTTGATATTTCTCTAAGACAAATGTCCATATGTCAACTTCATATTCACAACTTCTTGAACCTTTAACTTCATCACTAGTGACTCAAATGGTGCACTTTTGGTGTCATGAGAAAGAGGAAAAAATTATAGAACAACTCTTGTGTTGAACATCACTTGAGAAATCATTTGCATCATCATGAAAAATGAAATGGAAGTCATGTACTTGGACTACTTGAAAGTCTTCAAGAATTTTTCTAAGTGTTGGATTTTTAACAACATTGAGACATCAACTTCCAACAATCATAACTTTTGATTCAAACATCATTTGGACTTGACTCCTTCTGCAAAGCTGTAGTAGGAAGTCTCCTCTACAATTTGAGCCCTTGGTTGCTCAGTTTTAAGCATTAAGAACGAAGATACATACTTGATAAGTCATATAGAAAATCATGAATTTTTTACACTTAGAAAAATTCAAAAACCCTAATTTGGTCAAATTTATGATTTTGTTGATTCTTTTGACTTTTTCTTGGTAAATCTTCTTGATTTTATGGAAATTGATGAAAAAGTCCATGTTGACCATAATTTCATTAGTTTGACTTCACTTTGACTTTTGTTAACTTTTCATTCAATCAGGCCAAATCTTCTTCATCTGTTAGTAGCAATGCCCCGAGCTAACTTGTGTGAACTAATGAGGCACATATGAGGGTTTTGCGTCATTTCATGCACTATAAATTCAATGTTTTAGTAAAAAAGTCAACCTCGGGTTATCTTTGACCAAAACTCTAGTTTGGGGAACCAAATAGATGAAAGCTTGTTACCCATCCTTAATCAATGAATTGTGATCTCCTGATGATCTTTGAAAAATTTGAGTAGAGAGAAGACCTTATGTCTTGCGAGAATACTCATGATGATTGATATCTCAAACTTGCATTGGTTGATCATTGTTCCTCCTTCTTGACTGGAGAAAACCCTAATTCACAAGAACATTAATCCCACATGTTAAGAACTAATGATATGCATGTGTGAATAATAATGAAGATATAAGCCACTTAGGGTTAAGTATAAGAGGGGGAATTTTGGGTAATAACACTAGTGTCCTTGTTAAGATTGCCCTTCGGATGGTCTCTATTCTTTATATGCCCGCCTTCGGCCGGCGTATATTCTTAATATTTTTTGATATATTTGTTAAGAGTCCCCTTCGTCTGGTATCTTTTTCTTTGTAAGTCCGCCTTCGGCCGAAGTATATTTCTAAATCCATCTTCGGTTGGTATCTTTGTTAAGATTCCTCTTCTCCTGATCTCTTTTTCTTTGTAAGTTCGCCTTCGGTCAGAGTATCTTTTTAAATCCACCTTCGGTTGGTATCTTTGTTAAGAGTCCCCTTCGACTCGTCTCTTTTTCTTTATAAGTTTTCCTTGGTCGGCGTATCTTTCTAAATCAACCTTTAGTTGTTATCTTTGTTAAGAGTCCCCTTTAACTGGTCTCTTTTTCTTTGTAAGTCTGCCTTCGACCGACATATATTTCTAAATCCACCTTCGGTTGGTATCTTTTTTAAGAGCTCCCTTCGGCTGGTCTCTTTTTCTTTATAAGTTCGCCTTCGGCCAACGTATCTTTCTAAATCCACCTTTGGTTGGTATCTTTGTTAAAAGTCCCATTCAACTGGTCTCTTCTTCTTTCTAAGTCCGCCTTCGGTAGGTGTATCTTTCTAAATCCATATTCGGTTGATATCTTTGTTAAGAGTCCCCTTCAGCTGGTCTCTTTTTCTTTGTAAGTCCGCCTTTGACCGACATATCTTTCTAAATCCACCTTCGGTTGATATATTTGTTAAGAGTCCACTTTGGCTGGTCTCTTTTTCTTTGTAAGTCCGCCTTCGGCCAACATATCTTTCTAAATCCACCTTTGGTTGGTATCTTTGTTAAAAGTCCCCTTCGACTGGTATCTTTTTCTTTGTAAGTCCGCCTTCGGCCGACATATCTTTTTAAATCAACCTTCGGTTGGTACTTTGTTAAGAGTCCCCTTAGACTGGTCTCTTTTTCTTTATAAGTTCTCCTTCAGCTGATGTATCTTTCTAAATCCACCTTCGGGTTGTATCTTTGTTAAGAGTCCCCTTCGGATGGTCTCTTTTATTTGTACGTCCGCTTTCGACCGACATTCTTGGTGTAAAATCCACCTTCGGGTGACACCTTTCTTAAAAGTCCAATTTTGGTTGGCACGCTATCAACTCATTCAATTCATACTAATTGAAGGGTATTATTCCTCAGTTGAGTTATGTCCCAGGGATCAGTCGGCTAGTTCGTCTGGTTAAGCATTCACTATTTCTTTTGTGGAAGTCTTGTGGGTATATCATTTGCTCACTAGTTATAATTGAAAACCAAAAAATATATCTTTCTTTTATCCCCAGAGTGCAAGTTTAAGGTTCTTTTGGTATTCAATCCTCTTCCACCTTGAATATTTGAAAGTCGCTTCCTTTCTCACCTTCAGGTTTAAGATGATTGAATAGGGGCAACTGTTGTACCCCCAAATTTTACCTCTAATATTTCAATCCTATTAGGCTTATGCTTCATCATACATACTATAATACGGTGGGAGAACTGACTTGGGTGTTTTGCATTTGATCGCAATTGTTGCAGATAGCAAGAGTTGCCACTGAGTTTTCTTTTATCCAATAAGGAAAAGTTTAAAAGAACAGGAAAGACCTTTCGAGATAATTTCTTGAGTTCGGGGGGTAGGTTATGAAAAGGGAAGGTATTAGCACCCTTTTCATCAGTAGTTATCTACAGGCTCTTAGTTGCTTGCTAGATCACTTGCTTTTGTTTGAAAATGTGCTTGTGGTGTGTTTTTTTATAGTGATTTTAAAAAGGTGTCTTTGTAATGGTTCTCGTTTCTATAAGAATGCGTACAAAGTGTTTTAACTTTTGAAAATGTTTCCAATGAAAGTGTTGGTGTATAAAATGTTTTTATTATGAGCAAGCAAGCAATTAGGAGCATCCTACATACTTAAAAGGTTTTTAATTTTCTTTTCCTCCTCCTTTAGATGTTGCTATCTTACCATTGATTTGGTAAGAAGCCCCATCATTGGATGTGAAGGGACGGGCGTGGGAAGTTTGTATAGTCATAGAAGGCAAACTATGAGACGTTTTAGCAATTTTCATTTAGGGACTATATCGTTTACCGAAGGCAACATTAAGGGTAATCGAGGGACTACGATCTTTTACCGAGGGTCTTTGTAAAATTCTCATATTCGAGAGACATGAATATTTTTCCGAGGCAACGAGTGAGATTCCCCTAGGGGTGCATGTGTGTGAATAGTGTGTTTGATTGCATGCATTTTGTCTTTTGAATTTTAGGTTATCTACTTGTTGTTTATATCTTACCATACTTCCTAATTACTAACATTTATATAAAAACAATAAAAATGCAAAAAAATAAATCCTACACTATTACAACCATATTGAAATAGCAAGAAAATATAAATACAAAATAAAAATAAGAAAAATGAGTTCTTTTGATTCAGGCAGAAGCATCCTTCGATTCTGCACTTTTTGACCTCTTTCAATTTGGGCCTGGAGTCAGCAAGGTTCTGTCCTTCGATTGGGAGATGGAAGTCATCAAGGTTCTATCCTTCGATTGGGAGTTGGAAGTCAGAAAAACCACCTTACTAGTTACTTACTTCGTTTGAGGCTTGGAGTCAGTGTGAGGTGTATTCTTTTCCTCAAGCTCCTTGCTGAATCCTTCGACTGTAAGCATGCCAGGCCCTCAGGTTAAGATTCAAAAGGCTTGAGCCGTTAGCCAATCGAAGGGTATAGTGAACATGTCTTAAATTCTTAAAATGCAACATTCAAGTGTAACTACAGGCCATGGGTTAGCACAAAATAATTGGGTCTCAAATTCCAAAGCCTAACTAGTCAGAGTTGAGATTTTCAGCATATGGGCAGTCAGAATCGAAGGTTAAAACATGGTTAAGCTCCCTATATGAAATATCTACATTTCTCTTTATTGGCATGTACACATGATATTTAAATAAAATAGATTCAAGTTCAAAGGGAACTTACCTCTTGAAGTTCTTAAATTGAAGGAAACTGCAAGTGTCTTCCTTGGTGGTGAATGGAAGTTCGTTGGGGCCTTCCTAAGACTAATCCAGTTACTACTTTGTGCAAGCAGTCTCTGAATCGAAGGAGGGTGTGTGAGTGGATCAAAGGTTCTTTTTATAACAAGTAACTAAATGACTCAAAGGGTTACTGTATTGTAGTTGGGAATGTGGGTCGAAGTGTTGTACCCCAATTTTTTCCCCTAAGATCCCTTCATCATGCCATATTGGTTCAATCACAACAAGATCACATTAGGGCTTTTGGTTCTCCTCCCTATCTTTAGCTTTGCTCTTTGAGGAATTACCAAGCACCTTGACTTTTTTTCTTCTTTTGTAATCATGCATTTTTTGTTTTGACTTTACTTTTAATTAATAAAATGCAATGTTGGTTTGTCTTACTTGTTAATAATATAGGTAAAGGCAATGTGGCTTAGTAAGTTGATCCATGGGTTCATGAGTTTATTTCCATTCCCTAGTCAATAAAGCTTGAGAAATTCAAACCTCACCATTGAATTTGTTTTGGAGGAAATGTCATGGCAAGGTTTATTTTGTTTCACCACATTTCAAAGTTATCAAGATTGATTCAAAAGTACAAGGGGTTGATTGAAGAAGTTGTCATGGTTGGACAAGGCCTTGTTCCCATTGGTCACAAATGCATATTTCTCTCAATTCTCAAAATATGGAAGTGGTTTTGGTTGCTATGAGTTCTCATTATCATCCTCAAAAACTTCTATTTACAAATAAAAACTGTTGGTATAAGAAGGTTGTTTAAAATTGTCAAAGTTCCTCAAAGCATTTTTTTGATCTAAGAGCTAGGGTTTTGAACTTCAAAGAAGTATATCTTGCTCATCTTTTGGTATTTTTGAGTGATTCAAAAAACATCCTTCTCTTAAAAGGGTTATTAACAAATCACTTCAAAAGTTTCAAGGAGTTTTCATGTGGAAGAAACTTGATGATGAAGAAAGATTACAAGTCCTCCAGATGAACCCCCAATTTCCCATGTGTGATTTCAAATGATCATAACATGGTCAATTTTTATCACCTTCAGCCCACTCTTTTTCCACAATTATCTTGAGCATGTTAAATTTATTCCTAATTTTATATGCAAAGTGAGAAAATGGATGGAAGATGCCCTAAGGATACAAAAGATTATAGGTCATTTCATGATTCTTTGCCAACTACAACAATTCATAACTCTCTCAATTTTTGGAGATTTTGAATGGTTCAAGTTTCAAAATGTCATTCATGAGGTCTATTTCATTCCATCTTTTTTGGTCAAGAGCAAATTCCAAGATGAAGGCCATGTTTAGATGCAAAACATTATAGGTCACTTTTGAAGAAAAACTTGAAATATTTCTAAGTGTGGAAAGTCAACTTCTTTTTCCCAACTTTGACTCATTGCAACTTTCAGCTCAAACATCCATTTGATTCCATTCTTTTTCCATTTCAAAGCTTGTAATCTCATCTTTCTAAAGCTTTAAGAATCATGCCCTAAGACCCCTTGAGCTGAGAATGCCATTGATTTGAACTTGGTAACTTTAAACTGAAGTTTCTTCAAAAGTCAGAATTTGAAATCCTTGATTTAGCTTCTAAACACATTGTTTCTGCGTGTTTTTGCTTCTAAACATGTTTAGTGAACTTCTAGAAGTGATTAGCATAGCAAAACGCGTGTTTTGGATGAGTTTTGATTAAAGTAGAAGTCACACTTTTCTTGTTTACAACTTCACACGATTTCCCTCCAAACTTCATCATTTCACACGCTTGAACATTCCATTTGATTCCCTATAAATAGAGGGTCGTCCCTCATTCATTTCCTCAAGCTTGAATAGCCAGAATCACCCTGCCAAACTTGCTCCATAACTCACTTTTCTGCAAATTTGAAATCAGTGTTCAAGCCTTTTTCAATCCAATTTTTCTATCAATTCACCTTCCTTGATCTTCCCTGAAGCTAACCATACAATTACCTTCAAGAATCGTGACCTATATTGATCCATAGAAGTCCAGTTTCAAAGATCTGCAACTCAACTTCAATAGGTAGATTTCTCCATCAATTCTTCCAAACTTTGATATCATTGTGAAGCTCTCATTGCCCTGGTTCTAGTCGCAACACTTGCTTTCATCTGGAAACATGTTTTGACCATAAAATTTCAAATCCCTTTTCAAAACTTTCTTTCCAAATTGCTTGAGCTACAATTTATATAAATTTATCGCGAAGGTGTGGTTGTCTTCGTCTTGAAGAGACGAAGCGAATGACATATGTCTCGTGCTCTAATTTTACAGATTGAGCAACCTGGTTTTGGGACTGGCTGGAGGTTGAAGACGACCAACGTGTCATCTTCCAACCAATGATGGCGTGCCATTTGTATTTTTTTAATTTCTGATTTATATTTGATCTTATGCTTTATTCAGTAATGACCATGATATGCACAGCGTGCCAGATCCCTTGGATTTGATTACTAACGCGTTTTGACTCTCATCCAATGGTCCACGTATTTTTTACTTTATTTTTTAATTTCTGATTTTTATATTTAATTGCTTTAAACTTCAAAAAACCATAGAAAATTCATTTTTAATCCAAAAAATCTAAAAAAATAATGAAAAATATTTTTGATTTTTCTCTTTTTGATTTTACTTTTTCACAATTTTATTTTGTGTTTTGATATTTTTTTATAAATTTTCACTTTATTTGAACTGGTTAAATGTTTAAAAATACTTTTATGCATTTTTAAATTCTGAAAAAAATATGGAATGATCCAATAATATTGTGACAAATATTGGTGACCTCATTTATTTTTTATTTCTAACTTTGTTATTTTTTTTTATAATTTTTGGTTTATTTTACTCATTTCTTTTAATTTTTAAAAATAGTTTGACTTTAAAAAATTTACCAAAAAATTTATAAAACTATTTGAGTCCTTTTCTAATTTTTCTATGGTCTTACTTATTATTTCTTGATTAATTTGAACATATTAGATATTTTTATTTTTTATTTCTATTTTAAAATATTTTAAAACATTTTTTAATATATATATTAAATGTAATATTATTTTGTGATTATTTTCTGGCTGATCTTGGGTTGAATTTTTTATCATGAACTTTATTAACATCATTGAATCCATGGTGTTGAGTCTAACTCCACAAAAGTGGATGAATGATTTTAATAATAGTTTGATTAAAATTTAATTCAAATATGGTTTATATTCTTCCCCACCCTTCTTCATCTCATTCCTTTCTTATTGCATTAAGTGTTATTGGAGCATAATCTCTATATCATGTCTCAAAATAAATGGTGCATAGATTACTATTGATCAGCGTCAAAATAGGTGCGACTTCTATTTAAGTCCACTTACGATTGCTTAACATAGCGCTAAATTTTGTTCTGATTCGAATAAATGATCATTCGTAGCCCAAACCTATGTTTACAAGCCCAAGTATGTTAATTTGATCTCTTTGATCTAATAACCTCGAGATTCATTGTGTGGAGGCTTTGGTTCTACCAATCCTCTAATGGATCTACATCACTTTTGGTCAACGCGGATCACTTAAACATCATTGATCATTAAATGGTACTTGTGAGGACTCCAAATGGATGATATACTTGACAAAAAGCAAATGCAACTTGTTGTGTGGAGGCTTTGGTTTTACCAATCCTCTAATGAGTTCCAAATGCAAGTTTCAAGATGGTCATCCAACTAACCACTAATTACTAATAATTGACTTTATCTTGTGTTTTTATTATATGCCCTTTTTATTTTATGCATCATTTACTTTTAGCATTTACATTTCATGCTATTTTCATCTTTTCTCATTTGAGCATTTACTTTCTTGTCATTTTTATTTTTACTCACTTGAGCTTTTCTTTTCTTTTTGAAGATACCTAATAATCAACATGAACCATAAAAAACTTTAATGATACTTGGACTATTTGGTTACTATCCTTGGCATTATGGAGTATTGGACTTCTTGGACTTAGGATTAGAAACCTTGGCCTATGTTGGAGATCTTGTGACCTTAATTCATATTTTGTATGGAGTTCTTGAGGTTTACCTCAAGACATTGGGTTGTTTGTTTATTTTGTATGCAGGTTGTTGTGATTACATTCTTTGTTTGTGATCTGGAATTCACCCGTATACAATCGTTACTCTGCTCAATTTTTGTGAAAACTTAATACATTTGAAGTTTGTTTCTCTCAAGAGGTCTAGCATCTTTACTTGCTTGGTTTCAATCCAAATAATGGGAATTCTATCTTTACTCATAATGTCAAATATTGGCTTCTTGTTAGTTAGATGGTTCTTCTCCTTATCTTTTACCTTATGCTTTAGGATAGTCTCATCTTCTCCTCCCATCTTCTTTAATTTCAAAAATCTTCTCCCTCCTTTTGAAAACTCTTCTTGTTTTTAAATTTGAACCACTTTCATAATAAACTTGGACCTAGGCCCATGCATTTTCAAAACATTTTTCATAAATAAACTTCAATCAACTTAATAATACCTTGACATTTTTTGTGAGAAGACTAAAAGTCAGTCAATCTCATTTCAAACCATTTTACCACTTTGGCTTTTTATTTTAAAACCTTTCTCAAAAGATTAGACTCTTGTCAATCCTTGTAGTGATGCAAAAAACTATACTTCTATAATATGTAGTGAAGAGAGATATTCTCCACTTGGGTGTTGAGTGAGACATTGTTGATTTTAAAATCCAAGCCATATCCTCCACTTTGAGATGATGTAAATTCTCCTTTTTATGATTGTGGATAGTAAGTATGTTTTCCACACGGATAATGACGATGATGTCTTATCTCATAAAATTAACCAACACACTTGTTTTTTTTAATTTTATTTTTTATTTTTAAGGTGAACTACGTGTACCCTGATCCCCTATTGCACGAAAGGTGGTACGTAGGCGTTAAATATTCGCAATCGCGGTGAGTGAAAAAATCATAAAAAAATACTTCTTTTCTCACCTCCACCATCTATTTTTTATACAACATTTTATAGCCAAAATATACAGATTTTTCAAAGAGTTTCCTGCGGAGTACCGTAGATGTTTAGGGTGATAATACCTTCCATTTGCATAACCAACCCCCTTAACTTGAATCTTTCCCCCTTTTTTTGGGTTACTCGCTCTTTTCCCATTCCTTTGGAAACAATAAAGTGCGGTGGCAATTTTTATTTTGATTTGTGTAAGTCTAGTTAATCCAATGGCTTAGTCTTAAACATTTCTATCGGTACAGAAAAAAATAGCAACTTCACTGGGGAAAGATTGACCTCTTACTGGTCCATCCCTAAGTGATTTGATCCTATCTTTTTTTATATCTGTATATGTGCTATTGTTGTTTATGTATTATATGTTGTATATATGCTTGTCTGGATTTTCCTGGTTTTCAGGGTGCTTGGTGATTACTTTTAAGTCCTATACCTGGAATTGTGCAAACTTTAAGATAGGACGGGCGGTATAGTCATGTTAACTTTGAGGGAGTAATCTGAAAAAAGGAGGCACAATATCCCTCACTCAGTGGAGGCCCCTTTGACTGTAGTGTCATTTACCGAGTAATCAGGAAGACGTACTGCTTTCGACCTAGGAGCCTGCTGAAGCTGAGGACCGTAGAATACCTAACCCATCTTGGCCTTTTAGGTGTAGTAAGGAAGCTATGACGGAGTAATCCGGAAATAGTTGTCACGCGATACTATGCTCAGACGAGTTTTTCTTGAGAATATTACTAATCACCGAGTTAATCAAGAAGTTGGTATTATCCGAAGGAAGGATGTAAACACTGGGAAACTCTAGAACCTTGTTCGGCAGGTGATAACTTTTAGACCATACCTTATGGGTAGTACCTTTGACCTCATGCTCGTGGCGTTGAACCTATGAACCCTATGTTTGTGATCTTGTGTGTGATTGTTGCATCATGCATCCATGCACTCATAAGCATCTTTTGAAGAAATTTCATTTCAATGGACTTAAAAGTTGACCATTTATGAATATCTCAGGTACCTTTTGACCATTGATTCTGGAAAAAGAAAGACCGAAAAATACAATTTCAAAGATCCCAAGATAGATGAGTTGATCAGTCTAATTCCCGAGATTGAGTGTTCTGCATATTTTCGGAGCAAGTATGGATCCATTGTTCCTCTCATGAAGCTTAGGATGAAGGAGGGTATTCTATTGACCTTGGTCCAGTCCTATGATCTAATGTATCATTACTTTACTTTCCCCGACTATCAGTTGATGCCTACACTAGAGGAGTATTCTTATTTGTTAGATTTACCGATTACCAATCGTGTTCCTTTTACTGGTTTAGAGGGTGAGCCAAAACCACACAAGGTTGCTGCTTTGATCCATCTGGGGAAGTCTGAGGTTGAGGCCCATATGACTACTAAAGGAGGGATTAGAGGATTACCAACTCAGTTCTTATTGGAGAAAGCTCGTTACTTTGCCAGGATGAAGAGTACAATCGCTTTTGAGGCCATCTTTGCTCTACTTGCTTATGGGTTGTTTTTATTTCCTAATGTGGATAAGTTTGTTGACGTTAATTCTATCAGGATCTTCATGATTTGAAACCCAGTTCCTACATTGTTGGGTGATGCTTATTACTCTATTCATCTTCGGAATTCTTATCATGGGGGGATGATTATCTGTTGCGTGCCTCTGTTGTACCGGTGGTTTATTTCTCATATGCCTCACTTTGATGCTTTATGGGATGTCAGGAAGGAACCCCGTTGGACTCCTAAGATCATGGCACTTACTCACTCATATATTGATTGGTATCATCGGGCTTACCATCATGTAGAGATTGTCGATAGTTGTGGTACTTTCTCCAATGTACCTCTTCTTGGTACAAAGGGAGGAATTAACTACAACCCTGTTCTTGCACGACGACAACTTGGTTATCCGATGAGGGATAAAACAAATAGTATTCATCTGAGTAGTTTTTTCTTGAAGGAGGGAGAAGACCATAAGGAAGCTATGGAGCAAATTGCGAAGGTCTGGCATCACATTCATAGGAAGAGTAGGAAAGACTTGGGACCTAGGGGGGTTGTTTCTTTAGAGCCTTATCTTCAGTGGGTCCAAGCGAGAGCTATTCAGTTGAAGGTTCCATATTCCATGGAAACACCTATGCCTGATTTGTTTATGAAGATCACTCCTCCCTTATTGGATGATGTGGAAGAGCTACAACTTGCTTTGGTCAGGATGCAGTAGGAAAAGGACGCTTACAAGAATAAGTGCCAAACTTTAGAGATTTGCTATAGAGCAGACTTGAAGGAGAAAGAAGACTTGATTGAGATCCTTGAGAGTCGGGCTGTTGAGAGGATGGAGAGGCAAGGGGATTTATTTTCTCCTAAGCCTCAGTCAGATTCTAGTTGCTCACTTTCTGATTTAGGTGATTGGAAGGAGGTTTCCACCAGATATGCGGAAGAAAACCAGAGGTTAAAGGCTCAGATTTCCAGGCTTACAGGGAAGCGCCAACGTATATAGTGATCTCCATTAGCTTTACTTCTTAGGGTTTTAGAATTTATTTTCATCTTGTACTTGGGATTATTGAAACTTGTAATCTATTTTGAAGTTATTATAATAAAAATTTTCAGTATTCCAAATGTGTTATTACTTTGATATTTGCAACGTGTCTATAAATCTTTAAGTCCCTTGAAATATTAATAATAAAAATAAATCATGTGCATTGCATATCATGCATAATATTTCACATATTTTTTGCATTTCTTTGCATATCCAGGTGTCTTACCAAGCTTCTTTAATTCGTTCAGCAAGTTCTCTCACCACTACAACACTCGAGCTAATTTCAGAAGGAAAATGGACAACTTAGAAAAAGAGAATCGCGAGCTGTGCGAGGAAGTTTCTGCTATGAAGGTCGGCATGGCCAATCTTACTTCTCTGATGGAATCTATGGTGGCTGCTCAGAATCAGCCACCGAGTGTTCAACCTCAACAGACAAGGGTTACTACTGAAGCTCTGACTGATCCTGTGTCTGCTACCCCAGCTATTCTTCAGAATCACATGTCTCAAGGTTATCCATTGGGAATTCCAAAGAACTATTTTCCTGAAGGTTTCAACCTTGGTCCTCAAGATGCTCCAGTTGTTCAGACTACTGTTATTCATGAACCTCTAGTGGTGCATATTGCTCTTGCTGCACCTCCTTCAGTGAATATGGTCCCATTTGCTAATGATGATATGTATCGTCCTTTTCCTCCACCAAGTGAAGACTTGGGTCTCTATGATAGAATGGATGATTTTCAAGAACAATTTGACAAGATGCAGAGGAAGATGAAGGCCCTCAGGGGAAAGGAATTTTTCGGGAAAATGTGAATGATTTATGCTTGGTCCCGAATGTCAAGATACCTGCGAAGTTTAAAGTCCCGGAATTCGAGAAGTACAAGGGAAACACTTGTCCTCGTGCTCATCTTGTGATGTATGTAAGAAGAATGTCTACCCATACTGATGATCAACGTCTGTTGATTCACTTTTTTCAGGATAGTTTGACTGGTGTTGCGTTGAAGTGGTATATGAGTTTGGACATTGCCAATATCCATACATTCAACGACTTAGGAGAAGCATTTATCCGACAATACAAATACAACGTGGACATGGCGCCTGACCGTGATCAACTTAGGGCCATGGTCCATAAAGACATGGAATCATTCAAAGAATATGCACAGAGATGGCGTGAGGTAGCCGCCCAAGTGATTCCTCCCATGAAAGAAAAGGAGATGACTAATATTTTCTTGAAGACCCTGGGTGCTTTCTACTACGAGAGGATGGTAGCAAGTGCGCCAAGCAACTTTACTGAAATAGTGGGCATGGGTATCCGTTTCGAAGAGGCTGTAAGAGAGGGTCGTTTAACAAAAAGTGAAAGAGATACAAATGTTGTTATTCAATAGAGGAGGGTTAATCCTCCTAGAAGAAATTATCAGCGTCATCAACAAGTCGCCTCAGTAACTCCAGTTGTTGGTGTAGCTCCAACCACCGTTGCTTATCAGAGACCATCCCATCAGGGGAATCAAGGGTATAATCAGAGAAAGGAGACTTATGAAACTATTCCTATGAGTTATACAGAATTACTCCCGGTGTTAATTCAGAAGATGTTGGTTCAGACCCGACCACTTCCCGCTGTACAATCACCATTGCCTTGGTATTACATGGAAGACCAAACATGTGCTTTTCATCAGGGGGCACCAGGGAACAATGTTGAGAACTTCCATCCTTTGAAGAATGAAGTACAAAAATTGGTGAAGTATGGTATCTTATCTTTCAAGGATGTTGGCCCTAATGTGAAAGATAATTCTCTGCCAAAGCATGGAGGAGAAAATGATGTGAACATGGTGACCGGTTGTCTGGGCGACTTCCGGATTTTTGATATTAAATTGGTTAGGGGAGATTTGGTGAAAATACATGCTAACCTCTGAATTTAGCTACTATAAGCATGACCATGCTGGTTGTGCTATTTGCAGTACGGATATACATGGTTGTGACAAGATAAAGGTTGATTTGCATGAGATGATGGATGAGGGCCTCATCCACATAATCAGGCCTAGGGAAGAGTATGAAGAGGAAGTAACCATGGTTTTTGGATATCCTGGAGAGTTCAGAATCTTTGATGTGGAATATATGAATGAAGATCTTGTACAATTGCATGCTACTTTCTGCCACATGGCTGGTCAGGTAGAACATCAGTATGGATCTTGCCGAATTTTCTACCGGGACTCCCGAGGATGTTCAATTGTTAAGAAAGGTATGCAATTGTTATTGGATAATGGAACTATGAAGGTTACAGTCCAAAGGGATTATTACCATGAAGTTGATATGATTGAGGTTTGTTTGGCTGAAGAAGAGTCAGATGATGAGTATGCCTCTGCAGATGAGTTCTTCTCCTCAGATGAAGATATGCTTTCCAGAGATGACTCAGTATTGACTAATTTTGTTGAAGAGGGAGTAAATGTTATTGTGCCTTGCTTTGGGGAACCTACCCCTTTTGAAGTTGAATATCATGGCAAGCCAGCTATTACTCCATTGGTGATTAGTTTGCCAGGTCCTGTCCCCTACAAGTCAGATAAGGTTGTACCCTACAAATATAATGCTACAATCTTAGAGGATGGTGTGGAAGTTCCCATCCAGCCAATGCCTAATGTTGGAAATATTACTGAGACTAGAAGAGTGACCCGCAGTTGTCGTGTATTTGCACCAGTTGTTCGTGGAGATGTTAGTACTGGAAAGAAAGTTGTTGAAAATGTTGAACCCAAGAAGGCTACGAGTGAATCTAGTGGAGCTACGCTAGAAAATAAGGTGGACAATATTTTGAATATAATCAAGATGAGCGACTACAAAATTGTAGATCAGCTACTACAGACTTCTTCAAAAATATCTATCTTGGCTTTATTGATGAACTCTTCTACTCACCGAGAATCTTTGATGAGGGTATTGGACTAAGATTTCTTGGAGAGTGATATGCCAGTAGACCAATTCAGCAGTGTAGTAGGGAATATTACAACATGTAATAACCTGAGTTTCTGCGAAGATGAACTTCCTAATGAAGGAAGGAATCACAATTTGGCCCTCCCATCTTGATGAACTGCAAGAATGATTCATTATCCAATGTGTTGATTGATAATGGGTCTGCATTGAATGTTATACCAACGAGCACACTTATGAAGTTGAAATATCAAGGAACGCCCATGCGCCCAAGTGGAATTATTGTGAAAGCGTTTGATGGATCAAGGAAATCTATTATTGGTGAAGTGGACTTGCCTATTCATATAAGACCACATTTGTTTCAGATTGCTTTCCAGGTCATGGATATTGTACCCACTTATAGCTGCTTGTTAGGACAGTCGTGGATACATGAGGCAGGGGTTGTCACTTCAACTTTACACCAGAAGTTGAAGTTTGTACGTGAAGGAAAAGTGGTAATTATAAATGGAGAACAGACATTATTGGTATCTCATTTGTCCTCTTTCAGCATTGTGGAAGCGGATGAAACTGTTGTTGGAACCCAGTTCCAAGCTTTATCCATTGATAATATAAGAGGAAATGAGAATTCTATGGCTCCGTTTAAGGATGCTAAGCAGGTTGTGTGTAATGGCCATAGTGAAGTATGGGGACAGATTGTTGATCCACTTGTAAACAATAATAGAGATGGCTTGGGGTTCTCTATGAAGAATGATAAGGGTAAGAGCATGAAGATGAAGTCTGATGCAGGCAAGTATCAAGACATCTTCCGTAGCGGGAGTTATCTTCATCCAACTTTTTCCGGGATTAATGCCATTGTGGAAGATGAAGCAGATCCAGAAATGAAAAATTATGTGACACAGAGTTAGGGTTCAGAACTGGATCACCATTGATGTTCCCTTTTGTATACATGTTTCAAATTAATTAGTTTGTGTTAATCTTTTTGAAAAAGCTTTCACTCTACCCAAGGTGAAAGTATTGATATTGTATGGGCTTATTTGTTTGCTTTGATTTTTAAAATCAATAATAAAAGTTGTCTTTGTTTCCCAAATTGTGTTTTTATTTTTTGCTTTTTTCTTGGAAAATGGTAATCAGAAAAAACCTTTCAAAATAAATAATAACTAAAATTCAATATGCATGATCACTTGTTATATGTGTCAGTTTCTAAAAGCGATCATAAAGCATATGTGCAAATTAATTAAAAAACCTGTTGAATACAATGACCCTTCACCCTCTCCCAACTTTGAATGTCCTATGTATGGGTCCGAAGAAGAAGACTATGATGAGATTCCTGAAGAGGTCTCACGGTTGCTTGAGCGCGAGGAGAATTCCATTCATCCATATAAAGAGCCATTAGAAGTAATTAATTTGAGTTCAGAAGAATATCCGAAGGAAGTTAAGATTGGAGCATTACTGCATCCTGATGTGAAGAGTAGGTAGATTGAGATGTTGAAAGAGTATGTGGATATTTTTGCTTGGTCTTACCAAGATATGCCTGGTCTAGATACAGATATTGTAGAGCACCATTTGCCGTTGAAGCCAGAGTGTCCGCTAATCAAACAAAAGTTGCGAAGAACTCACCCAGATATGGAAGCGAAGATCAAAGAAGAAGTTCTAAAGCAGATTAATGCTGGTTTTCTTGTGACATCAGTGTACCCTCAGTGGATTGCCAATATTGTCCCAGTGCCGAAGAAATACGGAAAAGTTCGCATGTGCGTAGATTATAGTGATCTAAATAAAGCTATTCCAAAAGATGATTTTCCACTGCCACACATTGATATGTTAGTGGATAGCATAGCAAAATTCAAAGTTTTCTGGTTCATGGACAGATTTTCCGGGTATAATCAAATAAGGATGGCTCCTGAGGACATGGAAAAAACAACGTTTATCACACCCTGGGGAACATTCTGTTACAAAGTGATGCCCTTTGGGTTGAAGAACGCTGGTGCAACATACCAGAGGGCTATGAAAACCCTATTCCATGATCTGATGCACAAGGAAATTGAGGTATATGTTGATGATATGATTGCTAAATCCCAGTCTGAAGAAGTGAATGTAGAAGATTTGTTGAAGTTGTTTCAGCGTTTGAGGAAGTATCGTCTCCGCTTGAATCCAAATAAATATACCTTCGGTGTTCGGTCAGGGAAATTGTTGGGTTTCATTGTTAGCCAGAGAGGAATTGAAGTTGACCCTGATAAAGTCAAAGAAATTCAAGAAATGCCAGCGCCAAGAACTGAAAAGCAAGTCAGAGGGTTCCTCGGGCGTTTGAATTATATTTCCAGATTCATTTCCCACGTGACTGCAACATGTGAACCTATCTTTAAGTTGTTAAAGAAAGATCAAGGTTGTGTGTGGACAGATGACTGCCAAAGGGAATTTTAAAGTATTAAAGAATATCTGCTTGAACCTCCTATCTTGCTCCCTCCTGTTAAAGGAAGACCATTGATTATGTATCTGATAATGTTAAATAATTCCATGGGCTGTATTCTGGGACAACAAGATGAAACAGGGAAGGAAGAGTATGCCATTTATCATCTCAGTAAAAAGTTTACTGATTGTGAATCACGGTATTCCATGTTGGAAAAGACATGTTGTGCTCTGGATTGGGCGGTAATACGCTTGTGGCCGCATATGTTGAATCACACTACTTGGTTGATCTCCAAAATGGATCCAATCAAGTATATTTTTGAAAAGCCTGCTCTTACTGGGAGAGTTGCCCGCTGGCAGATGCTGTTATCTGAATATGACATTGAATACCACACTCAAGAAGCTATTAAAAGCAGCGTGTTGGCAGATTATCTTGCTCACAAACCAGTTGATGATTATCAGTCTGTGAAGTATGATTTCCCCGATGAGGATGTGATGTTTTTGAAAGTGAAAGATTGTGATGAACCATTGTCTGAGGAAGGTCCTGATCCTGAATCTCGCTGGAGTATGATATTTGATGGAGTTGTGAATGCTTATGGTAAAGGCATTGGTGCTGTGATTGTCACTCCACATGGATCACATATTCCTTTTACTGCAAGGTTGACATTTGATTGTACTAATAATATGGCAGAATATGAGGCTTGAATCATGGGTCTCGAGGAAGCTATTGATCTCAGAATTAAAAATCTAGATGTGTATGGTGATTCATCTTTGGTAATAAATCATATTAAAGGAGAGTGGGATACTCTTCACCCCGACTTGATCTCTTATAAATATTATGCTAGAAGATTGTCACCCTTCTTTAATAAAGTTGAATTCAATCACATCCCCAGAGACGAAAATCAAATGGCGGATGCTCTGGCAACTCTGGCTTCTGTGTATCAAGTGAATACTTGGAATGATATACCTCGAATTATAGTTTGGCGACTAGATAGGCCCGCTCATGTGTTTACAACAGAAGAGGTAGCAGATGAGAAACCTTCGTATTATGATATCAAGAATTTTCTCCATACTTAGGAATACCCGATTGATGCATCGAATAAAGACAGAAAGGCATTGAGAAGATTGGTTGGCGGCTTCTTCCTAAGTGAAAATGTGTTGTACAAGAGAAATTATGACATGGTCTTGCTCAGATGCGTGGATAGACACGAAGCAGACATGTTGGTGCATGAGATTCATGAAGGATCATTTGGCACTCATGCCAATGGACATTCGATGGCTAAAAAGATGCTAAGGGAAGGTTACTATTGGCTGACAATGGAATATGACTGTTACAAATTTGCAAAAAAGTTCCATAAATGCCAGATTTATGCGGACAAGATTCATGTGCCTCCAACACTTCTCAATGTTATTTCATCCCTGTGGCCCTTCTCTATGTGGGGTATTGACATGATTGGAATGATAGAACCCAAAGCTTTGAATGGACACCATTTTATGTTGGTACCAATTGATTACTTAACCAAATGGGGGGAAGCTACTTCATATGCTAATGTTACTAAGCAGGTGGTAGTGCACTTCATTAAGAATAATCTTATATGTCGGTATGGTGTGTCGAGCAGAATTATCACCGATAATGGCTCGAATCTGAACAACAAGATGATGACAGAACTTTGTGAAGAATTCAAGATTGTCCATCATAATTCATCTCCGTACAGGTCGAAGATGAATTGGGCTGTTGAAGCTGCTAATAAGAATATCAAGAAGATCATCCAGATGATGGTTGTTACTTATAAAGATTGGAATGAAATGCTCTCTTTTTCTTTACATGGATATCGAACATATGTCCTCACTTCAACATGAGCAACCACGTTCTCCCTTGTGTATGGAATGGAAGCGGTGCTCCCAATCGAGGTTGAGATTCCCTCTTTGTGTGTGATGATGGAATCCAAGTTGTCAGAGGCTGAATGGGTCTAGAACAGGTTTGACCAATTGAATTTGATCGGAGAGAAGAGAATGAAGGATTTGTGTCATGGGCAGTTGTATCAGAAGAGAATGAAGAAAGATTTTGATAAGAAGTTCAAACCTCGTGAATTCAGAGAAGGTGACCTCGTGCTTAGGAAGATCATGTCTTTTAACGCTGAATCTAGGGGAAACTGGACTCCTAATTTTTAAGGCCCATATGTTGTCAAGAAAGCCTTCTCTGGCGGTGCATTAATTCTGGAAACTATGGATGGAGAGGAGTTCCCACGTCCCATGAATGTTCATGTAGTCAAGAAATACTTCACCTAAAGAAATAAAAGAATAGTTCGCTAAGTTGAAAACCCGAAAGGGCGGCTTAGGAAAAAAAGAGCGTCTCGGTAGGCCAAAAACCCGAAAGGGTGGTCTAGGCAAAAATTAGAGACATACACAGAATAAAATTTCCTGCTAAGTTGAAAACCCGCAAGGGAAGCTTAGGAACAAGTTAGGGACTTTCTTGGAAAGTAACTACATCAGACAAGACTTGATCATTGAAGCAACAATCTTCTTGGATCCTCACCATACTTCAATAGAAGTTTCTGCTCAGAATTTCAAAGTTGTTAGAGGGAATAGTGGTTATTGTATCTCAATGTATCTTTTCCATTATATATATATTACCATTTTCTAAACTTTGTAATCATCCGTGGAGTCTCGCCATTCGCAGACTACCATTATATCAATAAAATTTGAGCTTTTACCCAATTCTTTGTATTTCTTATTTTTACTCAGCTTACAAAGACTCCATTTATTATTGATAATAATTTTCAAAGCAAAAAGACTAAATAACAAAATTGTTTTTCAAAAATAATTTACAACTTACTTTTACTTTAGATTTTGTGATTCAAGAGGAAAACAAAAGCGGTGATCCCAGGAATGGACGAACTCCAGTAATTTTGGTAAGTTTTGTTTCCCCCGGGAAGGTTTTCTCAGGTCGTTTTTGCCGGTATGCGTGTGATTTTTGTATATTGAAGACAATACCCATTAGCGTAAAGTGCAGTATTGGGTTTGTGATCCCAGTGTTCCCAGTCAAGTGTTGGTTTATTTTCTGATTTTTTTTGGTTTGCATGGTCTGAGGCCTCTATCCCAGATTCCCTAGCGAAGTTTTCCTTCATATGACGAAAGGTCTTGTTCCCCTGGTATGCTAAGATTGGAACTATCTGCAAAATTTCTCTCTTACTACAGTTTTGGCATTATTGTTGGTATTTATTTCTCAGGCAACTAGGCCAGGGCAGTATATTTTCTAAGAAGTGTTGATACAGTGGTCAACTTTTGGGTTTTCACCTACCCAGTGTTGGTTTTGATTTAAAATCCCCATGAGTTTGACCCCTTTCTAAAATGTTAACTTCTTGATTCCCCAGTGAAGGCTTCGCTAATTGATAGAAGTCTTTTCTCCCCGTGCATGCTGAGATTTTACTCATTTACGAGGCATCTCCCTTTCGGAAGTACTTGCATTTTGTTTGATTGCCCGATAATCAGGCAAGGGCAATGTTTTATTTAAGAAGTGTTGAATTGGTTATTAAATTTCTGGGTTTTCACTCGCCAAGTGTTGGGTTTGATTTAAAATCCCCATAAGATTGATTTCTTGCTATAATGTTTGACTTCTTAACTCTCCAAGTTGTTATCCCTATGAGGTTTCATACTTTTCCCCAGAGAAGTTGGTCAAATACTTACTCTCAATATTGAAGAACGTATCTGGTTTCCTCAGTGAAGAACGTATCTTGGTTTCCTCTCTTTGATATGGTGTTGACCTCCCCAATGGAGTTAGCACGAGGTCCCCCGTTGATATCTCGATGATGAGGCATTATCTCCCCTAGTGATGTTTGTATGATATTTCTCCATTGAAGTCAGCTTGAAATCCTCAGTTGAAATTTTGCCAATATGGTTTCCATCCGCCTTATTTGAAATCAGTATTGTAATCCCCAGTAGAAGTTCAGACTGTAAAAACATTTGTTTTCCCATTGAAGCCTGAGTGTTATTCCTCGGTGAAGCCTAGAGAAGGATGTTATATCCATGTATCTGTACTGTGTTTTTGCTACGATTTGATTACTTCTGGATTATGTTCCTTCCCAATGAAGTTAATCCATGAAATAGTATTTTTTTTCCTCAGTTGGTGCTTATTTTCTTATGGAATATTCATCTTGGATGAGATTTAACTGAGTGTTGTTGGTGCTCGAGTTGGTTTTTCCTGGTTACTCCCAGTGTTATATGTCTTTTTTGTTAACATATACATGATAACACTCATACATCCATACATACATCATACATAGTTGAATTTAGCAAATCATTGCTCATTCACATTCGTTAATATTTTGTTGACGCATTACACTGTTTTGCAGAGTTGTGTTGTCTTCTCTCCAATAAAGTGTCGGCCTTAAGAATAAAGTGCATATTCTTTCAATTTCCCCACTGAGTTATCCCTAGTGGAAGATTTTTGCTTTAGCCTTCCTGTATAGCTCTTTGTCTGGATGATTTGGGTTTCCCTCTTGAGTTTATTTCTCATGGGATGTATGTTGGTTGAATATTTTACTCCAGTTTATTTCTGGTTTGAATCTTTATTTCCCCATCGATATTATTACTATGGATCTCTGTAAGCTTCGAGCCTTGGTTTGAGAATGTGCATTTATTTTGCACGAGAAGACTTTATATCCTCAGCAGGAATATGTTGGCATCTCCCCAGGAAGTCATATTTCTTTCCCCAGGAAGCCATATTTCTTTCCCCAGAAAGTCATTTTTACAATCCTTCCCATAACAGCAAGAAGCAGTTCTCTTTATTTGAGCAACTTATACTTCCCTGTAAATGTCGACGTTACTTTTTTTCTATCTTCTTTATGAGTGGATAGTTTGCAGTTTATTGTTAAATTACTCCAGTGGATGGCAAGTCTATTCGATATGACAGAGGTAATTCATTTTGAAAACTCTGCAAGCGGTAGTCTCTTTATTTGAGACAACTTATATATTACCATTTCTAGGCGTAGTGCATTGGTTAAAGAAGAAGTTGAGACCATTTCTAGGTGAAACACTAGAATTTTTGGGAAACTTGTTATATTTTTGCTACCCTCAGTGAACGTTGGTAGTTCACCATCAGTGAACGGCGGTGCTATGATATTTCTTTCCTTTCTACCTTCAGTAAAAGTTGGTAGGTCACCATCAGTGAAAGGTTGTGATTGTTATCTTTTTTCTACCCTCAGTGAATGTTGGTAGTTCATTGTCAGTGAACGGCGGTGCTATGATATTTCTTTCCTTTCTACCTTCAGTGAAAGTTCGTAGGTCACCATCAGTGAAAGTTGGTGATTGTTATCTTTTTTCTCCCTTAGTGAACGCTGGTAGTTCATCGTCAGTGAATGACGGTGCTATGATATTTCTTTCCTTTCTACCTTCAGTGAAAGTTGGTAGGTCACCATCAGTGAAAGTTGGTGATTGTTATCTTTTTTCTACCCTCAGTGAACGTTGGTAGTTCACCGTCAATGAACGACGGTGCTATGATATTTCTTTCCTTTCTACTTTCAGTTAAAGTTGGTAGGTCACCATTAGTGAAAGTTGGTGATTGTTATCTTTTTGCTACCCTCAGTGAACGTTGGTAGTTCATCGTCAGTGAACAGCGGTGCTATGATATTTCCTTCCTTTCTACCTTCAGTGAAAGTTGGTAGGTCACCATTAGTGAAAGTTGGTGATTGTTATCTTTTTTCTACCCTCAGTGAACGTTGGTAGTTCACCGTCAATGAACGGCGGTGCTATGATATTTATTTCCTTTCTACTTTCAGTGAATTTTGGTAGGTCACCATCAGTGAAAGGTTGTGATTGTTATCTTTTTTCTACCCTCAGTGAATGTTGGTAGTTCATCGTCAGTGAACGACGGTGCTATGATATTTCTTTCCTTTCTACCTTCTGTGAAATTTGGTAGGTCACCATAAGTGAAATTTGGCGATTGTTATCTTTTTGCTACCCTCAGTGAATGTTGGTAGTTCATCATCAGTGAACGGTGGTGCTATGATATTTATTTTCTCTCCACCTGCAATGAAAGTTGGTAGTTCATCGTCAGTGAACGTCGATGTTTGTCTCTCTACCTTCAGTGAAAGTTGGTAGTTCATCGTCAATGAACGTCGGTGAATGTTGGTAGTCTCGCCTTCAGTAAAAGTTGGTGTATCCTTTGAATTTTTACCATCCTTATTGAGTCGGGTCTTTTGTTCACCAGTGATTTATTTTCCTGGTCGGGATTCTCTTTTGATCCTTTTTTCCTTTGCTACATCCTCAATGATGTTTTGCATCCCTTTGAAGATTGTTCATATGCGTTCATACTCATAAGTATTGCACGACATCTTAGGGCCAAAAATAGGGTTTGTTTTATATTTAAGTATCTTTGATTGCGTCGAGATGGTGATGATTAGGGGAGCAGACTTTGGAGCAGATGTAATCTCTACGGGTCTTTTGGTGGAGACACTGAGAGGATTGTCGAAAATGGTGATTATTGAAACATCTTCACAGAAATTTCTGGTAAGAGGAACTTTCTCGAACAAGATTTCTTTGTTAACCATCATGCGTTGGACGCCCATCTTCAGTAACAAATAGCCATCTGGTAGAGACATACATAAACGAAATATTTCATCACAGCGTAGAAACTGACCGGCTTGCAATATATTCCGGTTAACAGTCAAAAGGGGAGTAGTTAAATCGTCCACGGAGGAAATAAAACAGTCATCATCAACAACATTGACACCTTGGCCATGTTTGGGCATTGGCGCCGTTATTACATAAGGTGTTTTTGGGGGGTCAAACTCAATCTCTTTCACCTCGATAAGGTCTTGTACCTTATTATTCAAGGCCTAACAATCGTTTGTATCATGCCCTGGACTTTCAGAATGATAGGCACATCAGGCATTCGGGTTGTAACGGGGAGAAGCAGTATTGGGGCTTTTGGGATCTTCCTTTAGAGTCACCAGATTGAACTTCAATAGATGCGGAAAAACTTGGGACAAAGTCATGTTGATATGGGTGAATCGTCTTATGGACGCCTCCAGTCTGCGTTGATAGTTTTGTTGTTGATAGTTTTGCTGTTGATTTGATATAGGATTGGAGATCATAACAGCCCCTACCGCCGGGAGAGTTCAGTTTTGTTTTGATTTATGTGGTCATAAGCAACACTGACCTCCTTCTTTTTGGTAAAGGGTTTCTTTATTGTGCTTGAGGATAAATCCCTTTGTATTTTACCCCTCTTAATACCGACTTCTACCCGCTCATCAGTCATGATTAGTTCAGTAAATCCAGCCAAAGAGCTTCCGATCAAATGGTTGAAGAATGGACCTGACAATGTGCCTAAAAACATATCCACCAACTTTCTGTCAGATCCCTCCATTTATGGGCATAAATTTTGAAACCTTCACCATCACCCATAGACATTCCTTGAAATTATGTTCAATTTGGAGGTAGGTCAGCATTATACTGGTATTGCTTATAAAAAGCAGCAGCCAATTCTTCCCAATTGCGAATATTAGTTCCTTCCAACTGATAGAACCAATCCAACTGCGTCCTTGACAAACTTTCTTGGAAAAATGTACCCATAGGTTCCTATCAGCAGTATGGGATTGAATCTTCCTGACGTATGACCTTAAATGCAGCTTTGGACAAGAGACACCGTCATATTTTGCAAATGTGGGGACTTTAAATTTCTATTGGATGACCACCCCTGAGACCAATCCTAGCTCTTCAAAATCCAGCCCGAGTACCCTCTGGATCTCCATAGCATTGAGGTGATCCTCCAATTGTTTATATTTATCATCAGCAGGAGGATACTGTTATTCATAGTAGTCAACTTCTTCTTCTTCTTCAGACTCTGGGTGGTCATTTCCTACCTTGTTCTTCCCTTCTTGATTATCTCCTTCACCTTACGAGGTTGCAAAATCTAGATTTTTCCTAGCTGGTCCTTTGAACCTTCTTCCCAAATTAAAAACGCCGATTGGTTTCTTCACCTTCTTCTTCTTATCTTTGATCATAAGAGCCTCCAGGTCCTCTTGTCCTTTAGCTAGGGACAAGAACATCTGTTGGAATTGAGCATTCTGGGCTTGAAGATCCTTTACTGTCTATTCAACATCCATCTCATTGAAATAAACAGTAGAAAGATAAGGAGACCTGTTGTAAGAAACATGTTTGTGTTATGATGAATGAAAATGCATATGCAAATGATTTCAAGGAAATTAGAGATTTAAATTTGTTTAGACAAAAAGGAAACACACATTGTATTAATAAATCCAAGTTCGAGTACATCATGCCTCTTTGGGCTTACAATGAAAGAAATAAAATACAAAAACTCCTAAGACAAAAAGGTTGAACGCATCCTCTTGGGTGCAATGTAGGCGTTCAAACTCCTCTCTTCACGAAGCTGCTTGGTGAGTTCCAGAACTTTCTTCTCAGTGGAGTAGAATTGGGCTTCGAAAGTGTCTCGCTCTTCCTTTAGCTGAATCCAATCCTTTTGCAAGCCTTCAAGAGAGGTAGGCATGTTGGGATAAAGGACAGTATACATGACATCTCCTTCAGCAACAAGCTCCACGATAACTGGTAGGATGGAGGGGTAAGGCATTACGAGACTCTGGGCATGAGCTCGTACCCACCTAAGGTATGTGTTGTACCCCAAAATTTGCCCTCCCACTTCCTCAACATTTTCTCATCACAAGACCTTTGAAGATTAAGATTCAGTTAGGGTTCCCTCTGCTCAGGACTTCCCCTTTGCACTGTGGACTCAAATTAGGGTTTGCGTTTGCCTAAGGATGTTTTGACCTAAAATGCCTAATATGACTTTCATGCTTCATGTTGGACTCCCAAGTTTACCTATACCAAGTTTCAAGTCTTGATTCCAAGTTTTGCCCAATCAATTGGACAGTTGACCTAGAAATCAACTGTATTGGGGAAAAAGTCAACTGTGACCAATTGACAGTAAAATCTCATGAAATTTGATCCACATCAACATTATGAACTCCTATGGACCATTTGATCAAGTTTGGATCACAATTCCACAAGAAATTTGATCAGATCACCAAAAGGGCAAAATGGTCATTTTTAGGGTTTTGACTGCACAAAGGCAATTTTTGACTGTTTGACCTAGCCAATGGCAAACCAAGCTCACATATGGACTCAATGAAATGGTCTTGACACATTCATCAAGCTCAAAAGATCCCAAGTACACAAGGTTGACAGTTGAATTTCCCAGTCAATTGATCAATTTTGACTGTATACTGAAAAGTCAAAACTTTGACTTTTTGGTCAAAATCAAGAGTCAAGATTCATTTTTCATCAAAACATGCCAAATCATGAAACTTGTTCACCAAGAAATCTCAAAATGCAAATTAGGGTTTGAAAATGGAAATTTTCATAACTTAGAATTTTTCTAAGTTATGAAAAACCCTAATTTTTTCCCAACTTTGCCCCATCTTTTCACCATGATCCATTTGGATTCAAACAAAAGTCAAAACATGAAAGTTGTAGCTTGTTGCATAATCTACAACTTTGATTCACAAAGTTTTCTCATTTGAAGCTTGTATCTCAAGTTATAATTTTTGAATAAGGGCACTAAACCATCTTTTAACTTAGTGAAATTTGACCTATTTTGACAAGGTTTTCTACCCTACTTCAAGGCCACTTTTCATACCCTTCCACTTGGAATCTTGATTTTCATTTCAAAGATGGATTGTAGTACACATTCCAAGCTTTCCAAAATGTCCAAGAACTCATCAAACAACCTCATAACTTGAGAGATTCGAATTTCACAAGTTGGCAAAAATTCACTTTTTGTTCTTCATCAAGACATGTTCATAATCTTGCCAATTTGAAATCAGTTTGCTTTATGCTTGATTACAGGTCCTTGAACCATTTCATACTCAATAATTTAATGCATATTCAATGTGTTAAGGTGTTGTTCTTTGAGTGCAAGCATTGTATGCAAGATTAATCCTAAACTAGATAAAGTGGAATTTCCATTTTTGAAAAGGTTAACTTTATGTCAAGTTTGTAATCCAACAAGTACATGAAAGATCTGCTTGGCACAAGATTATGTGCATAACACACTGATCAAGAGATGTTTATGCAGCACATTAGGAGGCCCCCTACTAACCTAAAAACCACCAACTTGCTTTTGTTGCTTAAGATAGAAGAAAAGTCCATAACTTATGCCATCTCTCATATCAGCTAATACACACAACACAAAAGCTATCAAACACATTCCATAGACCAAATCCAAGCTAACACACGAGCCCTTGCCATCTGAAACACTCCCATTGCTCTAATCACCTCAAAACTGTACAAACAGGGGAGCCCCTGCAGTTTGAGTGCAAACTCCCAATCCCTTCGAGCATTTTGATCCAAACCTTTTCCTCTACCTTCCCTACAACATATGCAAGCTAACCATGTCCTAAAATCAGACCTGTAACACCTCCAAGCCACTTCACCATTTTTAATTTTCTGTTTTGCAGTTGGAGTTCACTAGCTCGATTCAGGGAGTTTCAAGACAAAGTAGGAATTGGAAAAGCATCCTTACACTTCAAGGAAGCTGTACAAGTCATCATTTCACTCTGAAACATCCTCCATTGCCAAGCTCGATTCCAACTGAACAGGTACATTCATGGAGTTCTATCTTCCTTATTAGGCATTGTTAGCTTTAGATTTTTGAAGAAAACATGTCACAATCATAGCCCTGAACATGCTCATATGTTTAGATTTCATTTATGTTTCGTGTGCTTAGAGAATTTCATGTCTGAACATTGATGAAAAGTTAGGTCAGAAATTGGGGGAGGAGAAATTCTCCCTCATCTTAGAGAGATAGGTCAAGTTATTTATATGGTTGAAACCGTCTCTTCATGCTGAACATTTCTTGTGTTATGAGTTTTTGCTGAAAAGCCAAGAATCAGGAGTTAGACATTGAGGAACAGGGGCGCGCGTTTTTCAAATGTTTGAAGCTGGAGGTTGAAGACAAAGATCAGTGGGCTGGGCCTGTGTTGTTTTACTTTTCACACCATTTTTTTTGATTCACACCCCCCTGAGCCCATTTGCTCATATTTTAACATTTTTGACTTTTTCTTTTTTGATTAACTTTGTTTATTTTTTCTCATGCCATTTAAAAAATAAAAATATTTTTTTCCATCATTTTTGTATTTATTTGCATATTTATTTGTTTGTTTCTTTTGTTTGTATATAATATATATATGTACTATTATTAGAATAAATAGAAAATAGTGTAAATACAATTTTTATTTTTTATTTACCTTCTGAAAATATTTCACACAAAAAAATACTCTTTTATTTATTTTATTAAAATATTAAATAAATACTTATTTTGTGTATAATGCATATTTAGGGTTTAATATATATATACATGTTTATTAATATATTTAAGCTAAAATATAAAAAAATACTTGAGTTTTCCATTTTTATTAATATTTGATACAAAATACTTTTTTTCACAATACACTTCATTTTATTTTATTTTTATAAATAATAAATAAATAGTTGTATTAAATTAGAAAATAATACCTTTTTCTTTAAAATTAGGGTTTTTACCCTAAGTTCAAAATACTCAAAAAAATAATACATTTTTATTTTCTTTTCTCTTTTACATAAAAAATATTTTCTCATACATATAAAAACTTTCTTTTTGCATTTCACATATTTATTTAATTTCCATTTAATTATGCAATTTATTTACATTGCAAATATTCAAATGATGTAATAAATTAGATTTAAATTCTTGTCAATATCCCCATTTGAACATTTGTACCCCTCTTCCCATATTTGGTTTTGTAATAGCTTAGCAATTTTAATTTCGCACTTTATTGCTTTCTACTGATAACATGTTAGAATTAAGGTTTGTATGCGAAAAACGATAAAAAATAGTTTGACCTAATACAAGATAAACAAGCATGAAAATGAACACACAAATCACACTTGCACCCCCTAGGGTATTCCACTTGTTGCCTTCAAATAAATGGGCCATATTGCATGTTGAACTTCTTTGGGCAAAGCAAACAGTTTGAATGATCATAGTCCCTCGATAAAACTTTTCAAAACAAACAAAACAAATGATCAAGTCCCTTAAAGAAAATTGCCCAAAGACATTTAACGCCGTTGCAATTATGGTCTAAAACGATGACCCGCGCCTGTCCCTTTCACATCCTAACACAAGGTTGCCCACCAAATACAATGGTGGAGCAAACATTGTTAAAGGGGTTAAAGTATAGCAATGATCTTTTGAGAAATTTAGGAGTAGATAACCTCTTAGTTACTTGAATCAACTTGCAAAACAAAACACTTGCCTAATTTCAAAATCACACATCACTACACTTTCAAAACAACTTTCAAAAACAAATGAAAACTTTTTCAAAAGACATACATCTTTGTATACATCCCCACATGGATCATTACAAAGGTTGCCACCACATTGGCCTCTTTTCAAAACATTTTCAAACCCACACACTCAAGCACCATTTAAAACAATTGAAAACAAAAGGCAAGTGATCTAAGCGAGTAACTAAGAGCCCATGGATAACCATGGATAGAAAGGGTGCTAATACCTTCCCTTTCTATAATCTACTCCCCGAACCTAAGAAAACATCTCAAAAGGTTTTTGCTGTTCTTTTTAACCTTTCCTTAGGATAAAATAAAAAGTCGGTGGCGACTCTTGCTAACCGCAACATTTGCGAATACAAACGCAAACCTCAAGTCAGTTCTCCCACCGTATCACAGTATGGTTCAAGGGGAATGGAATTTTTGTGTCCCAATGTCTTACTATCCACATTGTTTACCATCCTCCAAGCTCGTATAAACCTCTGACGGTAGCCTTGATTGTCTCTCTCGTAGTCGAACACCACACCTTGGATGAGCGCATCATGTGGACCATCTCTTTGTACGTACCCAAACTGCTGCAGAGCTAAGCAAGGGTTATAAGTGATACCTCCCATAATTCCAAGCAAAGGGACATTAGGGAATTCCCCACAACGGTTGATAATAGTAATGTCCTCCAAGGATCAAGAACACCAGTGGATATTCGAATGTATGAGTGACATCGACCTATTGGACCATGTCAAGCCTTGCTCGTTCTTCAAAACGGATCGGAGGAAATGCGAAACAAACCACCTAGACAATAGAGGAGTACAACACATGAGGGATCCTCTTCTCTTCATGGTGCGAGAATGGAGAGAATGTAGGACATCTCCCAACAAAGTAGGCACTGGATTGTGAGATATGATGATTTTGACAGCATTCACATCTATAAGTTGGTCAGGATTTGGAAATAGTACCATCGCATAGATGAGAAGAGCCAATATTTCTTCAAAAGCTTGTAAATCCATAGTTTTCTAACAATCTTGAGCCTTCTCCAACAGGAACTTGGCTAGTAACGCTTTGACACCACTTCTTGTTTCCCAATTAGCCGTGACATTGGATTGTTGCAAGTGTAAAGCTCGGGCAATCTCTTCAGGGCTTGGGTCACTTTCAATACCATTGAAAGGTAATTGATTGAGAATGGGAATTCCCAAGAGTTGAGAGAATTCTTCCATAGTAGGTACAAGCTGGTAAGGTAAAGGTAAAGCAATGGTGCAAAGGGTCGAAGAACTGGAAAAACACCTTCATCACATCTTCATCAAAGCTTGAGGTAACCAAGTTGAGAACTCATCCATGTCTTTTGGTGAACGGAAAGTTCTCAGGGACCCTTGATGCTAACTCTTTGAGCTGAAAAGGTACTCGTACAAGGTTGACTTGGATTGTATTCATGCGAGTGGGAGTCATGCCCTACAAAACAGAACAAAGATGAATCTCAAAATCCTTGAAATGGTTAGTCTAAAATGCTATGGTATGATGCCATGATGTTATGTACAAGCATATGCACAAGTTAATCAAACAAGTCCTTAGGTTTAGGCTTGCATGAGGTTCATAGGTAAGTACCCTCTTGAAGTTTAGTTGGTTCAACCTGTCCTAGAAAGTAAACGGGTTCTAGGGAATCTCAATATCACTGATCATTCTTCATCGGGCATTATTTCAGCACAAGCCTCTTTATTAGAGACTGAAATATCCCGAAAGTCCAATCTTAATGAGCATAGTATCGAGTATCAACCAACTTTGGACTTCACCAAAGCCGGCTACCTCACTACTTCCTAATGTCCAAGTTGTTCAAGTAAAGGTTCTAAAGTCAGTTAGTGCTTCATGACACCACACAATGGCACCGTATTCTCCTTGACTACTTAAGGGCTACCGGTACCAACAAATGTGTCACACTAACGTAGATATTGCTTAGACCATTCGGTATACCCCACACAGTTTCCACAACTTATCGCTACTTACCTAAAAAGTTGCCCCAGATCCGAGTAGAGGATTAAAACAAACCCAAATAAGGAAGCATAATATATAGCAAAAAAATCAAACAACGAAAAGAAAGTAAATGTGATCTAGCCCTAAGGTAACCCCACTTTTAAGTAAAATTCTTCAGCAGAGTCACCGGTTTTGTAATACGGTAGGAGAACTGACTTGGGTGTTTTGCGTTTGATCACAATTGTTGCGGATAGCAAGAGTCACCACCGACTTTTATTTTATCCAATAAGGAAAGGTTGAAAACAACAGGAAAGACCTTTTGAGATTATTTCTTGAGTTCGGGGGGTAGGTTATGAGAAAGGAAGGTATTAGCACCCTTTTTATCCGTAGTTATCTACGGGCTCTTAGTTGCTTGCTAGATCACTTGATTTTGTTTTAAAATGTGCTTGTGGTGTGTTTTTTGAAAGTGATTTTGAAAAGGTGTCTTTGTAATGGTTCTCGTTTCTATAATAATGCGTACAAAATGTTTTAACTTTTGACTATGTTTCCAATGAAAGTGTGGGTGTATAAAATGTTTTTGTTTTGTGCAAGCAAGCAACTAGGAGCATCCTACCTACTCAAAAAGTATTTAATGTTCTTTTCCTCCTCCTTTAGATGTCGCTATCTTACCATTGATTTGGTAAGAAGTCCCATCATTGGATGTGAAGGGAAGGGCGTGGGGAGTTTGTATAGTCATAGAAGGCAACCTATGGGACGTTTTAGCAATTTTCATTTAGGGACTAGATCGTTTACCGAAGGCAACATTAAGGGTCATCGAGGGACTACGATATTTTACCGAGGGTCTTTACTAAAACGCCCATAATCGAGGGACATGACTATTTTTATGAGGCAACGAGTGAGATTCCCCTAGGGGTGCATGTGTGTGAATAGTGTGTTTGATTGCATGCATTTTGTCTTTTGAATTTTAGGTTATCTACTTGTTGTTTTTATCTTACCGTACATCCTAATTACTAACATTTATACAAAAACTAAAAATGCAAAAAAATAAATCCTATACTATTACAACTGTGATAGTGTGGGATAACTGACTTGAGATTTTGCGTTTGTATTCGCAAATGTTTTGGTTTAGCAAGAGTCGCCACCGACTTTTTATTTTATCCAAAGGAAAGGTCAAAAAGCACAGGAAAGACCTTTGAGATGTTTTCTTGGGTTCAGGGGGTAGATTATGAAAAGGGAAGGTGAAAGCACCCTTTTCATCCATGGTTATCCATGGGCTCTTAGTTACTTGTTTAGATCACTTGCTTTGGTTTTCCAATTGTTTGAAATGGTGCTTTGTGTGTGTGGTTTTTGAAAATGTTTTGAAAAGAGGCCATCGTTGTGGCAACCTTTGTAATGATTCTTGTTTGAATGTATACAAAGGTTTATTGTCTTTTGAAAAGATGTTTCAATGTTTGATTTTTTGAAAGTTTGTTTTGGGAAATGTTTTGAAATTGTGTTGTGAGGAGTGTTTGAAAATAGCAAGGATGTTTTTGCAAGTTTTGATCAAGTAACTAAGAGTTGTCTACCCTATTTTACTCAAAGATATTTCTTACACATTTTAAACCCTTTTGACAATGTTGTTTTACCATTGCATTTGGTAAACAACCTTGTATTAGGATATTAAACGGGACAGGCGCGGGTCATCGTATGGACCATGATAGTAATTGTGCTAAGTATCTTTAGCAAATTTTTGAGGGACTAGATCATTTTGTTTAGGCAACCAAGATAGCGTCATTGAGGGACTATGATCTTTTGTTTTGTTTTTGTTTTTCCAAGATACTCAACATGCATAACATGGCCATTTCCAAGGCAACAAGTGGATGAAACCCTAGGGGTGCATGTGTGCATTGTGTTTGTCATTTTCATGCATTTAGGTCTTGTATTAGGTCAAACTAATTTGTTTTGATTTTGGAATATTGCATACAAACCCTAATCTCTATCATGGCATATTTGGAAGTATAAATGCGTAAAAATAATCTAGGCTATTACAACATTGATATGGGGAGAGGGATACAATTTTTGAATGAGGGGTATTTACAAGAAATTAAAACCCTAATATTTACTATTACATCCAAATTGAATTCTTTGCATTAAATAATAAATAAACAAAATTTAAACAAGTAAATTGAGTATAAATATGCAAAGTATTATAAGTATGCAAAGAAAATGTTTTTATTTATTTTTATGTGTAAAAATATAATATTTAATGTATTAAAAAGAAAGAAAATAAAAGGTTATTTTTGTTAAGGGAAAAGCCCTAAATTTTGTTTTAAGAAAATATATTTATTAATATTATTTATTTATGTATATTAAAAAATAAAAATATATACAAGTGTCAAAAAATAAAAATATTAGAAAAATATTATTTTTAATAATGGTGGAAACCCTAGCTTTTTTTGTTTTGTTTTAAGATAAATATATATTATATTATTTATTTTATATATAAGAAAATAAACATAAATATATACAAAGAAATAAAAACATGTGGAAAAATATTATTTTATATGTATAAATAATAAAATAAAAATATATAATATCTCTAAAATATTTATTTGTTTTTATTAAAGAAAATAAAAGTATATACTAATTAATAACTATTTTCATGTTAGAAAAATAAAATAAAATATAAAAATAAATGTGAAAATTTATAAAAATATTTTTGGTATTTTTTTTATGTTTAGAAAATACAAAATAAAATCAGAAATGAAAAAATAAATACAAAAATACAAAAATGTAAAGAAATGGGCCAGGGGGTGCAGTTAGCAAGGCAGGGGGTTTCAAAAGTGAAACAGGCCAAGGCCCAACCCACTGAACTTCATCTTCAACCTTTGAAACTCAGAAAACGCGCGCCCTGTACAAAATGTCCAGATCCTGCATACGTGCTCTAAAGCATAAACTCATAACACCAAAGTCATATCATTTTTCAAGACGATTCCAACCATATAAGAAACTTAGTCTAACTCTCAAAGACCAGAGAGAATTTCTCTGGCCCTAATTTTTAACCTAACTTTTTCAGTTTTTTAGGATTTTCATGAATCAAATTCTCTCAACACACTTAACTTAAATGAAAACTGAGCATATGTACAGCTTAAGGGCTATGAGTACTATATTTTTTATTCACAAACCTAAGCATAATGATTCCTAAATAGAGAGATAAGAAGTTGCAAAATACCTGTTTCAGTTGGACACGAGTATGGCAATGTAGAGCTTTTCAGTGAGGCCTGAGATGCTTGGGAGCTTGCTTGAACTTCCTCTGACCTTCTTCAATGCTTCGTTTGTTTTGGATGTGCTTGAACAAGCTTGTAGAAGTCAACCTGCACAAGCTGAAAACAGAAAGGGTGAAGCTTGCAAATGGTGTTACAGTCAATGGCTAGTGGTTGGGATAGTTCAGGTGGGTTATATGGAAGGTGTTGGAACAGGTTTAGGGAAAAACGCACGAGGGGTTTGTGAGATGGAACTCAAAGTGCAGAAGCTCCCCTGTTTTACAAGAGGAAGGTGATTTTGTGTTTTGGAAGGTTTTAAGGTTCGATGACTTGTGTTTCTGACTCAAGGCAATGTCAAAAACTTGTTTGGAATGTTGGCAAGAGTTGATTATATCATATGCTCAAGTTGTGTGGACTTTTGCACATTTCTTGGTTTTGAAGTAAGAAATGAGAATTAACAATGCTATAGCTATACTGGCTTGTACTCTAGCTGCTCAAAGTGGTTGACCTTTGCCTGACATTAGGGAGCTTTGTTTGCAGCAAAGGGCTTGGTGTATGGCTCAAGAAATACAATTTGACATAAAGCATGCTTTATGTAAATGGTATTGCTCACTTTTTGCCAAAAATGGATTAAACTCTTGTGTAATCCTCTAATGATCAGAAAAAAGATTCAAAACATTGGATTTGAATTTAATTATTGATTAAGAAAGGGTTTAGAGACCTGTAATCAAGTACAAAGCAAGTTTGGACAGATTTTGCAACTTGTGTCAACATGAAAATGCCATGGATCAAAGTGAGTTTTTGCCAAATTCAAATCTTCGATTCTCCCTAACCATAAATGATTTTGGAGAGTTCTTAGACATTTTAGAAAGCTTGTAACATGCTCTACAATCCATCTTTGAAATGAAATTTGAGTTTCCAAGTGGAACTATGTGAAAAATGGTCATGAATATAGGTCAAAATCCTGCCTAAACTATGGCAAAATTTCACTATGTTTAAAGTTTCATGGACCCTTGTTCCAAAAATCATAACTTGAGATTCAAGCTTCTTTTGGGAAAACTTTGTGAATCAAATTTGTAGACTTTGTGTAGGACTACAACTTTCATGTTGGAAGTTTTGTTTGAATCCAATTGAATCATGGTGAAAATGTTGGGCAAAGTTGGGAAAAATTAAGAAAATTTCATAACTTAGAAAAATTCTAAGTTATGAAATTTTTTCAATTTTAAACCCTAATTTTCAAAATTAGGTTTCTTGATGAACAAGTTTCATGTTTTGACACATTTTGATGAAAAATGACCCTTGGCACTTGATTTTGACCAAAAAGTCAAAGTTTGACTTTTTAGTGTATAATCAAATTTTGATCAGTTCACTGAAAAATTCACCTGTCAATCCAATGCATTTGAGATCTTTTGAACCTTGTGAATAGGTCAAGATGATGCCATTGAGTCCTTGAATACATGCTTGAACCCAATTTGCCATTGGCTAGGTTAAAAATCAGAAATTGCCGTTGTGTAGTCAAAACCCTAAAAATGACCATTTTGCCCTTTTGATGATCTGATCAAATTTCATGAGGAGTTGTGGTCCAAACTTGATCAAATGGTTCATATGAGTCTATAATGTTGATTTGGATCTAAGATTATGAGGTTTGACTGTAAATTGGCCACAGTTGACTTTTCCCCCAATATAGTTGATTTCTAGGTCAACTGTCCAATTGACTGGCCAAAAATTTGATTCAAGGCTTGAAACTTGGTAGAGGAAATCTTATAAGTCCAACATGAAGTATGAAAGTCACTTTTAGCATTGAAAGTCCAAAAATCCTTGTGCAAACTCAAACCCTAATTTATGTCATCAGTGCAAGGAGATGTCTTGAGCAGAGCAAACCCTAATCCTGTCTGGAGTTCAAAGAGTCTTGTGAGGGGAAAATATTGATAAAATGAGAGGGCAAATTTTGGGGTACAACAGCTGCCCCTGTTCAATCTTCTTGAACCTGAAGAGTTAGATTGACGAGTTTGCCTTTCGTGACTCGAAGGTAAAAGAGGATTGGACACTAGAGTGCCCGTAAATTTGCACTCGTCAAAATGTAAATGAGGGAATGGGCTTAAAGATGCCATTTGGAGATGGTAGAATCTTGCTGGAGATGGGCTTAGAGATGCCATCCAAGACTGTTTGTTGAAAATTAGGAGAATGAACACTAGAATGGTATCCGTATCTGGAACGTATCTGAGTTGTATCTGGAGATTGGATTCGTATGAGCAAAGGAATGGCGTCCGTGTCTGGAGCGTATGCGAGCTGTAACTGTATTTGATTCTCGAATGATTATCAAAATGACTACCGTGTATGGCGTGTATCTGTATTGTATCTGAATCTGAAATCTGAATAAGCGACAGAATGACATCCATGTATGGAGCATCTCTGGGCTGGGGATAAATTCCGAATGAGTGACAGGTTGGCAACCGTGTCTGGTGCGTATCTAGACTGTATCTGAAGTTGAGACCTGTATGAGTAGCAGAATGACTTCCGTGTCTGAAGTGTATCCGTACTGTAACTGGGATCTGAATAAGTGACATAATGAGTTTTGTGTCTGGAGTGTATCTGGACTTGAATTTGATAGTTGAATCTGAATGAGAAATAGAATGGCTTCCGTTTCTGGAGCGTATCTAGTCTGTATCTGATTGATGAAGTCTGAATGAGTAGTAGAATGACCTCCGCGTCTGGGGTGTATCCATACTGTATCTTGACTTGAAATTTGAATGAGTAGTAGAATGACCGCCGTGTCTGGGGTGTATCCATACTGTATCTGAAATAAGAGATCTGAATGAGTAGCAGAACGACTTCCATGTCTTGGAGTGTATCCGTACTGTATCTGAAATCTTTGAACATTTGTTAAAGGTAGCTTTTAATCTTATCCTGAAAAGGGTAAAATGTTAGCTAAAACACAAAGTTATGTTTCATGACATGTATGATGCAATAAAATGTGTTCTATCAATGTTTATGATATATGAATGTAATGGATGCGCATGTAAGCCTATTAGGTGTCTTGTTGAGGAAGATAAATCCTTGATAGCCAAAGATAATGAAATCTTTGACTGCTGCCGGGGAAAATAAATCCTTTACCGCTGTTGGAGATTAACAAGAACTTTGACAACTTCTATGGGGATGTGATAATCCTTCATGACTTTCCTGGAGAATAAGGAAAACTCTGACGATCTCTACTGGGGAATTAAAACCAGGAGGCTTCAACTGGAGAAATGAGATCGAGAATCTTTGATCTGCTGGGAAATAACTCTGTGGGGAGAATGCTTATTCTGTTGAAGAGTTTTCAAAAGCTGGAGTTGTATGCCAACACTCTGAGGAATTATCCGAAGCTGTTGTCTGGTTTCTAAGATAACTTGTAGGGGAATCTTCTGATTTTAAGACAAATCTCTGGGGAATTAGAGGAAACTGGATGGTCTTCCACCGGAATTTATGGGTTGAAGTTTTGGACTCCGTTGGGGAAGAAAGTTTTATCTTCACTGAGGGTTTATAGTTCAAAGTTTTCTGGCTCCGCTGGGGATTGGGAGTTTGGAAACTTACATCTGACGGGGATATGTATTTCAAGGCCTTAGCTCTGTTAAGGATCCGAATGATGTACTGCAAGGGATTTCTTCTGGAGTATCCCAAATACTTTTTCCCATACTTCCAATCTGTCAGTAAATATTCTTTCTCATTTCGTTTTATTTGTAAGTAGTGATTATATTCAAATGCATATGCTCATTTAATAAATCATTGGACGTTTTCAAATAAAACATAAGCGTAAAAAAAGAAAGAAAAGGCAAACAATTTTCTGCACTTTGAAGTATCTTTGTATTAACTTTATGTAAGTATTTTGTACAATGGAGACAGACATCTTAGTAAGAAAATGTTGTCATAAAATTGAGAAAAATTTTATACAAAGAAAGATGGCTATGTGTAATAAATCTATGGGGTTCCCATTCTGCTATTGCCTTCGTAACTCTGAGTATCTTGTCCATTCGTTGCTTCGTCCGCAGATGATTGGATTGATCAGATGCTCGGAGCTTGTCCGTGAAGAGATTATCCTTAAAGTGATCCAACGAGACATAGTCATATGCTTTAATTCCCTAACTTTTGCCTGGACCGCCCTTTCGGGTTTTCGATCCACCGGGAAACCCTTTTTTGCCCAAGTCGCCCTTTCGGGTTTTCAACTTGCCGGGTGTACAAATGTTTTCTATTTATCCCTAACTTTTTCCTGAACCGCCCTTTCGGGTTTTCGATTCACCGGGATGCCCATTTTTTCCCAAGTTGCCCTTTCGGGTTTTCGACTTATCGGGTTGTTTATGCGTAGTATCTTTTGACTATGTCTGTGTTCGCAGGGTGCGGCAGGTTATCACCGTCCATGGTGGTCAGGATCATTGCCCCACCAGAAAAGATGTTTTTGATCACAAATGTTCCTTCGTAGGTAGGAGTCCATTTGCCCCTGGGATCACTTTGCGGCAAGATGATTCGCTTGATTACAAGGTCCCCGACTTGATATACTTGTCTCTTGACTTTCTTGTTGAAGGCCTTGATCATACGTTTTTGATACGCCTGGCCATGGCAAACAGCAGTAAGTCGCTTTTCATCAATCAAGTTAAGTTGATCGAGTTGGGTTTGAATCCAATCGTCTTCACTCAAACCAGCATCTTTCATGATTCTCAAGGAGAGAATCTGAACCTCGATGGGTAAAACAGCCTCCATGCCGTATACCAAAGAAAAGGGTGTTGCCTCAGTTGAAGTGTGTGTCGTGGTACGGTACCCGTGCAGAGAAAACGGTAACATCTCGTGCTAGTTCTTGTAGGTGACTGTCATATTTTGAATGATCTTCTTGATATTTTTGTTCGCGGCTTCGACAAAATCGTTCATCTTAGGCCGATAGGGAGATAAATTATGATGTTGAATCTTGAACTGCTCGTACAGAGCGGTGATCATAGTATTGTTAAAATTTGTATCGTTGTCAGTGATGATCCTGTCGGGGATACCATACCGGCTTATGAGGTTCTGCTTGATGAAGCGGGCAACCAAATTCTTTGTAACGGAGGCGAAGGAAGATGCTTCGACCCACTTGGTAAAGTAATCAATGGCCACCAAGATGAAACGGTGTCCATTGGATGCTGTAGGTTTGATCTCTCCAATCATATCGATTCCCCACATCGCGAATGGCCAAGGAGCCGTTAAGACATTGAGAGGAACTGGAGGAATATGTACCTTGTTCGCATAGATTTGACATTTGTGACAAGTACGGGAATGTTGATGACAATCAGCTTCCATAGTAGACTAGTAATAGCCTACCCGTAAAATCTTCTTAGCCATCGTATGACCGCTTGAATGGGTGCCGAAGGTGCCATTATGTAGTTCAGCCATGATCTGCTCAGCTTCAACCTTGTCCACACAGCAGAGTAGGACACAATCGAGATTGCGCTTGTATAGGATACCATTGCTCAGAAAGAACTTGGCCGCGAACCTCCTTAAAAACTTTTTATCATTGACTGAAGCTCCTTTAGGGTATTCTTGTCCTTCGAGATACCTTTTGATGTCATGAAACCAGGGTAGGTCCACTACTTCCTCGGTATTAATCTCGTGACAATGGGAAGGTTCTTCCATTCGTTCGATGGTGATTTGAGGTGCCTCATTATCCCAGTTGAGTTTAAACATGGATGACATTGTAGCTAGCGCATCTGCTAGCTGATTCTCTTCTCGCGGGAAGTGCTCGAAGGTGATCTGCTCGAAGTGTGGCAACAATGTCAGGACATGTTCTTTGTAAGGGATGAGGTTTGGATGTTTATTATCCCACTCTCCTTTGATTTTACTGATAACCAAAGCTGAGTCCCCAAATACAATCAAAGATTTGATTCCCAAGTCAATAGCAGCTTTGAGACCAAAGATACAAGCTTCATACTCGGCCATGTTATTGGTGCAACTGAAGCAGAGTCTAGAGGTGAAAGGTGTATGGAAACCTTCTGGAGAGATAAGTATCGCGTCGATACCGTTCCCAAGTGCGTTGGAGGCACCATCAAAGTACAGAGTCCATCAGGATCCTTGTTCAGGTCCGTCATACGGTCTGTTTTCTTCAATGTTGCTCAAAGTCATGATATCCTCGTCGGGAAAGTCAAACCTCATAGGCTGGTAATCTTCGACAACTTGATGGGCCAGATGATCAGCTAGCACACTACCCTTTATAGCTTTTTGGGTCGTGTACTGTATATCATATTCGGTGAGGATCATCTGCCATCTAGCGATTCTTCCGGATAGAGCAGGTTTCTCAAAGATGTACTTAATCGGATCCATCTTAGAGATCAGTAAAGTGGCATGTGTCAACATATACTGCCGTAACCGGAGAGCAACCCATACCAAAGCACAACAAGTTTTCTCGAGCAGTGAGTAGCGAGTCTCACAATCGGTAAAATTTTTGCTAAGGTAATAAATGGCATGCTCTTTTCGGCCAGACTCGTCATGTTGGCCCAATACGCACCCCATTGAATTGTCCAGGACAGTCATATACATGATTAAAGGTCTTCCTTCGACGGGTGGCATCAAAATAGGAGGTTCCAGCAAATACTCCTTGATTTTATCGAAAGCAACTTGACAATCATCATTCCAATTAACCACCTGATCTTTCTTCAACAGCTTGAAGATTGGCTCACAGGTAGATGTTAGGTGAGAAATGAACCTTGCAATGTAGTTTAGGCGTCCCAAGAAACCTCTGACCTCCTTCTCAGTACGAGGGGCAGGCATTTCTTGTATAGCTTTGACTTTGGCAGGATCAACCTCGATGCCTTTGTTACTGATGATGAATCCCAAAATTTTACCAGACCTGACTCCGAAAGTGCACTTGTTAGGGTTCAGTCTGAGCTTGTACTCTTTCAATCTGACAAACAGCTTTTGCAGATGGTCGAGGTGTTCTTCTTCTGTTTGTGAACGGGCTATCATGTATTCTACGTAGACTTCAATTTCATGATGTATCATGTCATGAAACAAAGCTACCATGGCTCGCTGATAGGTTGCCCTGACATTCTTCAGTCCGAATGGCATCACTTTATAACAGAAGGTACCCCACTGTGTAACAAAAGTAGTCTTCTCCATGTCTTCGGGGGCCATTTTGATCTGGTTGTATCCCAAAAATCCATCCATGAAAGAGAATACCTTATGTTGACCTGTGTTGTCAACCAAGATGTCAATGTGCGGTAGTGGAAAGTCATCTTTAGGACTAGCCCTGTTTAAGTCTCTGTAGTCCACGCACATTCTGACTTTGCTGTCCTTCTTAGGCATGGGCACAATGTTAGCAACCCATTATGGATAGGAAGTAATAGCAAGAAACCCAACATTGAACTGTTTCATCACTTCGGCTTTGATCTTCTTAGACATATCGGGCCTTATTCGGCGGACTTTCTATTTGATTGGTGGACAGTCTTCTCTTGTAGGGAGACAGTGAACCACAATATCTGTATCCAGTCCTGGTATGTCTTCATAGGACCAGGCGAAGATCTCAACATATTCATTCAACAGCTGAACTAAACGCTCTTTGACACTCGGCTCTAGGTTGGCACCCACTTTAACCTCTTTTCTGTCTTCCTCTGTTCCCAAGTTGATAGTCTCTAACAACTCCTCATGAGGTAGAATAGCCCTTTCTTCCTGTTGTAAAAGTCTAGCCAACTCCCCAGGAACTTCACAGTCTTCATCACCTTCGTATTCGGCATGGTTGACCAGATCTTCAGAGTCACTGAAGGCCATAGCAGAATTGTTACCCATGGAATCCAGAGTGGAAGGGTACCTGCATTTTGTGAGTGTGGGTGTGTGTAAGGGATAGCCACCTTTAAACAAATAAAATGTAAAAAAGAAAGAAAATGAACACAAAAGTTTATATATGAAAACGTCCATGATTCATTAAAAATGGCATATGAAGATGAAAAATCAAGCCCTTACAGATGGACCTATATGCCCCGGGTAAGGCATAAGGAAAAAATAGTGTACGAGTTGTTTAATAAATATTACAGACCAACAGAAAATGTTCAAAAGATAAATTACTGATTGATGAAAGTAATGGGAACAAAGTCTTTCGCCTCCCAGTTGTTCGGTCCTTCTTCAATAGTTGGAAAGATCCAGTCTTCAAAATTACTTTCTTCTTCATCATCTTCTAAAGAATGAACTCCGTGATGAGTGATCTTTAATGGTAGTCCTCCAGCCCGGGAGCGATGCACAGTCTTCTGACTAGTAGCAGTGAAACCCAAGCCGAACCTATCTGCCTTGAAGGGAAAATCTGGTAGCTGACCCTACACTATATTTCCTCCTACTTCGATCACAGCCTTCATATCTTTTAGGGATGACATCCGGGACACAGGCTTGGTAATGATGGGTACAAAAGTCATTGTCTGAGCTTCCGCAACTTCAGGAGAAACCTCTTCAAAGTGTTGGAAAGGTGTTTCTATGAATTCACCATCTAACTCCACATAGCGGAAAAAGTTAAGGTGGCTTATCATATACTCCTCATCACCATGAACCATTATGATTTTCCCCTAAATTGGGTATTTGAGCATTTGGTGTAGAGAAGAAGTGACTTCCCCCGTATTGTGGATCCATGGTCTTCCCAGCAAACAAGAATATGAAGGACGGATGTCCATCACATAAAATGTAGAGTTGATAATTTATGTACCCACCTTAATTGGGATGTCCACCTCTCCGTGAACCATCCGCTTAGAACCGTCAAAGGCTCTAACAATGATATTACTAGGCTTTAGGGTCAAACCTTCACAGTCTAATCTGTCCAATGCTTTCTTTGGTAGGACATTTAAGGATGACCCGGTATCAACCAGAACGTGAGCAAGTGTGGTCCCTCTGCATTCCATCGAGACATGCAGCACATCATTATGCTTTCTTCCCTTAGATGTTAGGTCGGCATCAGAGAAACCAAGACCATTGTCGGCTGTAAGGCTAGCTACACACTCTTGAAACTGATCCGCAGAAGTTTCTTGAGGCACGTGCGCCGTCTTCAGGAATTTGATCAAGGCTTTGGCATGAGCCTCGGAACAGAGCAATAGGGCCAGCATGGAGATTTTTGAAGGGGTTTGCCCCAGTTATTCTACGACATCATAGTCACTTTTCTTAATTATTTTTAAAATCTCCTCCATTTCCTTTTGGGTGGTCTCGGGGATGACCAAAGGCTGAGCCCTTGTCCTGACGGGAATTTCTTGGATCCCCTTACCTTTATCAGCAGTAACAGCAGAGGGTACAACTTCAGGAGTAACAATTTCTTCAATCACTGGACTTCGCACAGATATCTTGACTGGTACATGAGCACTTGAGGGTCCGAAGATTTCCCTTGGAGGAGCAATCTCCGGAGAGAAGATTATTCCACTACGAGTGATCTTACTTGTCCCTGCAATATTTCCTATGTGAGGAGTTTCTTCATCGGAATTCTCTTCCACTGATTCAATCTGCTTAACACCGTGGTAGAAGATCTCTCCTCCATAATTCCATGGTATTATCTTTTTGGACTTGTATGGGACAGGCCCCGACATAGTAATCTTCAACGATACAAACTTTGGATTGGGTGTAATCTTAATAGGTCTTTTGGAGACCTTGGAAAAATTGTCGGAAATGGTGATTATAGAAACGTCATTGATTGGAATAGCAGGAGTAACAGGAACAACATGAGTCTTCTTGAAGAGGATTTCTTGATTATCCATCAGGCGTTGGATGCCTGACTTCAATAGCGGACAGTCGGATTGCAAGGTCGAGCAAAGGTAACAATCTTTTTCACATCCTGGGAAAATCCCGGCTTTCAACAGATTGATCTTGATCATTGGTAATGGAGTCATTAAGTCATCAACAGCAGCAACATAGAGATCTTCTATAACAGCATGGACATTATGACCGTGTTTTGGCATTGGAGCGGATATCACATTAGGTTTTTCAGGTGCGTCAAACTCCTCCTCCTTGGCATCTATTAAATCCTGGATCTTATTTTTAAGGGTCCAACAGTTGTTGGTGTCGTGCCCCACATTGTCTGAATGATAGGCACACTTTGCATTTGAATGGTAATAAGGAGAAGAGGTATTTGGGTTCTTCGGCGCCTCTTTCAAATTTGTAAGGTTTAACTTCAACATATGAGGGAAAACCTGAGCAAGTTTCATATTGATCCAGGTGAATTGCTGTGCAGGCCTTTCCACCCTTGTCTGGTTGGTTCTGGGTTGACTACTTCGAGGTTGATCGTTTGCGGAATTCTGAATCATCACAGCCCCCACCGCTGGTCGGTGCTCCATTCTTTATTGATTTCTCTGGGAGTAAACAGCTGAGACCTCTTTCTTGGCTGGAAAGGTCTTCTTGATAGCAACAGAAGCAGATGCATCTTTCTGAATTTTACCACTCTTAATGCCAGCTTCGACTCTTTCACCAGTCAGAACTAGTTCGGTGAACCCTGCAGATGAGCTCCCAATCAAGTGATTAAAGAATGGACCTGATAGGGTCCCCAAAAACATATCCACAAGCTCTCTCTCAGACAATGGTGGCTGCACCCTTCCAGCCAAGTCCCGCCACTTCTGGGCATACTCCTTAAAGCCCTCATTAGAGACCATACCCATACACTGTAATTGAGTACGAGTAGGTACTAAGTCTGCATTATATTGATATTGTCGATAGAAGGCAGAAGCCAAATCCTCCCAGTTATGCACATCAGATCTTTCAAGTTGGTAGAACCAATCCAATTGCGTTCCCGAAAGACTATCTTGAAAAAAGTGGACCCACAGATCCTTATCAGAAGAGTGAGGTTGGATCATTCTGACGTAAGACCGCATATGCATTTTCGGACAAGACAAACTGTGGTATTTAGAAAATGTAGGCACTTTGAATTTATGGGGAATCACAATCCCAACAACCAACCCTAGCTCCTCGAAATCCAGCCCAGGCACCCTTTGTACCTCCATAGCCGCCAGACGCTCTTCCAGATTCTTATACTTGTCGTCTGCAGGAGGGTACTGCTGTTCGGAGTAATCTTCATCCTCTTCTTCTTCTTCTTCTTCCTCAGACTCGGGTTGTACTGCAGCTCCCTTTCCTGCCCCTTCCTCAGATGAGAGAGAAAATCAAGGACCCTTCTAGCTTAGTTCTCAAATCTTCTTTCCAAAGTAGCTACACCCGCTCTTTTCTTTTTCTTTTTCTCCTTTTATTTTTCCTTTTACTTCTCTAACAGTGCTTTAAGGTCCTCCTGACCCTTTGCCAAGGTCATGAGGAGTTATTGGAACTGTGAATTTTGTGCTTGTAGATCTTTGACCGTCTGCTCTATATCCATCTTGCTGAAATAAACAGCAGAAAGATAAGGAAACCAGGTGTAAAGACCTGTTTATGCATATGATGAATGATATGTTATTCATGTAATGCATTCAAGGATTTAGAAATTCAAATTTGTTGTAAACAAAAAAGAACACACGTCATATTAATAAGATAGAATCGATAGTACATAAATTCCCCATGGGCAAAAATATTACAAAATTCTAATGTAAAAAGACGTTGCACATCCTTTTCGGTGCGATGTAGGTGTTGAGAGTCTGCTCTTCGTGGAGTCGACGAGTAAGTTCCAAAACCTTCTTCTCACTGGCGTAGAAGCTGGCTTCAAAAGTATTTCGTTCTTCCTTGAGCTGTATCCAACTCTTTTGCAAATCTTCCAATGATGTTGGCATGTCAGGATGTAGAAGGGTGTATGGAACCTCTCCTTCCATAACAGGCTCTTTGATCATGGGTAGAATGTAGGGGTAAGGCATCATAAGACTCTGGGTGCGGATTCATACCCACTTGAGGTAAGGCTCAAGGGGGATGGAATTCTTGTGCCCCAGTGTCTTACTATCCACTTTGGTGGGCATCCTCCAAGCTCGAATAAACCTTTGTCGAAGTCCTTGAGCATCGTTGTCGAAGTCAAAAACCAAATCTAGAATCAGCATGTCATGAGGGACATCCCTTCGGGCATACCCAAACTGTCTCAGAGCCAAGCAGGGGTTGTAGGTAATGCCTCCCCTAATGCCAAGTAATGGGACATTAGGGAATTCCCCACAATGATCAATGATGATGACATTTTCTCTGGACCGAGAACACCAATGAACATTAGAATGTGTGAGAGTCATTAACCGTTGTGACCACCTCAAGCCTTGTTCATTCTTCAAGACTGACTGGGGAAGGTGAGAAATAAACCACCTTGCTAGAAGAGGAGTGCAGCACATGAGAACACCTCTTTTCCTCATTGTTCGTGTGTAAAATGAGTGGAGGATGTCCCCAAGTAATGTAGGCACAGGATTCCGAGATATGAAAATTTTGACAGCATTCACATCTATAAGCTGATCAGGGTTTGGGAACAAGACCAACCCATAGATGTGAAGTGCTACAATCTCCTCAAAAGCTTGCAGATCTAGAGAATTCTAGCAGTCTTGTGCCTTCTCAAACATAATCTTTACCAAGAAACCCTTGACACCACTTCTAGTTTCCCAATGACCTTTGATATCAGATGGTTGCAAGTGTAAGGCTTGAGCAACATCTTCAGGCTTTGGTTATTTTTCCCTACCGTTGTAGGGTAGTTGATGGAGAATAGGGATCCTCAGAAGTTGAGAAAATTCCTCCAAAGTAGGCACTAGTTGGTAATCAGGAAATGTAAAGCAATGGTGTAGGGGGTCAAAGAACTGGAAGAGAACTTTCACCATGTCTTCTTCAATGTTGGAGTTGACCAAGTTGAGAAGTCTACCATGTCTTTCACTGAAGAGAGAATTCTCTGGAATCTTGGAAGCAAGCTCATTGAGTTGAGGAGGGATTCTCACAAGGTTGACCTGGATTGTTTTCCTGCGAAGAGATTCCATAACCTATAAAACAAGAACAAAGATGAAGATCCAAACCCTTCAAATGGTTAGTGGATGCATATGATGCTTTATGATGTTCATGATGTATGCACAAGTATATGTACAAACAAGTCACACAAGTTCCTAGTTTCAGGCTTGCATGAGGTTTCATAGGTAAGTACCCTCTTGAAGTTAGTTGGCTCAACCTGTCCTATAAATAGTAACCGAGTTCTAAGGAGCTCAAAATCACTAGATTATTTTTTGTGTTCATTGTTTCAGTTTAGCCACTTAACTGGAGACCGAAATATTCCAAGAAAATAACCCTCAATGAGTGTAGTATCGAGTATCTACCAACTTCGGACTGCACCAAAGTCAGTCATCTCACTACCCCTAAAAAGGCCAAGATGGTCAAGTAAAGGTTCTAAAAGTTCATTAGTGCTTCATGATATCACTCAGCAGCCCCGTATTCTCTTTGATTGACTCAAAGGCTACTGGTACCCACAAATATGTCGCACTAATATAGCTATTACTTCAACCATGTCGGTATACCCCGAACAGTTTCCACAATGTATTGCTATTTACCTATGAATGTTTCCCAAATCCGGGTAGAGGATTTCAAACCCAAACAATAGAACCAAATGAAAAGCAAACAAAGCAAACAAGGTAAGAATGTAAAGGTGATCTAAACCCTAAGGTAACCCCACTTTTAGAATATTCCCCAGCAGAGTCGCCAGTTCTGTGATACGGTGGGAGAACTGACTTGAGGTTTTGCGTTTGTGTTCGCAAATGTTTCGGTTTAGCAAGAGTCGCCACCAACTTTTTATTTTATCCAAAGGAAAGGTCAAAAAGCACAGTAAAGACCTTTGAGATGTTTTCTTGGGTTAGGGGGGTAGATTATGAAAAGGGAAGGTGCAAGCACCCTTTTCATCCATGGTTATCCATGCTCTCTTAGTTACTTGTTTAGATCACTTGCTTTTCTTTTCCAATTGTTTGAAATGGTGCTTTGTGTGTGTGGTTTTTGAAAATGTTTTAAAAAGAGGCCATCATTGTGGCAACCTTTGTAATGATTCTTGTTTGAATGTATACAAAGGTGTATTGTCTTTTGAAAAGATGTTTCAATGTTTGATTGTTTGAAAGTTTATTTTGGGAAATGTTTTGAAATTGTGTTGTGAGGTGTGTTTGAAAATAGCAAGGATGTTTTTGCAAGTTTTGATCAAGTAACTAAGAGTTGTCTACCCTATTTTACTCAAAGATCTTTTCTACACATTTTTAACCCTTTTGACAGTGTTGTTTTACCATTGCATTTGGTAAACAACCTTGTATTAAGATATTAAATGGGACAGGCGCGGGTCATCGTATGGACCATGATAGCAATTGTGCTAAGTATCTTTAGCAAATTTTTGAGGGACTAGATCATTTTGTTTAGGCAACCAAGATAGCGTCATCGAGGGACTATGATCTTTTGTTTTGTTTTTGTTTTTCCAAGATACTCAACATGCATAACATGGCCATTTCCAAGGCAACAAGTGGATGAAATCCTAGGGGTGCATGTGTGCATTGTGTTTGTCATTTTCATGCATTTAGGTCTTGTATTAGGTCAAACTAATTTATTTTGATTTTGGAATATTGCATACAAACCCTAATCTCTATCATGGCATATTTGGAAGTATAAATGCGTAAAAGTAATCTAGGCTATTACAACATTGATATGGGGAGAGGGATACAATTTTTGAGTGGGGGGGTATTTGCAAAAAATTAAAATCCTAATATTTACTATTACATCTAAATTGAATTCTTTGCATTAAATAATAAATAAACAAAATTTAAACAAGCAAACTGAGTATCAATATGCAAAGTATTATAAGTATGCAAAGAAAATGTTTTTATTTATTTTTATGTGCAAAATATGCAAGCTGAGTATCAATATGCAAAATATTTAATGTATTAAAAAGAAAGAAAATAAAAGGTTATTTTTGTTAAGGGAAAAACCCTAAATTTTGTTTTAAGAAAATATATTTATTAATATTATTTATTTATGTATAATAAAAAATAAAAATATAAACAAGTGTTAAAAAATAAAAAATATTAGAAAAATATTATTTTTAATAATGGTGGAAACCCTAGCTTTTTTTTTGTTTTAAGATAAATATATATATTATATTATTTATTTTATATATAAGAAAATAAACATAAATATATACAAAGAAATAAAAACACGTGGAAAAATATTATTTTATGTGTATAAATAATAAAATAAAAATATATAATATCTCTAAAATATTTATTTGTTTTTATTAAAGAAAATAAAAGTATATACTAATTAATAACTATTTTCATGTTAGAAAAATAAAATAAAAATTAAAAAAAAATGTGAAAATTTATAAAAATATTTTTGATATTTTTTTTATGTTTAGAAAATATAAAATAAAACCAGAAATGAAAAAATAAATAGAAAAATACAAAAATGTAAAGAAATGGGTCAGGGGGTGCAGTTAGCAAGACAGGGGGTTTCAAAAGTGAAACAGGCCAAGGCCCAGCCCACTGAACTTCATCTTCAACCTTTGAAACTCAGAAAACGCGTGCCCTGTACAAAATGTCCAGATCCTGCATACGTGCTCTAAAGCAAAAACTCATAACACCAAAGTCGTTGCATTTTTCAAGACAATTCCAACCATATAAGAAACTTAGTCTAACTCTCAAAGACCAGAGAGAATTTCTCTGGCCCTAATTTTTAACCTAACTTTTTCAGGATGTTCATGAATCAAATTCTCTCAACACACTTAACTTAAATGAAAACTGAGCATATGTACAGCTTAAGGGCTATGAGTACTACATTTTTTATTCACAAACCTAAGCCTAATGATTCCTAAATAGAGAGATAGGAAGTTGCAAAATACCTGTTTTAGTTGGACACGAGTATGGCAATGTAGAGCTTTTCAGTGAGGCCTGAGATGCTTGGGAGCATGCTTGAACTTCCTCTGACCTTCCTCAATGCTTAGTTTGCTTTGGATGTGCTTGAACAAGCTTGTAGAAGTCAACCTGCACAAGCTAAAAACAAAAATGGTGAAGCTTGCAAATGGTGTTACAGTCAATGGATAATGGTTGGGATAGTTCAGGTGGGTTATATGGAAGGTGTTGGAACAGGTTTAGGGAAAAACGCACGAGGGGTTTGTGAGATGGAACTCAAAGTGCAAAAGCTTCCCTATTTTGCAAGAGGAAGGTGATTTTGTGTTTTGGAAGGTTTTAAGGTTTGATGGCTCGTGTTTCTGACTCAAGGCAATGTCAAAAACTTGTTTGGAATGTTGGCAAGAGTTTATTATATCAGATGCTCAAGTTGTGTAGACATTTGCACATTTCTTGGTTTTGAAGTAAGAAATGAGAATTGACAATGCTATGGCTGTACTGGCTTGTACTCTAGCTGCTCAAAGTGGTTGAAATTTGCCTGACATTAGGGAGCTTTGTTTGCAGCAAAGGGCTTGGTGTATGGCTCAAGAAATACAATTTGACATAAAGCATGCTTTATGTAAATGGTATTGCTCACTTTTTGCCAAAAATGGATTAAACTCTTGTGTAATCCTCTAATGATCAGAACAAAGCTTCAAACCATTGGATTTGCATTTAATTATTTAGTAAGAAAGGGTTTAGAGACCTGTAATCAAGTACAAAGCAAGTTTGGACAGATTTTGCAACTTGTGTCAACATGAAAATGCCATGGATCAAAGTGAGTTTTTGCCAAATTCAAATCTTCGATTCTCCCTAACCATAAATGATTTTGGAGAGTTATTAGACATTTTGGAAAGCTTGTAACATGCTATACAATCCATATTTGAAATGCAATTTGAGATTCCAAGTGGAACTATGTGAAAAATGGTCATGAAGATAGGTCAAAATCCTGCCTAAACTAGGGCAAAATTTCACTAAGTTTAAAGTTTCATGGACACTTGTTCCAAAAATCATAACTTGAGATCCAAGCTTCTTTTGGGAAAACTTTGTGATTCAAAGTTGTAGACTTTGTGTAGGACTACAACTTTCATGTTGGAAGTTTTGTTTGAATCCAATTGTATCATGGTGAAAATGTTGGGCAAAGTTGGGAAAACTTAAGAAAATTTCATAACTTTGAAAAATTCTAATGAAATTTTTTCAATTTTAAACCCTAATTTGCAAAATTAGGTTTCTTGATGAACAAGTTTCATGTTTTGACACATTTTGATGAAAAATGACCCTTGGCACTTGATTTTGACCAAAAAGTCAAAGTTTGACTTTTCAGTGTATTGTCAAATTTTGATCAGTTGACTGAAAAATTCATCTGTCAATCCAATGCATTTGAGATCTTTTGAACCTTGTGAATAGGTAAAGATGATTCCATTGAGTCCTTGAATCCATGCTTGAACCCAATTTGCCATTGGCTAGGTTAAAAATCAGAAATTGCCCTTGTGCAGTCAAAACCCTAAAAATGACCATTTTGCCCTTTTGATGATCTGATCAAATTTCATGAGGAGTTGTGGTCCAAACTTGATCAAATGGTTCATATGAGTCTATAATGTTGATGTGGATCAAATATTATGAGGTTTGACTGTAAATTGGCCACAATTGACTTTTTCCCCAATACAATTGATTTCTAGGTCAACTGTCCAATTGACTGGGCAAAAATTTGATTCAAGGCTTGAAACTTGGTAGAGGAAATCTTATAAGTCCAACATGAATTATGAAAGTAACTTTGAGCATTGAAAGTACAAAAATCCTTGTGCAAACTCAAACCCTAATTTAGGTCATCAGTGCAAGGAGATGTCTTGAGCAGAGCAAACCCTAATCCTTTTTGGAGTTCAAAGAGTCTTGTGAGGGGAAAATCTTGATAAATTAAGAGGGAAAATTTTGGGGTACAACAACAACCATATTGAAATAGTAAGAAAATATAAAGACAAAATAAAAATAAGAAAAATGAGTTCTTTCGGTTCAGGAAAAAGCATCCTTCGATTCTGCACTTTTTGACCTCTCTCGATTTGGGCCTGGAGTCAGCAAGGTTCTATCCTTTAATTGGGAGCTGGAAGTCATCAAGGTTTTGTCCTTCAATTGGGAGCTAGAATTTAGCAAACCACCTTCCTGGTTACTTCCTTTGTTTGAGGCTTGGAGTCAGTGTGAGGTGCATTCTTTGCCTTAGGCTCCTTGCTGACTCCTTCGACTGTAAGCATGCCAAACCCTCAGGTTGAGATTCGAAAGGCTTGAGCAATTAGCCAATCGAATGGTATAGTGAACCTGTCTTAAATTCTTAAAATGCAACATTCAAGTGTAACTACAGGCCAGGGGTTAGCACAAAATCATTGGGTCTCAAAGTCCAAACCCTAACTAGTCAGAGTTGAGATTTTCAGCATATGGGCAGTCAGAATCGAAGGTTAAAACATGGTTAAGCTCCATATATGAAATATCTACATTTCTCTTTATTGGCATGTACACATGATATTTAAATAAAATAGATTCAAGTTTAAAGGGAACTTACCTCTTGAAGTTCTTAAATCGAAGGAAACTGCAAGTGTCTTCCTTGGTGGTGAATGGAAGTTCGTTGGGGCCTTCTAGAGACTAATCCAGTTACTACTTTGTACAAGCAGTCACTGAATCGAAGGAGGGTGTGTGAGTGGATCGAAGGTTCTTTTTATAACAAGTAACTAAATGACTCAAAGGGTTTCTGTATTGTATTTGGGGAAGTGGGTCGAAGGCTAGTTAGATGGTCACTTGGGGGGGGGGGGGGGTGAATAGAAGGATTCACTTAGTGTATGTGATACGGTGGCAGAACTGACTGTTAATACTGGTTTGCGTTTTGTATTCGCAAATGTGTGGTAAGGAAGAGTTGCCACCGACTTTTATTTCATCCAACAAAGGAAAAGGAAAAAGAACAGAAAAAACCTTTTTCGAGATGTTTTTGAGTACGGGGGGTAGATTATAGAAAGGGAAGGTGTTAGCAAACTTTATATCCATGGTTTTCCATGGGCTCTTAGGTAATTTCTCATTTTTAAAATTTCTTGTGTGTGCTTGCTTTGAAAAAGTTTTGTTTTACTTCGTGATAACCCCTGTTTCTGTCCTCAAGAGTGTGACGAAGTTGTTTTTGAAAAATGTTTTGAAAAGTGTTTGTGTGAAATTTGTTTGTTTGAGCAAGTACCTAGGAACTATCTACCTACTCGAAAAAAGTTTGTTCGTTTTCCTTTAGACAGCTCTATCCTATTATTAAGGAATAGGTAGCACCGTCGTTGGATGTTTAAAGGGACATTCGAAGGGACGAAATGGTCTCCGAAGGAAACAAGTAAGGATACCTTAGCATTTAAAAGGGACTATCGTCATAAGATTAATTCGTAGGCAACTCGAGGGACAAGTATGGACTATGATCTTTATGACGACTTTGAATCGCGGGTCATGGCTAAGGTATCCCTACGTTCGATGGACACGACCATTATTTCCGAGGAAACCAAGTGAGTCAAACCCTAGGAGTGAGAATGTGCATGTGTTTGATTTCAGTTATTTAATATTTGCACAATTAAGGTGATCTACTTTTTTAATTTTATTTGTCTTTTGCATGCAAGCCCATTATCCATACATCTAGACAGTTCATAGTTGCAGAAATTAAAAGCGGGAAAGTAAATCTACGCTATTACAAGGCTTCGGGGAGGGGGTTATATGACCCAAAACCGGGGATTAAACAGTAAATATATGCGGTAACCCCTAATTAAAAACTATTACAAACCCGAAGCAAATACAATAATTGGAAAATAAAATATTGCGCGTGAAAATTAATACGGGAATCAAAGTTTAAATTCTAAAAATCTAATCAGTTAAAGAGAAAATATTTTTTTGTATTTTATTATTGAGAAAAAATATTTGAAATCTTAACCTAAATCTAATTAATTAAAGAAAAATATTTTTTGTTATTTTATTGAGAAAATTAAATATTTGTGAATTAAACCTAATTTGTCTAATTAATTTTAATTATGAAAACAATCCAGTCAATATCATTAAATTAATTATTTTCCAAAAAAAAAACTAGTTTTAATAAAAAAAACTAATTCTACATTTTTGTGGTTTTCTTGATTTTATGATTAAATAAAAAAATTATTATTTTTTTGTTTGGTAAAAAAGAAATTAATCAAATAAAACAAAAGAAAATAAAGAAAGAAGGTAATTGGGCCTGTGGTGAAAGAAGATTGGGGTGTGTGGAATGGAATTGTTAAGCCCAAAATTATAGGCCCATTTGCCCACGTGGGGATTCAGTGCAGCGGGCCTTCAGGATGTCCACCACGCGCTTGCATGTGTGAGGCGTTAGATCATACCAGGACATGATCTGATGGCGTGGATTTGAGGATGCATGATGGCCCTTTTGAAGGTGAGGCTCACTGGATCTGGGACAAAGAAATTGGAAAATATGAAAACATGATATTTTGGGATCGAACCCATAACCCTTTGCTTCACCTCCAGCGCCTTTGCCATCTGTGCTGGGATAGTTAGTTGTAAATATAATAACATAAATATAATATAAAGGAAATAAAGTGGTCTTTCCCAAACGCGTGTGTGATTCAAACCACCCAATGGGATTCTGCCACCTAATTGTCTTCTTCCCCATAAATGTTGTTTTTGGCCACACTTTTACCTATAGTCGTTTCCGTCACTAAAAGCTATAGTGACGGATTTTGTTCGTAGCCATAAACCTGTAAAATTTGAAAACACAGCACAAGCAGAATAAATTCAAACCAAAGACATGGATCAATTACAAATCATCTTCTAAGCATGATAGTACCCCTGATTTTGTCAAATTTTGCCTCTATATGGAATTCCCAATTTAGGACCTCAAAACCCTAACAATGGCATCGTGTCATTCCTGCACTTAAACTTCAATCAAACTAATCAAAAACATTACAAATATGATAGCAAGCATGGATATATGATCAAAACATGTTTATGATGGATAAATTATTGAAAACGAATCTTGAAAAAAGATGCAAACCGTGGCACTGTGAGGCGTGATTTCTGAAGGTCTTAAGGCTGGAGGACGATTGGAATAGCTTCAAGAAATGTCCAGGAACGGATTGCTGGCCTTGGAATTACTGGAATCGGTCTATGGAGGAATATGTGATCAACACTTTTTTTTGACAAAAAATTGAAGTTGACCTCCTTGTTTTCACGACCCACAAACCTCCCTTATGCTTTGGAAATGTAGTGTATATATCATAGAATGATTTAGGTCAACAAAAATTGATCATATCTTTGCAAATTATGGAGATTTGATTTCATTCTTTGCCTTGTATGATTTGTTTCCAAAATAGACCAAATTAATATCTTTTCCAATCAATTAGCTCTTGCATGACTTTTTTGATTTGCTAGCTGTTCATGGACTCATAATATGCTCATAAAATCAAATATTTGATTTTATTTGATTATTCTACTATTTAAATTGATTTCTTTTGATTTAAATGGATAAAAAATCAGAATAAAAAATAAAAATAATAAAATAATAGGTGGATAAGCTCAGGGGTCATGGGCCATCTTAGGAACAAGTTTCAAACAAGAAAACATAGGCCCATTTGGAAGAAAAAAAAAGTCATTTTGGTCAATGTTGACTTCATGCACATTTCCAAAAATTGGTCAATTTTGACAATACATATCTCCCTCATTTTTAACCCTAAGAAGGTGATCTTGGACTTTTTAGAAAGCTTAGGATGTTCCCTAAACAACCATTTTGATTTCATCTCAATTGGGTCTTCCATGTTCATGTAAGAAGCTTTGCCCCAAAAGGTGTTTTTGTTGACTTTTCAAAAAGACCTATAATGTAGAAATTCATATATTTTATGAGTGCATTTATTGAACTTGAGGGCTGAAGATGAGTTGTAGAAAATTGGATTCCCTTTAAAATGAGCCTTGGATGAGAAATTTATGATAAAGTATGAGAAAGTTATGCTTGGTCAAAGTTTGGTTGACTTTTCCTAAGAAACCCTAACTTAGCAACTTTTGAGTTTTGATGAATTAGGAGCATTCCTTTAGGAATCATGATCAACCCTTGATCAAATGATAGATATCACTTTAAAATGTTGATCTTGACCAAAAATCTTGAAGTTTTACTGTATGTGGGCCACAATTGACTTTTGACCTAGTATAGTTGATTTTCAGGCATCTGAGCAATTGACTGAGCAAACTTCTTGTGCAAGGCATGAAACTTGACATGGATTTTATTGAGGACACATTAGGACCATGGAAAGAATTTTGGACCTTTGGATTTTCGACACCCTGATGAAAATGGAAACCATAGTTTGAGGTATATTGCCTTAGGAGAGAGTTTGTCTAGTCAACTCTTGGGCATCCTTGAGCAAGTTAAGGACCTTAATGGGCATGGGTTGAGTAAAATGAGAGGGAAAATTTAGGGGTAAACAGCTGCCCCTGTTAAATCTTCTTAAACCTGAGGATGTTGATTGGCTGTCTGCCTTTCGTAATCTTAAGATGGAAGATGATTGAACACTAGAGTGCCTAGAAATTTGCACTCGTCTAAGATGGTGTTAGACTGTGTAGGTAGTATCGGGAATGGGCTTACATATGCCATTTGGAGGAGATGACGGAAGGTCACCTGAGATGGGCTTAAAGATGCCATCCGGAAGATATGACGGAGAATCGTCGGAGATGGGCTTAAAGATGCCATCTAGAGGATGTTGATTTCCCGAGATATTCCTTTAATGACAATTCCTGTTCCTGTCGTTGAGGAGGAATCTGCTGAGGAATGCAGAGATTTTGTGGATGGATCTATGTCATGATTGTACTTGAATATGTATTTAATGAGTGTCAGGATGACATCCGTCTCTGGATCATATTTGAACTGTACTTGAAACATGTGTTGAATGAGTGTCAGAATGACATCCGTCTCTGGATCATATCTGAACTGTACTTGAAACATGTGTTGAATGAGTGTCAGAATGACATCCGTCTCTGGATCGTATCTGAACTATACTTGAAACATGTGTCGAATGAGTGTCAGAATGACATCCATCTCTGGATCGTATCTAAACTGTATTTAGAGGAGAATCTGGAGTAAGTATCAGGATGACATCCGTATCTAGATCATATATGAGCCGTATTTAGAGGAGAATCTGGAGTAAGTATCAGTATGAAATCCGTCCCTGGATCGTGCCTGAACTGTTTCTAGAAAAGAAATCTCGAATAAGCACCAGGATAACATCCATCTCTGGATTGTGCCTGAATTGTTTCTAGAAGAGAAATATGGAATAAGTACCAGGATAACATCCGTATCTGGATTATACCTAAACTGTTTCTCAATGTATGAAAATCTTGAATAAGTAGTAGAATGACATCCATATCTGGATCATATATGAACCGTTTCTCAATGTATGAAAATCTTGAATAAGTAGCAGAATGACATTTGTATTTGTATCGTATCTGAACCATTTCTCGATGTATGAAAATCATGAATAAGTAGCAGAATGACATCCGTATCTGGATCGTATCTGAACCGTTTCTCGATGTATGAAAATCTTGAATAAGTAGCAGAACGACACCCGTATCCGGATCGTATCTGAACCGTTTCTCGATGTATGAAAATCTTGGATAAGTAGCAGAATGACATCCGTATCTGGATCGTATCTGAACCGTTTCTCAATTCTGGTACTCTTGATGAATGTTGATCAAGGTATAAGTCTTCCACGGATAGATAAGTTACGGGACATAGTCATATGTTTTAAATCCCTAAATTTTTCTTGGACTTCCCTTTCGGGTTTTCAGTCCACCGGGATACCTTTTTTGCCCAAGCCGCCTTTTCAGGTTTTCGACTTATCGGGTGTACAGATTTTTTTATGTATATCCCTAAATTTTGCCCGAACCCTTTTAGTTCTTTGGGATGCCCTTATTTTTTCCTAGGTATGTCAACCTAGCGGGTCTTTTTTTTCATGCGTAGTATTTTCCAACTATGTCCATGCTTTCAGGATGTAGAGAGTTGTCATTATCCATAGTGTTATGTTGTAGTACTGTCAAAAATATTTTCTTGATGGCACATGATTCGTTGCTGGAGTGCGTGCGTAATTCCCCAAGCGATTCAAATGGAGATCCGCCCCTGGTTATTTGGAACTTTTGGAGAGACTGCCCCAGGTGTGTTTAGACATCATGCCATGCCCCTTGCTTATGGAAGACCTATTATTGGAAGTGTCTTTCCCGCTGAGGTGATTTTGTCCATTGAGAGTATGTCTGTTCATTGAATATCCATTGTGCGGATTTCTCTGCTGTCAAACAATTAGTCATATGTAAACAATGTCATTTAAATAATGCAAAACTCATGTATGTCTTGAATTTTTTTTTGAAACTGTGTTTTGTGTAGTAAAACGAAATTTGCAAGAATGTGATATCAACTCAGGATTCGTAACAAAGCCTACAGGAGTCAGGATACCTTTGTAACAGTATGCTCTCAAACTAACCCATGCTTCATCTAGGACTTTTAAGGGTTATAACGTGGCCTAGTTCACGGTTCAAGAAACAAAGGATAAAGGCTCAAATTTTATTTGTACCCAAACCGCTATTCGTGATGTTCTTCAGTCTTATGCTCATTTAATTGCGTGCTTAGATCCCGATTGAGTCTGGAATCTTTGCTCTGATACTTGGTGATGATTCAGAAATTGAATATTTGTTTTGAAAAGGCAGTCATTTTTGTAACCTTTTCTTTTGTTAAGGATTTGTAGGACCTCTTTTTTTTTGTTATCCCTACTTTTTCCTGAATTGTTTCTTTTGTAATTACAGTCAGCAGGATGCCCCAGTTTTTTCTTAAGTCTCCATCATAGGTTTTGACTTAGCGGGCTTTTCTTTTGAAAAATAATGACTTCCTGCTTTGATAGTTATGCGGAACCATCACCGTCTTTTGGAAGGTATCTTCTACATTATTTGTCGTCTATGAAGGATGAACTTGCGACTGAATGCGCCTCTGAATTAATTGAGAAAACTATCATGCCTCAGGTTATGATTAAAGGGTTTTAATTTGTTTGAAAAGAAAAACTCCTACTTCTTTGGTTCAAAGGAGTTGACTAGGGATTATCTTCCTTATAACTCTACTGTTTAGGATTTGAAACAATTCCTGTACATTGTTAGCGGGGTCTGTTCGAAAGCATATTGTAGAGATTATGGTATCATTTTCGTTATCCGCCATCTAAAGGCTTAGAGCTTTTGATCGAGAGTTGAATATCACAAAAAGGAAAGAAATTTAAATATAGTGAATACGAATGAATTGATTTAAAACAGACATATGCAATGCATTGATAAAGTAAAAAAGTTTGACATGAAACAAATGTTCGAACAATAAAAAGAAAATTACAATTAAGAATTCAAATGAACAAAAAGACTCTTTGTCTGATCTTGTCATTTCAGATGGTGTGCCTTGGAGGGAGGGCAGAAGAACTCATCCTGATCATCTTGTGTAAACTCCAGCACTTCTTCATCAATCAAGTTTTGAATTTTATATTTCAACCTCCAACAATCATCAGTATCATGCTCCGGACAATTGGAGTGATATGCACACCTTGCATCAGGATTGTAGTTAGGGGAAGAAGTCTTGGGATTCAGATGAGGCCCTATAAACGTAACCAGATTCATCCTCAACATGTGTTGTAAAGCTTGAGATAGCGGCATGTTGGGTTTGGTAAACTGCCTCTTGGGTGTATCCGGCTTACTCTGATTAAACAGTTGTTTTTGGCGAGGTTGTTGTTGGACCCGTGATGTAGTAGCAATTTGGAAATGTCCAACCTCTTGTCTTCTCGGAGGTTGATCAATGACTTGGTCCTTAACCTCGACTGTTTGCTTCTTACGATTGCATCCGTCTTAATGAAGTTTAATGATAATGGCCCTCAGCTCTTCTTGCCCCCGGGCCAAGCCTTGGATAACAGCCATCTGCCCCAGCATATGGGTTCTCATTACTTCAACCTCAGCTTGCAGTTGTTCCAACCGTTCGTCCTTATCATCTTCAGGTTTTTTCTTGGTCAGGTTCCCAGCGAGGAGTGCTTTCAACTCTTCTTGTCCCTTGGATAGGTTCAGGAACATTTCCATGAACTGAGCTTCTTGAGTTTGGAGATCTCTTTGGTCTTGTTTGAGAGCCATTGCTGAAATAAACAGCGAGAACATGAGAGACCTGCTTTGAAACCTGCTTATGCAATGATATGTATGATATATGTATGCAATGTTTTCAAGGATTTCTAAGACTTAAAATTTCTTAAAGAGAGAAAATATTAATTGTATTAACATATTTTATTGATCACAATAATGCCTCTTGGGCTCACAAAGGGAACAAAGAAATAATAAAATTTTCCAAGCAAAAGAAGACTCAAGTTTCCCACGGGCGCATCCTCTTTGGTGCAATGTAGGCATTTATATTTCTCTCCTCGTGAAGTAACCGGGTGAGCTCTAAAACCTTCTTCTCGCTAGCATAGAATTGGGTTTTGAAGGTATCCCGTTCTTCTTTGAGTTGGATCCAGGATTTCCATAGTTTCTCAAGATCAGTTGGCATGTCAGGATGAAGCACAATGTAAGGAGTGTCTCCCTTAGTAACTGGCTCCATAATCATAGGTAAGATGGCGGGGTAAGGAATCATAAGACATTAAGCACGATCTCGCACCCATTTGAGTAAAGGCTCAAGAGGGATGGAATTCTTGTGTCCTAGTGTCTTGCTATCAACTTTGTTTGTCATGCCCCAAGCTCGAATGAACCCCTTGTAATAACCCTTAACATCATTCTCATAGTCAAAGATGATTACTTGGACGAGTGCATCATGAGGACCATCCCTTCTAGCATAACCAAACTGTCGCAACTCTAAACAAGGATTATAAGTGATTCCTCCCCTAATGCCTAAGAGAGGGACATTAGGGAATTCCCCATAGCGATCAATGATGGTAACATTCTCCGAGGATCGCGAACACCAATGAATTTCTGAATGTGTAAGGGACATCAGACTATGAGACCATCTCATACCCTACTCATTTCTCATGATAGACTGAGGTAGGTGCGAAATAAACCACATATCAAATATAGGAGTGCAACACATAAGGGTCCCTCTTCTCTTTAGAGTGCGAGTATGTAGAGAGTGTAGAATATCCCCAAGTAAGGTGGGAACCAGATTATGTGACAGAAAAACCTTAACCGCATTCACATCTACGAGTTGGTCCGTGTTAGGGAATAGTAACATCCCATAGATGAGAAGGGCCAACACCTCCTCAAAAGCTTGTAAATCCAGTCTATCCCAAAAATAGTGGGCTTTCTCAAGTAGAAACTTAGCTGGAAATCCTTGGACACTTCTTCTGGTTTCCCAATTTGCCACTACATCAGACCATTGTAAAGACAGAGCTTGAGCAATATCTTCAGGCTTTGGGTCTCTTTCTGTACCATTGAATGGTAGCTGATTAAGGATAGGTACCCCTAATAACTGAGAAAACTCCTCCATAGTAGGCACTAACTGGTAATCAAGGAAGGTGAAGCAGTGGTGCAACGGTCAAAGAACTGAAAAAGCGCCTTTAACATTTCTTCATCAGGGGTTGAATTGACCAAGTTGAGAAGTCGACCATATTTTTCATTGAAGGGAGGTCTTTCAGGAATCCTTGATGCTAACTCCTTGAGTTGAGGATGCGCTTTCACAAGGTTGATTTGGATAGTGTTCCTGCGAGCGGATGTCATGCCCTACAAAACAAGACAAAAATAAGCCCTAGAAAATCCTTGGAATAGTTAGTATGATATGCCATGTTATGATGTCATGATTATGCTAAGAAATCACATATATAGCAAGCACAAGTAAATCATACCAAAACCTTAGGTTTAAGGCTTGCATGGGTTTTAAGGTCATACCCGCTTGAAGTTGGATTGGTTCAACTTGTCCTATAAATAGTAACCGAGTTCTAAGGGATCTCAATATCACTTATCTTTCCCACAAGTTTCATTCGATAGGCGACTGACTTGCAACCAAACAAAACTCAGGAGTCAAATCTCAATGAGTGTAGCATCGAGTATCTGCCGACTTTGGGAATACACCAAGGACGACCATCTCACTACGTCCTAATGGCCAAGTTGTTCATTTAAATGTTCTATGGTCAGTTGACGCTTCATGAAACCACGCGGAGGCCCCGTATTCTCCTTGATTAACTCAAGGGCTACCGGTACCAACCAAAGTGTCGCATCAACGTAGCCATCGCTTCAACCGTGTCGGTATACCCCGCAGAGTTTCCACGATCTATTGCTACTTACGTAAAAGGTTTCCCCTGATCCGGGTGTAGGATCTATAGTAACCCAAATAGTACATTTAAAAATAAAGCAATCAAAACAAGAAAATAAGCAATTTTTAAAATGATCTAGACCCTAAGGTCAACCCCACTTTATTATTTTTTCCCAGCAGAGTCTCCAGTTCTGTGATACGGTGGCAGAACCGACTGTTTATATACTATTTTGCATTTTTTGTTCGCAAATGTCGCGGTAAGCAAGAGTCGCCACTGAATTTTCTTTTATCCAACAAAGGAAATGGTGAAAAGAACAAAAATAGACCTTTTTTCGAGATTTTCTGAGTAAGGGGGTAGATTATGGAAAGGGAAGGTATTAGCACCCTTTCCATCCGTGGTTTCCCACGGACTCTTAGGTAGTTGCTCATTTTTTGAAAACTATTTGTGTGTTTTGAAAGTTTTTTGTTTGCTTTATGGTAACTCTTGTATCAGTCCTCAAGAGTGTAATAAAGCATTTTGAAAATAGTTTTTGAAAAGTGTGTAAGTGTGAAAAATTCAGATTTGACCAAGTACTTAAGAACAGTCTACCTACTCGAAAAAGGATGTTCTTTTCCTCCTTTCCTTTAGATAATGCTATCCTACTATTAGTGAGTAGGTAGCCTGTCGTTGAATCTTGAGGGACTATCGAAAGGGACGTTATGGTCATTGAAGGAAACATGTAAGGATATCTTAGCATTCGAAGGGACGGTCATCATATAGGAAACATCGAGGGACAAGATCATTTTCTCGTAGGCAACTCGAGGGACGTTACGGACCATGATCTTTTTGATGACTTTAGTACCGAGGGTATTTGCTAAGATATCCCTATGTTCGAGGGACATGACCATTATTTTCCGAGGCAACCAAGTGAGGAGTACCCTAAGGATGCAAGTGTGAGAAGTGTTTTTTTTTAGTTATATTATCTTGAGGTTAGTGATCTAATGATTAATTGACTTTATCTTGTCATGCACGCCTAAGTTACTAACAATTATATATACAGAAAAATAAAATGCAGAAAGTAAAAATCTAGACTATTACACGGCTTTGGTAGGGGGATTTACATTGTACAATGCTTTAGGGAAAAATAAAGAAAGCAGTAAAAAAAGTCCTACTTAATCTATTACATACCGGTATACAGTTACATTATTATAATATAAACAAAGCGAAAGGAAATAAACGCGCGAAAAGTTGAAAGTTCGTCTAAAACCTAATAAGAAAAATATTTTTTGTTGTTTTTGATTTAAGAAAAATAATTAAATTAATTTTCCTAAATTCTACTTAGAAAATTAAATTAAGAAAAATAAACTAAGCCTTTTTTTGTGGTTTTTTTATATTATGAAAGAAATTAATTAGACTTGAATTCTAATTCATTTTTAATTAAGAAAAATGTTAAAGGTTTAATTAATTAATTATTTTAAAAAACTAATTATTTAATTAAAAAAGTCTAAGCCTAAATTTTTTGTGAGTTTTTTATTATTATAATTAAAATGATTAAGAGATGAAATAATTAAATAAAGCAAAAAGAAAAGGAATTGGGCTTGACTACTGAAGTAGAATGAGAGGTGCAATTGAAATTTCGCTAAGCCTGAATTATGAAACCCATGTCCGTTCTCGGATCTAGTGTGGGAATTACTTGATGGTACATGGTACTCATGTTCTTGATGTCAAGCATCCCATGTAATTCCCCTAACCTTCTCTAAGGATATCCAGAAACTCATATACACACATTAGAATATTCAACAATTAATAAAAATAGAGATTCGAATTTGAGATTATACCAAAATGGTGATAGCTTGGATCCGGTGACCTGGGACCTTGTAAGCTTTAAGGATGGTTGGAACAAGTCCCTCGGAACCTCAAGAGCAATGCATGATTACTAGTTCGGACCAAAAGTACCTGCAAAGTGGGTTTTGAATTTTTACCGCTTTTGATAATTTTGCAAAAATGGTAGAGCTCTCTCTAGGCTGTGTAGGCGTGTTGAAATGCTTGCTAGATGATTATTTATATAGAGAGGAATGAGGAGACAAGAAAACAAAGGTTTAAACAACCTTAAAACAAACGTTTTAAAGCCATGTATGAAATTTGTAACTTTGGCCAAAAACAAGAAAAATTGTCCTTTTTTGAATTTGAATGAATGTGGACACCTTTGCACGAAATTTTATGGGCCCAGGCTGTCCAAAACATCAACCCAAAGCTCAAAGCCCATTTCCAATTATTTTATACATTTTATTTTATATTTAATTGAAATAAGTTAAAATAAATATGAATAAAATAGTAAGCAAATGCAAGACATGGCAAGAATAATTTTAGAGGTCCTCTATAAACTTAAGAAGATGTTTGAAGTCCAAAACAAATGAGCCACTGCCTTAAAAGCTCAAATTTGCTCAATGCACATTTCTTGAAATTTCCTAAATTTTCCCAACTTGGGAAACCCATAACGTGCTCAATATTTATCTCATGATGATGATCTTAGACTTTTTGGAAATCCAAAGATGTCTACTTCAATCCCTCTTTTGATCAATTTTGTATTTGAAGATATTATATTGATGTTAAAGATCTTGGCAAAAAGTGGCTTTTGTTGACTTTCTAAAAATGACCTGTAATGTATGAGCTTGTATCTTTCAAATTGTGAATATCTTGGACTTGAGGGCTGAAGAGAAGTTGTAGGGAATAATATTCTCTTCAAAATGAGCTTTGGTTTGAAAATATACGATAAAGTATAATAAAGTTATGCTTGGTCAAAGTTTGGTTGACTTTTCCTATAGGAACCCTAATTTGCCATTTTTGACTTTTGATGAATTAGGAGCATTTCTTTAGGAATCATGATAAACCCTTGATAAAATGATGGATATCACTTCGAAATGTTGATGTTGACAGAAAATCTTGAAGTTTGACTTTACATGGGCCACAATTGACTTTTGACCTAACACAATTGATTTTCGATTACTTGAGCAATTGACTGAGCAAACTTGTTGTTCATGGCATGAAATTTGGCATGGATAATCTTGAGGACATAATAGGATCATGGAAAACATTTGAGACCATTGGAGCTCAACCATCTTGATAAAAACTGAAACCCTGGTTAGAGGTTCATTGTCTTAGGAGGAGAATTGTCTGGTCAATTCTTGGTCAACCTTGAGCAATTGAGAACCTCTAAGAGTATGTTTTGTGTGAAAATGGGAGGGAAAATTGTGGGGTACAATAGCTACCCTTGTTAAATCTTCTTAAACTTGAAGTTTTAGATTGGATTGTTTGCCTTTCGTGATCTGAAGGTGGAAGATGATTGAACACTAGAGTACCCAGAAATTTGCACTCGTCCGAAGTGAGGCTATTGGTGAATAATATCGGGAATGGGCTTACATATTCCATTTGGAAAAGATGAAAAAAGACTGGTAGAGATGGGCTTAAAGATTCCATCCAAGGAATATGATGGAGAGTCGTCGGAGATGGGCTTAAAGATGCAATCCAAAATAGATGTTGACTTCGTAAGGAGTCTCTTTGTGGGGATTCCTATTTCTGCTGTCCGAGGAGGAGTCCACTGGGGAATGTTTTTTAGGGGAATAGAGTCTAGGAGCTTCGGTTGTCCATTACTCTACTAGGGAGCCATCCCTTGAATGAAGAGACGAAAGTAAACTGCTATCTGGTCAGGATCCAGGCTTCGCAGTGACTTGTTGAGGATGATAAGGCTAACTGCTATATGGTCGTATTCCAGGATTCACAGCGACTTACTAGGGAGATGAGATTAAACTGTTGTCTGGTCATACTCTAGGCTTTGGAGTTTCTCAAACTAGAATAAAAATCAGAAAAATCTTAGTGTCGATTTAACTGAACCAGAGAAAGGATCTACTGGAAAATAATCAGTACCAAATCAAAGGTTGATTCGAACTGAACCAGCAGAGGTCTTAATTTATCTTTGACTGGATAAGAATTAGAAAAATCTTAGTGTCGATTTAATTGAACCAGAAAAGGTCTTAGATTATCTTCAACTGGAATAGGAATCAGAGAGATCTTAGTGTCGATCTGACTGAACCAGAGAAGGTCTTTAATTAACTTTGACTGGAATAGAAATTAGAAGAATCTTAGTATCGATTCCAATGAATCAAACAAAAGTCTTGGAATATCTTCAACTAGAATAGAAACCAGAGAGATCTTAGTGTCGATCTAACTGAACCAGAGAAGGTCTTGGAATGTCTTCAACTGGAATAGGAATCAGAGAGATCTTAGTGTTGATCTGACTGAACCAGAGAAGGTCTTGGATTAACTTTGACTGTAATGGAAATTCGAAGAATCTTAGTATCGATTCGACTGAACCAGACAAAAGTCTTGGAATGTCTTCAACTGGAATAGAAATTAGAGAGATCTTAGTGTCGATCTCACTGAACCAGAGGAAAATCTTGAATTAACTTTGTCTGAATAAGAATCAGAAAAATCTTAATGTCGATTTAACTGAACCATAAAAAAGTCTTGGATCATCTTCAACTGGAATAGAAATCAAAGATATCTTAGTGTCGATCTGACTGAACTAGAGAGGGTCTTGGATTAACTTTGACTGGAATGGAAATCAGAAGAATCTTAGCATCAATTCAACTGAACCATACAAAAGTCTTGGAATATCTTCAACTGTAATAGATATCAGAGAGATCTTAGTGTCGATATGACTGAACCGGAGAAGGTCTTAGAATATCTTCAACTGGAATAGGAATCAGAGAGATCATAGTGACGATCTGACTGAACCAGAGAAGATCTTGGATTAACTTTGACTGGAATGGAAATCAGAAGAATCTTAGTATCGATTCGACTGAACCAGACAAAAGTCTTGGAATATATTCAACTGGAATAGAAATCAGCGAGATCTTAGTGTCGATCTGACTGAACCAGAGGAAAATCTTGAATTAACTTTGACTGGATTAGAATCAGAAAAATCTTAGTGTCGATTTAACTGAACCATAAAAAAAGTCTTGGATCATCTTCAACTGGAATAGAAATCAGAGAGATCTTAGTGTCGATCTGACTGAACCAGAGAAGGTCTTGGATTAACTTTGACTGGAATGGAAATTAGAAGAATCTTAGCATCAATTCAACTAAACCAGACAAAAGTCTTGGAATATCTTCAATTGGAATAGAAATCAGAGATCTTAGTGTCGATATGACTGAACCAGAGAAGGTCTGGGAATATCTTCAACTAGAATAGGAATCAGAGAGATCTTAGTGTCGATCTGACTGAACCAGAGAAGGTCTTGGATTAACTTTGACTGGAACAGAAATCAAAAGAATCTTAGTATCGATTCGACTGCACCTGATAAAAGTCTTGTAATATCTTCAACTGGAATAGAAATCAGAGAGATCTTAGTGTCGATCTAACTTAACCAGAGGAAAATATTGAATTAACTTTGACTGAATAAGAATCAGAAAAATCTTAGTGTCGATTTAACTGAACTAGAAAAAAGTCTTGGATCATCTTCAACTGGAATAGAAATCAGAGACATTTTAGTGTCGATCTGACTGAACCAGAGAAGGTCTTGGATTAACTTTGACTAGAATTGAAATCAGAATAATCTTAGCATCGATTCAACTGAACCAGACAAAAGTCTTTGAATATGTTCAATTGGAATAGAAATCAGAGAGATCTTAGTGTCGATCTGACTAAACTAGAGAAGGTCTTAGATTAACTTTGACTAGAATAAAAAACAGAAGAATCTTAGGATCGACTCAACTGAACCAGACAAAAGTCTTGGAATATCTTCAACTGGAATAGAAATTAGAGAGATCTTAATGTCGATCTGACTGAACCAGAGAAGGTATTGTAAGGACATCCTTCTGAGGAAGATCCTGAGATAACCCTTTGTTATACGTAGTTTTTGAGAAGACTACCAGGTCACATAAGTAGTCAACAGTGTTTATTGTTTTGATCTTTTTCCTGAAAAAGGTAAAGAGTTAGTGATATGCAATGTCATGATGTATGAAATGCATTGTGATGATATTCTCAAAGTAAATGAGATTATGTTGTATGCGATGTGTATGCACATGCCATGATGTATGAATATGGGATGATATTGAGACGGTTCCCAGTCTAGGAAAATAAATCTCGGATTACTGCTGGAGAGTATTGTGAAGCTGAATCCTTCATTTCCGCTGGGGATGCTGAATGGATATGATTTGTCGGGGATTCCCTCTTTCTATTAGAGGATATTCTGTCGGGGATTGACTCTGCTTGAGAATAACCCTGTGGAGGGAGGATGCTTTATTGGACGATTTTGCCGATGTAGAGAAATAAACTCTGTTGGGGAATGAGCTTTCACAGTTGGAGAAATAAACTCTACCCGGGAGGAGGTTTTATGAACTATTTGAAATTATAAAACTCGACTGGGGGATACAGATTTCAGCTCTCTTAAGGAACTTTGTTGTAGGAGGTAATTCCTGCTTGGGGAAGGAGAGATCAAAACTCTGGTTATTTCTACTCTGTGGGGAACATAGATGTCACGGGGTCGTATGCTGAGGATGTAGTGGTGACTTCACATCAGGAAGTTTCTGCCCAAGTACCTGCTGGAGAAAGTACCTATGGAGGCTTTGTGGATGGTTTGAATGTCGTCCCAACTCATGGGGCGCTGGGTAAATGCTGATCAGGATGATAAGTCTTCTATTGATAAGAAAGTGACAAGATAACGGGACATAGTCGTATGCTTTAATCCCTAAATTTTGCCTGGACAGCCCTTTCGGGTTTTCAGTCCACCGGGATACCCTTTTTTTCCCAAGTAGCATTTTCAGGTTTTCGACTTGCCAGGTGTAAAGTTTTTTTCATATGTATATCCCTAACTTTTTCCCGAAAATTTTTGGTTTGCCGGGATGCCCTTATTTTTGCCTAGGCCAGTCAACCTAGCAGGTCTTTTTCATACGTAGTCTTTTCTGACTATGTCCATGTTCACCGGGTGCATAGAATTGTCATTGTCCTTAGTAGTAAGTGTTGTTAAACTGCCAGAAGGTGTTTGTTTGATCGTACAGGATTCGTTGCTGGAATTCATGTTCAATGCCCCAAGTGTTTCTGATGGAGTTTTGCCCCTGGCTATTTGGTATTTTTAAGAGGTTCCTTGAACCTTGAGTTGACTGCCCTAGATCATCTGGACACCATGCTATGCCCCTTGATTATGAATGGCCTATCACTGGAATATCTTTCAATTTGATGTGATTCTATCCACTGAGAGGATTTTTGTTCATCGAATATCCGTCGTGCGAATTTCTCTGTTGTTGAAAAAATACTCATATGCAAATAATGGTATTTTAAGAATGCAAAGCTTATGCCTGTCTTGAAGTTTGAAAATTCATTTTTTAGTAAAACAAACAAATTTTGTAAAATTTTGATGTCAGCTCAGGATTTATAGCAAACCCTACAAGAGTCAGGATACCTTTTGTAACAATATGCTTTCGAACTAACCCATGCTTCAGCTAGGACTTTTAAGGGTTATAACGTGGTCTGGTTCATGGTTCAAGAAATAAAGGATAAAAGCTCAAATTTTATTTGTACCCAACCCGCTGTTCGCGATGTTCTTCAGTCCTATGCTCAGTTAATTGTGCGTTTAGATCCCAATTGAGTCGTGAATCTTTTCTTTGATACTTGGTGATAGTTCAGAAATTGAACGTTTGTTTGAGAAGGCAGTCATTTTTGTAACCTTTTCTTTTGTTGAGGATTTGAAGGACCTTTTTTTTATAATTTTGTTATCCCTACTTTTTCCTAAATTGTTTCTTTTGTGATTACAGTCAGCGGGATGCCCCGGTTTTTTCTTAAGTCTCCTTCATAGGTTTTGACTTAGCGGGCTTTTCTTTTGAAAAATAATGACTTCCTGCGTTGATGATTATGCAGAACCATCATCATCTTTTGGAAGGTATATTCTACACTATTTGTCGTGTATGAAGGATGAGCTTGCGACTGAATGCGCCTCTGAGTTAACTGAGAAAACTACCCTGCCCCAGGTTATGATTAAAGGGTTTTAATTTGTGTGTAAAGAAAAACTCCTACTTCTTTGGTTCAAAGGGGTTGACTAGGGATTATCTTCCTTATAACTCCATTGTTTAGGATTTGAAACAATGCATGTACATCGTTAGTAGGGTCTGTTCGAAAGCATACTATAGAGATTGTGGTATCATTTTCGTCATCCTCCCTCTAAATGCTAAGAGCTTTTGATCGAGAGTTCAATATCACAAAAAGGAAAGTAGTTTAAATATAGTGAATACGAATGAATTGATTCAAAACAGACATATGTAATGCTTTGATAAAGTAACAAAGTTTGACATGAAACAAATGTTCGAACAATCAAAAGAAAGTTACAATTAAGAATTCAAATGAACAAAAAGCCTCTTGTTTTGACCTTATCATTTCAGGTGGAGTGCTTTGGAGGGAGGGCAGAAGAACTCATCCTGACCGTCTTATGTAAACTCCAGCACTTCTTCATCAATCAAGTTTTGAATTTTATATTTCAACTTCCAACAATCATCAATATCATGCCCCGGACTATTGGAGTGATATGCACACCTTTTTTGAAAAATAAACTAAGCCTTTTTTGTGGTTTTTTTTATTATGAAAAGAAAGTAATTAGACTTAAATTCTAATTCATTTTTCATTAAGAAAAATGTTAAAGTTTTAATTAATTAATTTATTTAAAAAAAATTATTTAATTAAAAAAGTCTAAGCCTAAATTTTGTGAGTTTTTTATTATTAAAATTAAAATGATTAATAGATGAAATAATTAAATAAAGCAAAAAGAAAAGGAATTAGGCTTGACGGCTAAAGTAGAATGGGAGGTGCAATTGAAATTTCGCTAAGCCCAGATTGTGAAGCCCAGATTGTGAAGCCCAGATCCATCCTTGGATCCAGTGTGGGCAGTACTTGATGATACATGGTATCTCATGTTCTAGATGTCATACATTCCATGTAATTCCCCTAACCTTCTCTAAGGATATCCAGGAACTCATATACACACATTAGAATATTCAACAATTAATAAAAATAGAGACTCGAATTTGAGATTATACCAAAATGGTGATAGCTTGGATTCGGTGATCTGGGACTTTTCAAGCTTTGTGGATGGTTGGAACAAGTCCCTAGGAACCTCAAGAGCAATATATGATTACTAGTTCGGACCAAAAGTACCTGCAAAGTGGGTTTCGAATTTTTGCCGCTTTTGATAATTTTGCAAAAATGGTAGAGCTCTCTCTAGGATGTGTAGGCATGTTAAAATGCTTGCTAGATGCTTGTTTATATAGAGAGGAATAAGGAGACAAGAAAACAAAGGTTTAAACAACCTTAAAGCAAACGTTTCAAAGCCATGAATGAAAATTGTAACTTTGGCAAAAAACAAGGGAACTTGTCCTTTTTTGAACTTGATTGAATGTGGACACCTTTGCATGAAATTTTATGGGCCTAGGCTGTCCAAAACATCAACCCAAAGCTCAAAGCCCATTTCCAATTATTTTATACATTTTATTTTATAATTATTTGAAATAAATTAAAATAAATATGAATAAAATTGTTAGAAAATGCAAGGCATGGCAAGAATAATTTTAGAGGCCCTCTATAAACTTAGGAAGATGTTTGAAGTCCAAAAAAAATGATCCATTGCCTTAAAAGCTCAAATTTGCTCAATGCACATTTCTTAAAATTTCCCAAAATTTCCCAACTTGGGAAAGCCATAACTTGCTAAATTTTTATCTCATGATGATGATCTTGGCCTTTTTGGAAATCCCAAGATGTCTACTTTAATCTCTCTTTTGATCAATTTTGAATTTGAAGATGTTATCTTAATGTTAAAGGTCTTGGAAAAAAGTGGCTTTTGTTGACTTTCTGAAAATGACCTGTAATTTATGAGCTTGTATCTTTAAAATTGTGCATATCTTGGACTTGAGGGATGAAGAGAAGTAGTAGGGAATGAGATTCTCTTCAAAATGAGATTTGGTTGGAAAATTTATGATAAACTATGAGAAAGTTATGCTTGGTCAAAGTTTGGTTGACTTTTCCTACAAGAACCTAATTTGCCATTTTTGACTTTTGATAAATTAGGAGCATTTCTTGAGGAATCATGATCAACCCTTGATCAAATGATGGACATCACTTCAAAATGTTGATGTTGACCAAAAATCTTAAAGTTTGACTGTACTTGGGCCACAATTGACTTTTGACCTAGCACAGTTGATTTTCGATTACTTGAGCAATTGACTGAGCAAACTTGTTGTTCAAGGAATGAAATTTGGCATGGATAATCTTGAGGACATATTAGGATCATGGCAAACATTTGAGACCATTGGAGCTCAACCATCTTGATAAAAACTAAAACCCTAGTTAGAGGTTCATTGTCTTAGGAGGAGAATTGTCTGGTCAATTCTTGGTCAACCTTGAGAAATTGATAACCTCTAGGAGTATGTCTTGTGTGAAAATGGGAGGGCAAAATTTGGGGTACAACACTTGTACTCAGATGAAAGAAGTTGGGAGCTCAATACGTTGACTTTGCATAAAGGCTTTCTTTACTAGAATGGAAATGGTGACTTTCTCCCTAAAATGGAAAAATGCTTTGGACAATGCCTGAATCAATTGGAAAATTGACCAATCAGTTGTGTAAACATTAAATTAAGGAGTGACAAAAAAGTTTGAGGCCTGAAAAGTAAATATTATGCAGCATGGATATGGATTTGATTCAATGTTCATCATGAAAAAGACTTGAAAAACAAGTTTGAAACCCTAACTTCTTGCCTTCGATCTTCTTAGCTCAAGTATAGTCTTGATGAGTTATTTGAAATTTTGGAAAGCTTGTAAAATACTCTACAACCTTCATGTTGGACATTTTTGAAAATTCAATTCGGAACTAGGTGAAAAGTTACCATGAAGTTATGTCAAATCCTGCCTAACTAAGGCAAAATTTCACTAAGTCTTTAAGTTTCGTGAGCATGTCTTCATGAATTTATAACTTGAAATCCAAGCATTTTTAGAAAAATTTATGCCCTACAATATTTTAGATCTCATTTATATCTACAACTTTCATGTTGGAAGTATCCCTTGAATCATCTTGCATCATGGTGGAAATTTGGGACAAAGTTGTGGAAAAAAAATTAATTTTCCAACACTTAGAAAAATTTCTAAGTCTTAGAATTTTGACTTTTAAAAAATGAATTTTGACTTTTTGATTTCTTGATGAACAAGTTTCATATTTGGACATGTCTTGATGAAATGTGATTTTTGAAGCATGATTTTGATTAAAAAGTCAAAGTTTGACTTTTCAGTGTACAGTTGAGTTTTCATCAATTGACTGAAATTCAACTATCAATGAATTGATTTTTAGAAATGTTTTGAGCCATTCCATTAGGTCAAAATGATGTATTTGTATCCTTGAGATCACTTCTTGAACCAATAAGTCATTTGTTAGGTCAAAAGTTAAAAATTAAACCTCCTCAGTCAAAACCCTAATTTTGACCATTTTGCCCTTTTGATGATCTGATCAAATTTCTTGAGGAATTGTGATTCAAACTTGATCAATTGACATATATGAGTTCATTATGTTGATATGGATCAAAAATTATGAAGTTTGACTGCAAATTGACCACAATTGATTTTTCCCCCAATACAATTGATTTTAGGTCAACTGATCAACTGACTGATCAAAAATGTGATCCAAGACTTGAAACTTGTCATGAGAAATCTTGAGGGTTCATAATGATCCATGAAAGTAATTTGAGGCCTTTAAAGTCCAATTGTCCTTGTGCAAACTCAAACCCTAATTTGAGTCATTAGTGTTTGAGGAGGTGTCATGAAATGATCAAACCTTGTGTAGTCTTGAATCAATGGAGATCTTATGAGAGATTTCTTGAGAAATGAGAGGGAAAATTTTACGGTACAACAGTTCTCTTTCAATTCTTCATGCGCCCCTAACATGTGTGGTGGAGGCTCATATTTATAGATGGCCCATAAACAAAAAAGGCATGCTGTGTTTGTAGCTTTCGAGGGGAAGTGTTTGTATGCCATTTTGGTGCAAGGAACAAGGCAGTGTTGCAGGACTGCTGTGCACCAGTTTTGGAGTTTTATGGCCAGCGTATCAGGCCTGAACCTGGAAGCGCATGAGACTTGTTCAACAAGTACCTTTGGGATTCATAACCTTTTGCCTTGACCCCCTAGCCCTATCCTTCGACCATAATCTCCAACAATCATTTCTTTTTTCAAATCAAAGTTACCTTCGAATGGATCATGTGGGTATCCTTTGAAGGGGCCCAAATAAGTGTCTTTCCACCAGGCCCTTCATGGGTTCCTTTGAATGGTCCAAATACATGCTCCTGGGGTGGGTCAGTAAAACATGTCATTCGATTGGGACATTCAGACATGTCTGGCAAGTCCTTCGAATGTGCCACCATGGTACTTCTTTGAAGCAAGCCATTTCCAAGGGAGATACTGCCCAATCAAACTTTCCTACAAAGGGGCCATATGGACAAATGAAAGGGTGTATGTGGGGGGGTCCCTGCTTTGTGACTTCATGTAAACATGTAAGAGAGATCCTTGCTCAAACGAAGGCTTGTGTTAAGGGAACCATATGCCCAAACAAAGAATACATGCAGAGGATGAAGGCATAATCAAAGCTTGCAACACAGGGAAGGCCATATGCCCCAAACGAAGAACGCTTGCAAGAGGCAATATGTGTAATCGAAAGAGGGCAGAAGAGAGGCTTTTGCCTCCTGAATTGAACGACATCATCAGGAGGCTTTTTTCCTTGTGAATTGAAGCTAGTTGAAGATAAGTGTTGCCCTGTCGAAGCTTGTAACAAGTTGTTTCAGAGGGTGACTTTAGCCTTGTGCATGCTAGCATGGTAAGGAATTCTGCCTTGTAAATCTTGGCTAACACGTAGGAAAGATGCTATATAGCCAAACGAAATATTTTCACAAAGAGAATAAAACTTCCAAACGAAGTCTAGTACCTAAACGAAGTAGGAAATGAACTTTCCCAAATGAAGTCTAGCGCCCAAACGAAGGATGCAACCGAAGCCTACATCGAAGGAGCCAAAGTTCCCAATAGAAGGATGTAAAATCAAAGAGAACTTTTTTTTCCTTCAATTTTGTCAAAAAGAGTATTTTCATCTGTTTTTCCTCTTTTAGCAATTTCCTCTTTAATCTTGATGTTGAAAAATCAAATAGTACTTGTGTAAGCTTGAATTTTTGAAAATCCTTTGTGAAAAATACCTTGAGAAAGGAGAGGGAAAATTTTGGGGTACAACAGTTGCCCCTGTTCAATCTTCTTAAACTTGAAGAGTTAGATTGGCGAATATACCATTCGTGACTTGAAGGTGGAAGATGATTGAACACTAGAGTGCCTAGAAATTTGCACTTGATGATGTTGTGGTTGAGGTGTAGGGAATGGGCTTAAAGATGCCATTTTGGAGAAAGGTTGGATAGTAGTTGGAGATGGGCTTATAGATGCCATCCAAAGGTGATTGTTAACAGAAATTCGACTAAGTCTAAGCTTGAATTTGACTGGAAAAGAATCAGAACAAACTATTGGTCGATTTAAACTGAACTAGCAGAAGTCTGGAAAATAATCAGAATAAATTTTTGGAGCGATTTATCTGAACCAGAGGAAGTGTCTACCGGAAAGGAATCGAGATAAACCATTGATCGATTTAAACTGAACCAGCAGAAGTCTGGAAAAGAATCCAAATAAATCTTTGATCGATTTAAACTGAACTAGAACAAGTCTTGAATAATCTTTAGCGATTTATCTGAACCACAGAAAGTATCTACCAGAAAGGAATCAGGATAAACCATTGATTGATTTCAACTGAACTAGCAGAAGTCTGGAAAAGAATCAGAATAAATCTTTGAAGCGATTTATCTGAACCAGAGAAAGTGTCTACCGAAAAGGAATTAGGATAAATCATTGATCGATTTAAACTGAACCGGTAGAAGTCTCGAATAAACTTTAACTGGAAATAATCAGGCTAAATCTTTGGAGAGATTTATCTGAACCAGAGAAAGTATCTACCAGAAAGGAATCAGGATAAACCATTGATCGATTTAAACTGAACCAGCAAAAGTCTGGAAAAGAATCAGAATAAATCTTTGAAGCGATTTAACTGAACCAGAGGAAGTGTCTACCGAAAAGGAATCAGGATAAACCATTGATCAATTTAAACTGAACCAGCAGAAGTCTGGAAAAGAATCAAAATAAATCTTTGATCGATTTAAAATGAACCAGTAGAACTCTTGAATAATATTTAATTGTAAAGAATTAGAATAAATCTTTGGAGAGATTTATCTTAACCAGAGAAAGTATCTACCAGAAAGGAATCAGGATAAACCATTGATAGATTTAAACTGAACCAACAGAAGTATGGAAAAAAATCAGAATAAATCTTTGAAGCGATTTATCTAAACCAGGGAAAGTGTCTACCAGAAAGGAATCAGGATAAATCATTAATCGATTTAAACTGAACCAATAGAAGTCTTGATAATCTTTAACTGGAAAGAATCAGAATAAATATTTGGAGTGATTTATCTGAACCAGAGAAAGTATCTATCGGAAAGGAATCAGGATAAACCATTGATTAATTTAAACTGAACGAGTAGAAGTCTGGAAAATAATCAGAATAAATCTTTGAAGCGATTTATCTGAACCAGAGGAAGTGTCTACTAGAAAGGAATCAGGATAAACCATTGATCGATTTAAACTGAACCCGCAGAAGTCTAGAAAAGAATCAGAATAAATATTTGATCGATTTAAAATGAACCAGCAGAAGTATTAAATAATCTTTAACTAGAAAGAATCAGAATAAATCTTTGGAGCGATTTATCAGAACCAGAGAAAGTATCTACCGGGAAGGAATCAGGATAAACCATTGATAGCTTTAATTTGGACCAGCAGAAGTCTGGAAAAGAATAAGAATAAATCTTTGAAGCAATTTATCTGAACCAGAGTATGTATCTACCGGAAAGGAATCAGGATAAACCATTAATCGATTTAAACTGAACTAGTAGAGGTCTGAAGGAAGTATTCGGCACGTAGATAGTCACCCAGTCCTGTTTCGGGGATCGATCTACAGATGATTTATTCACAGGTGGTTGTCCTGTCTTGTCGAAAATTTGTTGATGATAATTTTCTGTTGATTGGTCTTTCCTGAAAGGGTAAAGAGTTAGTTGTATGCAATGCCATGATGTATGGAATACATAACATAATGATGTTTCTCAAAATAACTGAGATTGTGATATACAAATGCAATGTATGCACGTATTAGTTATTCTGTTGCAGTGTTGTTTAGACTGGGGAAAATAAATCCCTGACTGCTGCTGGGAATGTGGAGTGTAAGCCTTCATATTTTGTTGAAATTGAAGTGTTGATAGATGGGTTTCCATTATTAGATAAGTAAACTCTGTTAAGGAAGGGAAACTCCGTGCATTGCTTGTGGACTTGGTGAAATCTTGCCGGGGAATCCTGAGCAGCTGGGCGGCTTTCACTGGGGAATCCTTGCTTTGGAAATTAGAAACTTTACTCTATCGGGGATATGATAGCACCTAATACCGTTAGGCTGCATACTGGAGATATGCCAGTGATCCTGTAGCAGGATGTCTTTGCTTCTGCTCCTGCTAGAGAAAGTACCTGCGGGGATTTTAAGGAATGGCCTATAGATATTATCCTGTTTCTTAAAACCATTAGTAATTGTCTTTCTATTTTCTGTTCCCTTTTTTATGCGCTCATTTGTAAATAATAATTACATTCAGATGCATATGTTCAAAAATAATCACTGGACGTTTTTGCAAACAAAACAGGAAAGTAAAAGAAAAATAGATAGTTTTGCACTTTTAAAGGAATAGTTTTTCATTAACTTGAATAAAAATTTTATACAAAGAGACGAACATCCTAGTAAGAGAATGTCGCCGTGAAAATGAAAACTAATACAAATAAAGACAACTATGTGAAATAATCACATGGGTTTCCCATTCTGCTAAAGCATTTATGTCTTTGAGCGTCTCATCCACTTGTTGCTTTGTCTGAAGCTGATTTATTTAAATAGTACCGTTTGAGTTTGGCGATTGATACTGAAGATTGGCTCATAAAATTTCAAGTTATGAGCATTCAAATTCAAGATATTATAAGAGTGAATTTGAACTTAACTTAGAGAATTTTCTAAGTTTGCAATCAGTTGCAAGGGTCGAACTCTCATGGCATTTTTCACTATGATACAAATCTCTTATTATTTTACTCTCAACATGAAACTTGTTCATTTTATCATTCTCTTTCATTTAAGTCCAAGTTTGTCTCAATTGAGCTAACACTCATCAAGTTATGATCAAGATAAGGGACCTAATAAAACACGAGCACCAAGTTCTCAATTGTTTCTATTTTGATTCATTTTGAATTAAAAGTCATATTTTCTTATCTTGGTACCATACACCACACACATACCACTCCATTTTTTACCCAATAAGGCCAAACACACGCCTTGTACATGCATGCGTGCATTCAAAAAAGTTTAGCTCAAAGTGGAAATTGTGAAACCAAAAAACTTGCTCACTACTGCTCCCTCATTCCAGATCACTCTTTCATGCTTATCTCACTTTATTTTTCTCACCAAAATGACACAACATCTCAACATAACAAGCACACAACACACCACTTCATTCTCTTTCTCTTAATCTCCATTTTCCACTCACAAAACTTTCAACGGATTTCTAAACTTGGTTAGAACTTAAACCTTACTCCACTCTTACTATAAAATCATCCTCATCATTATAACCATATGATTCACAATCATTCTCTCAAATCAGATCTATAATTTCTCTTCTTCTCTTAAATATCTCAAGCATTGAAGTAAGTTCTTCTCAAGATTTTCCTTTCATCTCTTGCTCGTTCCTGCTTCCTTGAAGATCCTTGAGGCATAGAGAAGAGTTTTCTAAAGCTTTGTGCATTGTTTGCAGGCGCAAAGGACGCTACTCCGTTTGGTAAAGCACCTCAAACTTTCACACTCCTCATGCTAGTTTCTTTCCATGCTTAGGTCGATACACATTGCATCTGAAGTCCTACTACATGTAGGCAATGGTTAGATGATAAATATGTGTTGTTTAGTTAGATCTCAGATTTGAATGATATTTTCCGTGCTTAGATTTCACCATGTTTGAGTGCTTGTATGAGAAAACTAAGCATAGATTCAGATTCTAAGTGAAAATATGGGTGGTGTAGATGCTTCTGTTTTCACTTTTGATGCATTTTTATGAACTTCGGTAGCTTGGTTGCTGGAGAAGACGACCAAAGCCCTAGCTCCGGCGTCCCTGAGTTTTGTTTAAAGGTTTGACTGTAGTGTGGCAATATTCTATTGGACCAGGCCTTATTTTCATTTTCCACGTATTTGTTTCTTTTGCTCTTTATTATTTGTTTTTTTAATAAATCAGAAAAAAGAAAAATAGTGGGATGATGGAATGAAAGCGCATGCATTGAACTAAAGGCAGTTCATTTTTTAGTTGGCTATTGCATTCCCTGCTTTTTTAATTATTTCATTATTGTTTCTTTTTTCATTTTGATTTTATTTTTTATTTTCCCATGCAACAAAAAATTGATAAAAATGTGTTTTTATTTGCTTTAGTGTCTTAACTGATATTTGGTATTTTTTATTTTTATTTTCCATTTTATTTGAATTAATTGTGTAAAGGTGTACTAGATGGTTGTCTTGTGATTAGGGCTTGTATTTGATGCTTGTTTGACATGATCTTTGGCCAACTTTTTGGACATGCTCAGAAACTTAATTGATGATTGATTTCATGTTAATTTGATGCAAGTTTAAGATTTATTTGAGATCTTTTAATTGTAACTTTCCTTTGCCTCATTTCATGACCATGTGTTGAGACACTTGCTTGTATTGTTGATGATGTTAGAGAGTGCACTTATGCAACCTATTATGGAATTTCTTTCTCATAGGTTCTTCAGCCTATTTTCCATGTGTTAAAGCCTTTGTCTCATATTTGTCGGATCATTTGAATGCCTTGAGTTGATGATTCTATTTGTTGATCCTTTGAGATGAATATTCCCTAGCTTGTGACCTAATCTTTGAGCATGTCTTGTATTGAAACTTCTTGTCATGTGAGAATCATGAATGGGGTGAATGTTTTGTCTAAGCTTTTGACTTTCCATTTCTAAATGTCTAATTACATGATCACTTGTTCATTTTTTTACTAGGAATATATGATTCCTTTTGAGGATGATTTTGATTGATGAATGCTTAGTTGCTTGACAGTTATATACCCAATGCATGTTGAATTTTTTTGCAACCATGAGCTTTGTTTTGAATTGCCTTTTTTGTCTATGACATTACCTCATCACGTTGCCATGTCCGAATCTCAATGCCTTGATCTTTTATTATTTAGTTCTTAGTGGCTAGTTTTTGATATTGGTTTGGTCTTTAACCTAATGCTTGATTGGTCCTTTTTTATTCTTTCCCAATCTTTGAGATGTGTTTATTTAAACACTTTATGATGTAGTTTCTGCCTTAATTTGGTCTTTACCTTGCATGTTCAAATTTTCTTTGTGTGCTTAAGTGATGTTGGTTGATTGATACCTAAATTCATGAATGCTTGTACATTTGTTGATTACTTTTACTTAGGTTCAAAAACCTTAAGGTTAAAACCTTATAAGTATGACCCTTAGGGACTTGTATGTATGTATGAGTGATTACTTTTACATATCTCTTTAGTTTTTTGTTGAGGACTTGAAGCATGTTTAAGGTTTAGCTTTGTTTTCTTATAACTTGTTGTTGGTTGATGAATCTTCATTCATAGTTGTATGTTTGGCTTGGTTTCCCTTTTCCAAGTGATACATTGGGTTTTGTTTTTCCACCTTGGTCTTTTCTTTGTTGTGAATGAAGAGACACTCAGTCTTGAACCTTAGATGAGATCATGACATCGTTCTTTTGTTTATTTTGTTGAACAAAAAGTCACTCAGTCTTGCACCTTAGCTGACATCACAACATTGTTCTTTTGTTTGTTTTGTTTAACGAATAGTCACCCACTTTTCACCTTAGCTGAGATCACAACATCTTTCTTTTGTTTATTTTGTTGTGTACGAAGAGTCGCTCAGTTTTACACCCCAGTTGAGATCACGACATCGCTATTTTGTTTTTTTGTTGATTTCTTGTGCTCACATGTACCCTTAGGAGTTTGATTTCATCTTGTTCAATGTGTGAATTAAATAGACATTAAGTTCTAAATGAAGCATGATAACATTAGGTAGAAGTTCCCTGAATCCTTTCCCTTAGGTCCATGATGCATGTTAACTTTTAGGTAGTTTTCCCTTTGATATCCTAACTCTAGGATCATATTGCATGACAAAATTAGGATTTGAGTTTACCATTAGATTTTTTTCCCTTTTGCATTGAATTTAAAACAAAAACTTCTGTGATACGGTGGCATAACCGACTGTTTTTTGTTACTATTGGTTTTTCATTTTTTGTTCACAAATGTACGGTAAACAAGAGTTGCCACCGACCTTTATTTCATCCAACAAAGGAAAAGGGAAAAAGAACAGAAAAAACCTTTTTCGAGATGTTTCTTAGCACGGGGGGTAGATTATAGAAAGGGAAGGTGTTAGAACCCTTTTCTATCTATGGTTTTTCACGGGATTTTAGGTACTTGCTCATTCTTAAATTGCTTTTGTGTGTTTGTGGGTTTGAAAAAGTTTTGAAATTTTCCTTAGTGCGGCGTTTCACTTTATGGTAACCCTTGTATCAGTCCTCAAGGGTGTGATAAAGTGTTTTTGAAAAATTTAGTTTGAAAAGTGCGGGTGTGAAAAAAAGTTTGTTTGAGCAAGTACCTAAAAGTTTCTACCTACTCAAAAAAGGCTGTTCGTTTTTCTTATTCCCTTTAGACGGTGCTATCCTACTATTAAGGAGTAGGTAGCTCCATCGTTGGAGTTTGAGGGACAAGTTCGATCACTAAAGCAATGGTTAGGGAACCTTAGTAATTACCCTAGAGTCCTAAAGATCTTTCCGAGGCAACATTCGAATGGGTCATTTTTGATCTTTTGGGACTGGAGGACAACCACTAAGACTACCAATACTTCATGACCGTTTAACGAAGGCAACCGAAGTGGGGCAAACCCTAGGAGTGAGCATGTGTAAGTGTTTATTTTTTCAGTTAATTTAATCTTTGCACATTTAGGGTTTTCTATTGTTTTAAATTATTGATTTATCTTTCGCATACAATCCTATTATCAATCATCTAACAGTTTATAATGATGGAAAGTAAAATGCAAGAAATTTAAACCTAGCTATTACAAGGCCTTGGGGAGGGGATTACATAATCAAAAACTTGGGAAAAAATAGTAAAGGCAAATAGTAATAAATCTAAGTTAACTATTACAAACTCGGAGAAATTACATTAATTGGAAAAATACGAGGAATTAAATACGAGGAATTAAAATTAAATTCAAAGATATTTAATTAGTGAATAAAGGAAAAATACTTTTTTTGGATTTTTTGAGAAAAAATGATTAATTTTGCAAATTAACCTAATTTCTAATTAATTTTAATTATGAAAAAAAAGATTTAAGTTATCCTAATTAACCTAATTATTTAATAGAATCAAATATTTTATGAAAAAAAACCTAATTCTAATTTTTGTGACTTTTGTGATTTTTTGAGATTTAATTAAAAGATTTTTAAAACAATTAAAAAAATACAAAAAAGGGTTAAAGTAATTAAAAAAAATTGAGATGGGCCTGATGTTGGAAACAAATCTGGGGGTGTATGCTGAATTTATCCAGGCCCAGAATAGTTGGCCCAAGGCTGCACCTGATCCAATGTTATTGGCCTTTGGAGGGTTCACCATATGCTACACATGTGGTGTGCTAGATCTGGACTAATGATGGAACTGGTGGATGAGGTATTAAGGTGTATGGTAGGCACTGGATAGTGAGGCGCATAGAATCTGCAATGAACAACTTAGAAAATGAGAAAATATTGAGACTTGGGATCGAACCCAGGTCCTTAACTTTGCACACTCGTCCCCCTGGCCATCTGCACTACCAAGCTTAGTTGTACAAATAATAACACAATAATATTATATATGAAAACAAGAGTAATATTTGAAAATTAAAAACATGCGCCAGATTCAGATTGGCCAGTGATGGGCTGCCACCTAGTCGTCTTCTCCAAAGAACTGTCGTTTTAAGCATAAAGCTTTTAACCACAGACAACTTTCGTAGCTATAACCCCTGCGTTTTCAAAAATTCAGCACAAGCAATATAAATCTCAGATAAGGCCATGGATAGATCGATCATGATCTCCTGAGCACGAATTGACCCTTGATTGCGCCTAATTTAACCTGTAACAAGAAACCCTAAAACGAAGCTTTGAACCCTAATAATGGCAGTTACTCGTACATGTACTAAAACAAACAATTAATTATGCCAATATGTTCTAAATGATTAGACAAACATGAATGTGTAGTTAGAATTCATTTATCATGCGCATATGTTTAAAATCAAATTCAAGAAATTAAGGGCAAACCGTGGTTCTGTATCGGGCGTTTCTGGGTGCTTTAACGCGTGGGGATGGTCCAATTGGCTTCAGAGTACCTCTAACAATCGACTGCAAGTCTCAGAATTCTTTGAATCTCCTTATGGACAAAAACCCGACCTCCACTTTTTTGACAAAAAATTGAGTTTTGTTCTCCCAATTCACACGACCAATGCTTGTTCTTTTGATCTGGGAATGTTATGGATATATAGTAGAGTGAATTAGGTCAACAAAACTGAACACAATCTTTGAACATTTGTGAAAAAGATTTGATTTGCTTCATGTATTTTTTATTTCTAAATTTTGCCAAATTATGCTATATTTGTTCCAATCATTCCTTGCACGAAATTCTTGAGTTGCCAACTGCTCATTGACTCATAATATGCTCATAAAATCAAATCTTGGATTTTATTTCATTATTCCGTTATTTACATTGGTTTATTTTGACTTAAATGAATAAAAAATTAAAACAAATAATAAAAATAATAAAATAATAAGTGAATAAGCTCAGGGGTCGTGGGTCCTCTTAGGAACAAGTTTCAAACAAGAAAACATGGGCCCCTTTGAAAAAAAATCAATTTTGATCAATGTTGACTTTATGCACATTTCCAAAATTGGCCAACTTTGACAATGCGTATCTCTCTCAATTTTGACTCTAAGAGGGTGTTCTTGGACTTTTTGGAAAGCTTAGGATGTCCTATAAAAAACCCTCTTGGTTTCATCTCAATTAGATCTTCCATATTCATGTAAGGATCTTTGACCCAAAAGGTGTTTTTGTTGACTTTTGAAAAGGACCTATAATGTCTGAATTTATATCTTTTCATGAGTGCATTTATTGCACTTGAGGGATGAAGATGAATTGTAGGGAATTGAATTCTCTTAAAAATGAGCCTTGTATGAGAAATTTATGATAGAGTATGAGAAAGTTATGCATGGCCAAAGTTTGGTTGACTTTTGCTATAGAAACCCTAATTTAGCAACTTTTGAGTTTTGATGAATTAGGAGCATTACTTGAGGAATCATGATCAACCCTTTATAAAAGGATGGATATTACTTCAAAATGTTAATGTTGACCAAAAATCTTGAAGTTTGACTGTATGTGGGCCACAGTTGACTTTTGACCTAGTATAGTTGATTTTCAGGCATCTGAGCAGTTGACTGAGCAAACTTCTTGTGCAAGGCATGAAACTTGACATGGATGATCTTGAGGGAACATTAGGACAATGGGAACCATTTATGACCCTTGGAACTCAAACATCTTGATGAGGAGTGAAACCCTATTTTGAGGCTCATTGTCTTAGGAGGAGGATTTGTCTGGTCAATCCTTAGTCAACTTGAGAAATGGAGGACCTATAATAATATGTTTTGAGTAAAATGAGAGGGCACATTTTGGGGTACAATAGCTGCCCCTGTTCAATCTTCTTAAACCTGAGGATGTAGATTGGTTGATATACCTTTCGTGATCTGAAGATGGAAGATGATTGAACACTAGAATTCCCAGAAATTTGCACTCGCATGAAGTAATACTGGTCGGTAATATCGAGAATGGGATTATAGATGCCATTTGGAAGGCGACAGAGAATCGTCGAAGATGGGCTTAAAATTTCCATCTAGAAAAGATATCTGTCAGATAAGAGATTCCTTTGCGAGAATTCTTGTACCTGCCATTGAGGAGGACTTTGCCGGGGAATGTTGACTTATGTTCTGGCAAATAGAGTCTAAGAGCTTAGGTTGTCCATTACTCTACTGGGGAATATGAAATTGACTGTATCTGTTCAGGTCCAGGTTTTACAGTTTTGTAAACTGTTGTCCAGAGATAAAAGAGAAGGAACTTGGATAATAGGTTTACTTCTAAATGAAAGCCTGGATAGTAGGGCTATGAGAAGGAACCTGGATAGTAGGGTTACTTAGAAATGAAAAGCCTATATAATAGGGCTATGAGAAGGAACCTGGATAGTAGGGTTACTTCGAAATGAAATCCTGGATAGTAGGGTTATGAGAAGGAACCTAGATAGTAGGGTTACTTCGAAATGAAAGCCTGGATAGTAGGGCTATGAGAAGGAACTTGGATAGTAGGGTTACTTCGAAATGAAAGCCTGGATAGTAGGGCAATGAGAAGGAACCTGGATAGTAGGGTTACTTCGAAATGAAAGCCTAGATAGTAGGGCTTTGAGAAGGAACCTGATAGTAGGGTTACTTCGAAATGAAATCCTGGATAGTAGGGCTATGAAAAGGAACCTGGATAGTAGGGTTACTTTGAAATGAAAGCCTGGATAGTAGGGCTATGAGAAGGAACCTAGATAGTAGGGTTACTTCGAAATGAAAGCCTGGATAATAGGGCTATGAGAAGGAACCTGGATAGTAGGGTTACTTCGAAATGAAAGCCTGGATAGTAGGGCTATGAGAAGGAAGCTGGATAGTAGGGTTACTTCGAAATGAAAGCCTGGATAGTAGGGCTATGAGAAGGAAGCTGGATAGTAGGGTTACTTCAAAATGAAAGCCTGGATAGTAGGGCTTGCCTCATTCGATCACGTAGATTAGTTGACCTGTTTGGTTTCAGGAACTGATTTTCCATTAGTTGTCTGCAGACGTGACATGTATAACTTCATGGATTTAATCTTGAATTGTTGGAATTGTTGATGATAACCATCTTTCCTGAAAAGGTAGAGGGTTAATTATATGTGATACATGAAATGTATTGTGTGATGATGTTCTCAAAATAACTGAGATTATGTTGTATGTAATATGTATGCGCACGTCATGATGTATGAACATGAAATGCTATTGTGACATATCCGATTCTCGGAAAATAAATCCTTGACTGCTGCTAGAGAGTATTGTAAATTGAATTCCCGACTGTTATAGAAAACAATGGTTCTTCTACTTTCGCTGGGGATTGTAAACGGAGATGACTATGCTGGGGATTTGCTCCTTCTTTACGGATATTTTGCCGGGGAGGGACTCTGCTTGAGAATAACTATGCGAGGGAGTAACTCTGTTGCGAGAGGAGATGTTTTGCTGGAAAATTTTGCCGATTTGGAAAAATAAACTTTGTTGAGGGATGAGCTTCTGTAACTGAAGGAACAAACTCTGTCGGGGATTGAGCTTCTGTGTTTAGAGAAATAAACTCTGCTCGGGAGAAAACTTTATGAACCACTTGCGATTTATAAAATTCGGCTGGGGAACATAGATGTCAGTTTTCTGAAGGAACTTGGTTGGGGAGAGTAACTCCTATTTGGGGAAGCCGATGTCAAAGCTTTAGTTGCCTCTACTTTGTGAGGAGTGTAGATGTCACGGGGTCGTATGCTGAGATGACCTTGTTTCAAAACTGTTTATGTCCCTGTACCTGTTGAACAGAGTAACTGTCGAGCTTGACATGATTTTTTAAAGTTTTTTCCAGTGTTTCTTAAGTTATGAGAAATTTTCTTTCCGTTTCCTATGCAAATATTCATGAATGGCAATTATATTCAAATGTATATGTCAAGAATAAATCATTGGACGTTTTTTGCAAAACAAAACAGAAAAAGACAAACAAATGATTTCGTGAAAATGATTTGTATTAATTTCTTAAAGTTGGCCTATAACATGCGTTTTTGTACAAGGAAGCTAACACTCTAGTAAGAGAACGCCGCCGTGAAAAGGAAAGCTATACAATATTGTGTACAAAGAGAAGAAAACAGATATGTGTAATAATCCCCTTGAGTTTCAATTCTGCTATTTCCGCTATGTCTTCGAGCATCTCATCCCTTTGCTACTTGTTCGAAGCTGACTGAATTGATCGGTACCGTTCGAGCTTGATAGTTGATACTGAGGTCTGGTCGCAAGGTGATCCAATGGGACATAGTGATACGCTTTACATCCCTAACTTTTGCCTGGACCGCCCTTTCGGGTTTTCAGTCCACCGGGATACCCTTTTTTGCCCAAGCCGCCTTTTCAGGTTTTCGACTTGCCGGGTGTATAGATTTTTTCGTTTTCATCCCTAATTTTTGCCTAGGCCAGTCAACCTAGCGGGTCTTTAATCATGCGTAGTATATTTTTACTATGTCCACATTGACAGGGTGAGGAAGGTCGTCACCGTCCATGGTGGTCAGAATCATGGCTCCACCCGAAAAAATGTTTTTGATCACAAATGGCCCTTCGTATGTGGGAGTCCATTTTCCCCTGGGATCACCTTGCGACAGTATGATGCGCTTGATCACTAGATCCCCGACTTGATAATCTTGGCGTTTGACTTCTTTGTTGAAAGCCTTGATCATCCATTTTTGATACGTTTGACCATGACAGAGAGCAATAAGTCTCTTCTTATTGATCAAATTCAGTTGATCAAGTCAAGTCTGGATCCAGTCGTCTTTGTTCAAACCCGCATCCTTTATAATCCTCGAAGAAGGGACCTGGACCTCAATAGGCAGGACATCCTCCTTGCCATATACCAGAGAGTAGGGTGTTTCCTTTTTCTATGTTCGCGCGGAGGTGCGGTAACCATGAAGAGCAAATGGTAACTTCTCATGCCAGTCTTTGTATGTCACTGTCATCTTCTGTATAATCTTTTTTATGTTCTTGTTAGCAGCTTCAACAACGCCATTCATCTTCGGCCGGTAGGGAGAAGAGTTATGATGCTAGATCTTGAACTGTTTGTAGAGTTCAGTGATCATCGTATTGTTGAGATTCGTATCATTGTCAGTGATGATTCTTTCTGGCACACTGTACCGACATATCAGGTTATGTTTGATAAACCGCACCACAACATTCTTGGTAACGGTAGAAAAGGAGGAAGCCTCAACCCACTTTGTGAAGTAATCAATGGCCACCAGGATGAAGTGATGCCCATTTGATGTGGTAGGTCTAATCTCTTTGATCATGTCGATGCCCCACATTGCAAAGGGCCAAGGAGCTGTCAAGACGTTCAAGGGAACCGGAGGCACATTGTGATACAATGGCAGAACCGACTGTTTTGAAAATGCTGGTTTGCATTTTTGCGTTCTGTATTCGCAAAATGTCGCGGTAAGCAAGAGTCTCCACCGACTTTTATTTCATCCAACCGGAAAGGAAAAAAGCATAGAAAAAATAAATCCTTTTTCGAGATTTTGAGTACGAGGGTAGATTATAGAAAGGGAAGGTATTAGCACCCTTTCTATACGTAGTTTTCTACGGGCTCTTAGGTACTTGCTCATCTTTTTTTTAAAATTGCTTGTGTGTGCTTGTTTTGAAAAGTTTTGCTTTACTTCATTTTAACCCTTGTTTCTGTCCTCAAGAGTGTTACGAAGTGTTTTTGAAAACTTTAGTTTGAAAAGTGTTTGGTGTGAAAAAGTTTAATTTGAGCAAGTACCTACTAGCATCTACTTACTCGAAAAAGGTAGCATCGTACTATTGAGAAATAGGTAGCACCGTTGTTGGAATTGTAAGGATCAATTCGAAAGGGGCGTACGATCACTAAAGCAATATTAGGACGTCTTAGTAAAAACCCTAGAGTCTTAAGATCATATTCGAGGCAACATTTCCGAGGAAACATTTTCGAGGCGACGTTTCCGAACGAGACTTTTGATCTTTGTTAGAAAGGAGGGTAACCACTAAGACACCCTATACTTAATGATCGATTACCGAAGGCAACCGAAGTGAGAGTATACCCTAAGAGTGTGCATGTGCGAGTGATTTGATTTCAGTTATTATCTTTGCACATTAGGGTTTTCTAGCCGTTTTAAATCATCATGCAATCTTGTCATACAATCCTATTAACATACATCTAAACAGTTAATATTTGTGAGAATTAAAATGCGGGAAAGTAAAACTACGCTATTACAAGGCTTCGGGGTAGGGATTAATTACATAGCCAAAAAACCCGTAAAAGACGATAAATAAAGAAAATCCTAATTTAAACTATTACATACCGTGGACTGTTACATCAATATTGCAAAAATATTAAACGCGCGCGATGAATCAAATACAAGATAATTAGGGTTTTGACCCCAACTAAGCCTAATTGTAGTTTTAAAGGAAAAAACATTTTTGTCGTTTTTGTGTTATTTTGAGAAAATAAAGCTCAATTGAATAATAATAAAAACCTAATTACTAATTTAATTTTAATTAAGAAAAATAATTAAATTAACCTATTTTTTATTTTTTATTTTGAGAAAGAAATAAAATTTAAATCAAAAGTCTAACCCTAATTTTTCTAATTGATTTTAATTATATAAAAAAAAGTTAGAATTACCCTAAATTAAATTAAACTAATATTAAATTAAATTTGATAAAATAAAACCTAATTCTAATTTTTGTGAAACACTTGATTTTATGATTTTTTTTGTGAAAAAAGAAATTGATTTTGTTAAAATTAATTAAGAAAATTAAATTAAATAAAAGAAATAAATAGAAAAGAAAAAGAATGGGCCTGGTTTCTTAGCAAAAAAGGGGGTGTGGTTTGCAATTTCTTGGCCCAACAAGCTCAGGCCTTTGTTGACATCTCCAATCCCATCCATACGCTTGACTGGGGCGCATGGTGGTCCTTCATGGATGAGTCCTTAGATCTGAAGCCTTGATGGGTTGAACGGTCAGATCTGGATAGCGCATGATGGGTCCCTTGCCATGTGATACACTGGATTACCTGTTCAAGAAAAACATGAAATAAAGTTGGGACCTGGGGATCGAACCCAGGTCCTTATGCATTTCCCCTTTGCACGCTTTCCATCTGAGATGGCTGATTCAATTGTACATATGATCAACAATAATTATAATATGATAAAAGCAAAATGTTATATTTTAAAATGCGCGAAATTCAAACTGGCAAGTCAGGGAGCGCCACGTATTGTCATTTTCCTCCCGACCGTCGCATTAGCCCTGGAGGTTTTTACCTACAGACATTTGAGTGTAACTACAACCCCTGTTCATTCCAAAATCTTGTACACGCATGATAAATGAAAACCAGTGGTACCAATCAACTCGTTTCAACCTCACGAGCATCATGGTACCATTATTAATATCCAATATTCCCTGTACACAAAACCCCTAAAAACAAAGCACGAACCCTAGGCATGGCAGTTTCATGTTTAGTCAATAAAAATGAAATTAGATATAATCATTAGCTTGCAAACATCTCAAGGATTACAAATATGCCAATCAATCATGCTAAATATGCCAGAATGAATATATTTGAATTCAAGAAAATATGCAAACCTTGTGACTGCTACGATGCGTTTCCAGGCGTGGGGAAGCTTGCTAACGATTGAGTTTTTGCAATTTGTTCTCTGCCTTTTCACGCCTCTAGCCTCTCTATTTTAATTTGCTTTTGTTCCTTAGGTATACTAGAGTGTATTAGGGTTGCAATTTTGTATCAAATCTCTTCCAATTATGAATATTGATCCATGATTTGATCCTTGTACCAAATCTTTCCAAAACAAGCAAATTCAATCTTTCTGTGTCCCTATGAAGCCTTTCACGATTTGATCTTGTCTCCAGCTGTATACTGAACCTAATCATGCATAAAATCTCAAGATTTAATTAACTTTTGATATTTTCATTATTTTATATTGATTTTATTTGATTTAAATGAAATAAAATCAAAATAAATAAAAAAATAAAAGAATGACAAGTGGAAGGGCTCATGGATCGTGGGTCACATTACAAACTCAGTGCAAGCATAAAAAGTTGGGCCCATTTAGCAAAAAATTCAATTTTGTACACATTTGACTTTTGGCAATTTTGCAAAAAGGGTCAACTTGGCCAATGCATAACTCTCTCAATTTTGACCCTAGAGAGGTGTTCTTGGACTTTTTAGAAATCTTAAGATGTCCTATAAGAAACCCTTTTGATCTCGTCTCAATTTAGTGTTACATGTTCATGTAGGAAGCTTTGACCCAAAAGGTGTTTTTGTTGACTTTTCAAAATGACCTATAATGTCCAAATTCATATCTTCTTGTGAGTACATATTTTTAACTTGGGAGATGAAGATGAATTGTAGGGAATTGCATCCCCTTAAAAATGAGCTTTGGATGGGTCATTTTTGATAAAGTATGAAAAATTTATGCTTGGTCAAAGTTGAGTTGACTTTTCCTACAAAACCCTAATCTAGCAACTTTTGGGTTTTGATGAATTGTGAGCAATCCTTGAGGAATCATGATCAACCCTTGATAAAATGATGAATAACACTCCAAAATGAGAATGTTGAGCAAAAATCTTGAAGTTTGACTGTATGTGGGCCACAGTTGACTTTTGCCCTATCACATTTGATTTTCAGGCCTTTGAGCAATTGACTGAGCCAACTTCCTCTGCAAGGCTTGAAACTTGACATGAATGATCTTGAGAATATATTAGGACAATAGTGATCATTTGGGACCCTTTGGATTCAAGCATCTTGATGCAAAATGAAACCCTAATTTGAGGTACACTGCGTTAGGAGAGAGTTTGTCTGGTCAACCCTTGGACTTCCTTGAGCAATTTGAGGACCTCACTTGACATGTATTGAGAAATATGGGAGGGCAAATTTTTGGGTACAACAGCTGCCCCTGTTCAATCTTCTTAAACCTGAGGATGTAGATTGGCTTGTCTGCCTTTCGTGATCCGAAGGTTGAAGATGATTAAACACTATAGTGCCCAGAAATTTGCACTCGCATAAAGTGGTACTTGTCTTGCGATATCGGGAATGGGCTTATAGATGCCATTTGGAAGTCAACAACGGAAGATGGGCTTAAAGATTCCATCCTAATAAGTGTTGATCGCATAAGAGATTCCTTTGCGAGAACCCGTACACCTGTTGCTGAGGAGGATTTCACTGGGATACGTTGGTCTCTGTCTTGGGAGAAGTAGAATTTTAGGAGCCTTAGTTGTCCGTTACTCTACTAGGGAATCATCTCTTAGTTAAGGAGGTGAACGTGAACTGCTATCTGGTCGTGCTCCAGGCTTTGCAATTTCCCAATTCTTATCTGGTCATGCTCCAGGCTTCAGAAGGAATTAGGTGGTTATCCTGTCGCATCCGGGTTTCAACCTGAATTTAAGGCATACTAATGTCTGGTCGATTTTCGGGATTCATAGTGATTGGACGAGTAAACTACTATTTGGTCGAATTCCAAGCTTCGCAGTACCTTATACTGTTATCTGGTCGTGTCCCAGGTTTCAGTATCCTTTGCCATTATCTGGTTGTGCTCTAGTCTTCATAGCGTATTATACCGTTATTTGATCGTGCGCTAGGCTTCACGGTGTCTTATACCACTGTCTGGTCGATTCCAGGCTTCATGGTATCTTGTACTGCTATCTGGTCAATTTTCAGGCTTCATAATAACTTGTTGAGGGTTAAGCTGTTTTCCGGTCGATTTCCGAGCTTCAAAGCTTGAACTGGAATAGAAATCTTAGTATCGATTTGATTGAACCAGGGGAAACTTGTGGGAACTTCAACTGGGAGAGAAATCCTAGTTTCAATTTGACTGATCCCGAGAGAGGTCTCAGATTAACTTTGAATGGCATAGAAATCAGGGGAATCTTAGCGACAATTCGGCTGACCCAGACGAAAGTCTTAAAATGTCTTCAACTAGAATATAAACCTTAGTGTCAGTTTGACTGGACTAGAGAAAACTTGTCAGAACTTGATTGCATCTTTCCCTGAAAGGTAAAGAGTTAGTCGTATGTAATGTCATGATGTATGAAATGTATTGAGCGATGATGTTCTCAAAATAAATGAGATTGTGCTGTATGATGCGTATGCGCATGGCACGATGTAAGGATATGCAATGTTCTTGTGATATTCTCCGGTCGGGGAGAATAAATCCCGGACTGTTGTTATGGAAGTATAAGGTGTTGAGTCCTTCGTTCTTGCTGGGGATAGTGACCGAAGATGATTAGTTGGAGACTTGTGTCCGTTCTTCTCGAGAATATCCCGCGGGAGAGACTCTATTTGAGAATAATCCTGTGGGGGAATAACTCTGTTGGAGAGAGAGTGTGATACGGTGGGAGAACTGACTTGAGGTTTTGCGTTTCGTCACAAATGTCGCGGTTAGCAAGAGTCGCCACCGACTTTTATTTTATCCAAAAGGAAAGGTAAAAAAGAACAGGAAATACCTTTGAGATGTTTTCTCGAGTTCGGGGGGTACATTATGAAAAGGGAAGGTGCTAGCATCCTTTTCATCCATGGTTTTCCATGGGCTCTTAGTTACTTGCTTAGATAACTTGCTTTGCTTTGTTTGAAATGGTGTTTGGTGTGATTTTGAAAGTATTTTGAAAAGAGGCCATTTGTGTAGGAAATCTTTGTAATGATTCTCGTTCGTAAGAATGTATACAAAGATGTTTGTCTTTTGAAAAATGTTTCAATGTTTTGTAAGATGTTTTGAAAGGTGTGTGTTTGTTTTTGAAAATAGCAAGGATTGTTTGAAAGAGAGCAAGTAACTTAGAAGCTATCTACCTACTAAAATGTCTTTCTTGTGCATTTTTATTCCTTTGATATTGTTGACTTACCATTGATTTGGTAAGCAACCCTATCTTTGGATGTAAACGGGATGGGCGTGGGCCATTGTATGACCATGATAGCAATGTTGCCAAGTATCTTAGCATGTTTGGAGGGACCAAGATCATTTTGTTTTAGGCAACTTTTGAATAGCGTCATCGAGGGACTATGATCTTATTTTTGTTTTGTTTTGCCAAGATACTTCGCATGTGTAACATGGCCATTTTATTTTAGGCAACCAAGTGGGTGAAACCCGTGTGCAAAGTGTGTCATTTTCATGCTTTTGTCTTGCATTTAGGTTTTTCTATTTGTTTGGTTTTTGTTCTTATCATGCAAACCCTAATTTACTAAAAATGGTATATGAAAGCAATAAATTGCGTAAAATAAACTAAGTTATTACAACAATTATTATGGGAGGCGGGATACAAGTTTTGAATGGGGATTTTGCACAAATATAAACCTAAATATATTATTACAACCCAATCAAATATTGTGCGAATTAAATAAATATACAAATATTTAAAATGCAATGCAATGTATTTATGTAAAAAATGTTTTGGTATTTGTTTTTTGTATGAGAAAATAATTTGATTTAAACCCTAAAAAGGAAAAAAAATATTATTTATTTATGAAGGGATGAAACCCTAGTTTTTATTCAAAGAAAATAATATTTCATATTATTATTTTGGTCCATTTTTGTATAAGAAAATAATAAATAATATTATATGCAAATATTAAAAATTAAATATGTATAGAAAATAAATATTTATGAGTATAAATAATATAATAAAAATAATAAGTGTTTTTAAAGTTATTTAAGAAAATAAGTTCTATTTATTAAAATAAACTATTTTTTCAAGTAAAAAATAATAAAAAAATAAAATAAAATTGCAAAAAATAAAGAAATTATTTTTTATGATTTTTATTATTCAGAAAAATAAATGAAAGCTATAAATATGAAAATATAAAATAAATACAAAAATATAACAAAGTTAGTCAAGGGGGTGTAGATAACAAGTCAGGAGGTGCAAATATCAACAGCAAAGGCCCAAGGCGCCAAAAGCCCAGAACATCATCCCTGACCTTCGTCCCTCTCTTCTGTGCGCGTTTTTTCCATTCAAACTGTAACTTTCATATGCTTGCACAAAAACAAAATCTCATTACATGAAACATGTAGCATTTGAGCTCACGATTCCAACAATATAAACTATGTAACCTAACTCTAAAATATCAAGGAGAATTTTGGAACCCCTAATTTGTGACCTAAAAAATTCAGGAACTTCAAGCTTCAAATTCTCACAGCATAGTTAATATAAATGAAAAGCGTGCATATGTACAACTTCACCATGTTATGGACTACATTTTTTCTTCACAAATCATGGCTTGAGGATGCCTATTCAGAGAGATAGAGTTCAAGAAAATACCTCCTTCAGTTGGATTTGAGTAGAGCAATGTAGGGACTTTAATGGAGGCATGAGGATCATGTGAGCTTCCTTGAGCTTCCCTGAAGCTATTCCAATGCTTAGCTTGCTCTGAGGATGGCTGAAACTCTTTGCACAAGTCAAGTTGCAAGTTTCCAAAGTGAAAATGGTGGATACTGAAACAGGGGTTACAGAACCAGGGAAAGGGCTTGGCTTGCTTTAGTATGATGTTTATGATATGCTTGGAGTGTTTAAACACAAAATGCACGAGCCAAATGGGAGTTGGCTATGATTTTGCAGAAATCTGTATGTTTGGCAGAATTTTGGTGTTTCTGAGTTTGAGAGTGTTTTGGATGCAATGCCCTCGTGCTAAGCCTTGTGACAAGTTTGTGAATATGTATAGAAATGATACAAAGTTAACTCCTTACTAGCTGCACAAGTTTTTGACCTTTTGCAACCTTTCTTGTTTTTTAAGTAAAGTGACAAGACCAATGCTAACATGCTTGTCCTTGCTTGCTTGTGACCTGAAATGAACTCGTACAATATGCTTGAGACCTGTAGAAATTTCTTGAATCAAAGGGATAGGTCCAAGGCTCAAGATTGACAAAGTTGCAAAAGCTCACCTTTATGAAAATGGCAATGTGAACTTTATGCCTAAAATGGAATTACAACTTGTGTAAAGTTCCAAAAGCCAAGATAAAGCCTTTAACTTCCGAGTTTGAATTTGATTATGGAGTGTAGAGTGAGTTTAGGACTTGTAAAGAAAGATTCAAACAACATAGATTGGATTTGCAACTTGATGCCTTGTAAAAATGGCTTGATCAAAAGTGATAAAATGTCAACTTCCCTTCTTCGATTCTCCTTAACCAAAAATGATCTTGGAGAGTTCTTGGACATTTTAGAAAGCTTGCAATGTTCTCTATAATCCATATTTGAAATGAATTTTGAGATACCTCTTGGAACTAGGTGAAAAATGTCCATGAAGTTGGGTCAAAAACCTGCCTAAATTAGGGCAAAATTTCACCAAGTTAAGAAGTTCATGGACCTATATTCACAAATTCATAACTTGAGATACAAGAATCTTTTGGGAAAAGTTTGTGAAGAAAAATTGTAGATTTCATGGAGGACTACAACTTTCATGTTGGAAGTTTTCTTTGAATCAAAATGCATCATGGTGAAAAAGTGGTGAAAAGTTGGGAAAAAATAAGAAAATTTCCATACTTAGAAAAATTCTAAGTTATGAAAATTTTCAAATTCAAAACCCTAATTTTCAAAATTGGTTTTCTTGGTGAACAAGTTTCATATTTTGACATATCTTGATGAATTATGACCCTTGGTACTTGTTTTTGACCAAAAAGTCAAAGTTTGACTTTTCAGTGTACAATTGACTTTTGATTAGTTGACTGCAAAATTCATCTGTCAATCCAATGAACTGGAGATCTTTTGAACCATGTAATTAGGTAAATATGATGCCATTGAATCCTTGAAATCATTCTTGAACTCAATTGGTTATTGGCTAGGTTAAAAATCAGAAATAGCCCTTTCTTAGTCAAAACCCTAAGTTTGGCCAATTTTCCCTTATGATGATTTGATCAAATTTCTTGAGGAGTTGTGATCCAAACTTGATCAAATGGTAAATATGAGTCTAGAATGTTGATGTGGATAAAAAATTATGAATTTTGACTGTAAATTGACCATGGTTGACTTTTTCCCCAATACAGCTGATTTTTAGGTCAACTGTCCAATTGACTGAGCAAAAATGTGATTCAAGGCTTGAAACTTAACATGAGAAATCTTAGGGGTCCAAGATGGTGTATGAAAGCCACATGAAGCATTGATGGTCCAAAAATCCTTGTGCAAACTCAAACCCTAATTTTAGGTTATAGTGCAAGGTGATGTCTTGAGCTGACCAAACCCTAAACTTGTCTTGAGTCCAAGAAGTCTTGTGAGAAAAATCTTAATAAATGAGAGGGAAAATTTTGGGGTAATACAACTGCCCCTGTTCAATCTTATTGGACCTGAAGAGTTAGATTGGCGAGTTTTGTCGTTCGTGACTCGATGGTAAAAGATGATTGGACACTAGAGTGCCCATAAATTTGCACTCGACGAAGTGTAGTTGAGGGAATGGGCTTAAAGATGCCATTTGGAGATGTGATAGAATCTTGTTGGAGATGGGCTTGTAGATGCCATCCAAGAAGTTTGTTAAACTGTAAGTTGCAAGTCAAAAGAATAAGTATCAGAATGGTATCCTTATTTGGAACGTATCTGAGCTGTATCTAGAGACTGAATCTGTATGAGCGACAAAATGGCATCCGTGTCTGGAGTGTATCCGAGCTGTATCTGTACTTGAATTTGAATGAGTAACAAAATGACTTCCGTGTCTGGAGTGTATCTGTACTGTATCTGTAATTTGAAATATGAGTAAGCGACAGAATGGCATCTGTATCTAGAGCGTATGTGGGCTAGAATCTGAATAAGTGACAGAATGACTTCCGTGTCTGGAGTGTATCCGTGCTAGAATCTAAATAAGTGACAGAATAACTTCTACGTCTGGAGTGTATCCGTACTAGAATCTGAATAAGTGACAGAATGACTTCCGCGTCTGGAGTGTATCTGTACTAGAATCTGAATAAGAGACAGAATGACTTCCGCGTCTGGAGTGTATCCGTACTAGAATCTGAATAAGTGACAGAATGACTTCCGTGTCTGGAGTGTATCCATACTGTATCTTGATGTTGTGATCTGAATGAGTATCAGAATGACATCCTTGTATGGAGCGTATCTGAGCTAGAATCTGAATAAGTAAAAGAATGACTTTCGTGTCTGGAGTGTATCTGTACTGTATCTGGAATCTTTGAACATTATTAATGATAGCTGTTAATCTTATCCTGAAAAGGGTAAAATGTTAGCTGAAACACAAAGTTATGTTGCATGAAATTTATGATGCAATATATGTACTTTATCAATCTTTGTGATATATGGATGTAATGTATGCGCATGTAAGCTGATTTGTTGTACTGCCGAGGAAAATAAATCCTTGATAGCTGAGAATAAGAAATCCTTGGCGACTTCTCTGGGGATATAGGGATCCTTTATGTATTGAATCGTATCGGTCTACGTCGTACAGTTCCCTCACAGTTTATTGCTACTTACCTAAAAGGTGTCCCCAGATCCGGGTTAGGATCTATAGTAACTCCCAAACAACCCTTTAAAAGTAAAGCAACCAAAACAAAAAAGAGAAGCAAATATGATGAACTAGATCCTAAGGTATACCCCACTTTAATTATCCCCAGCAAAGTCGCCAGTTCTGTTATACGGTGGCAGATCCGACTGTTTTGAAAATGCTGGTTTGCGTTTTTGCGTTTTGTATTTGCAAAATGTCGTGGTAAGCAAGAGTCGCCACCGACTTTTATTTCATCCAACCGGAAAGGAAAAAAGCACAGAAAAAAAAAATCCTTTTTCGAGATTTTGAGTACGAGGGGTAGATTATAGAAAGGGAAGGTGTTAGCACCCTTTCTATCTGTAGTTTTCTACGGGCTCTTAGGTACTTGCTCATCTTTTTTTTAAAATTGCTGGTGTGTGCTTGTTTTGAAAAGTTTTGTTTTACTTCGTTTTAACCCTTGTTTCTGTCCTCAAGATTGTTAAGAAGTTTTTTTTGAAAACTTTAGTTTGAAAAGTGTTTGGTGTGAAAAAGTTTAATTTGAGCAAGTACCTACTAGCATCTACTTACTCGAAAAAGGATTGTTTCTATTCTCGTTTCCTTTAGACAACGCCACCCTACTATTGAGAAATAGGTAGCACCGTCGTTGGAATTGTAAGGATCAATTCGAAATGGACGTACGATCACTAAAGCAATATTAGGACGTCTTAGTAATAACCCTAGAGTCTTAAGATCATATTCGAGGCAACATTTATGAGGCAACATTTCCGAGGCGATGTTTCTGAATGAGACTTTTTATCTTTGTTAGACAGGAGGGCAACCACTAAGACACCCTATACTTAATGATTGATTACTGAAGGCAACCGAAGTGAGAGTATACCCTAAGAGTGCGCATGTGCGAGTGATTTGATTTCAGTTATTATCTTTGCACATTAGGGCTTTCTAGCCGTTTTAAATTATCATGCAATCTTGTCATACAATCCTATTAACACACATCTTAATAGTTAATATTTGCAAGAATTAAAATGCGGGAAAGTAAAACTACGCTATTACAAGGCTTCGGGGTAGGGATTAATTACATAGCCAAAAAACCCGTAAAATACGATACATAAAGAAAATCCTAATTTAAACTATTACATACCGTGGACAGTTACATCAATATTGCAAAAATAATAAATGCGCGTGATGAATCGAATACAAGATAATTAGGATTTTGACCCCAACTAAGCCTAATTGTAGTTTTAAAGGAAAAAACATTTTTGTCGTTTTTGTGTTATTTTGAGAAAATAAAGCTCAATTGAATAATAACAAAAACCTAATTACTAATTTAATTTTAATTAAGAAAAATAATTAAGTTAACCTATTTTTGTATTTTTTATTTTGAGAAAGAAATAAAAATTAAATCAAAAGTCTAACCCTAATTTTTCTAATTGATTTTAATTATATAAAAAAAAGTTAGAATTACCCTAAATTAAATTAAACTAATATTAAATTAAATTTGATAAAATAAAACCTAATTCTAATTTTTGTGAAACTCTTGATTTTATGATTTTTTTGTGAAAAAAGAAATTGATTTTGTTAAAAAATGATTAAGCAAATTAAATTAAATAAAAGAAATAAATAGAAAAGAAAAAGAATGGGCCTGGTTGCTTAGCAAAAAAGGGCCTGTGGTTTGCAATTTCTTGGCCCAATAAGCTCAGGCCTTTGTTGACTTCTCCAATCCCATGCATACGCTTGACTGGGGCGCATGGTTGTCCTTCATGGAGGAGGCCTTAGATCTGAAGCCCTGATGGGTTCAACGGTTAGATCTGGATAGCGGATGATGGGTCCCTTGCCATGTGATACACTGGATTACCTGTTCAAGAAAAACATGAAATAAAGTTGGGACCTGGGGATCGAACCCAGGTCCTTATGCATTGCCCCTTTGCACGCTTTCCATCTGAGATGGCTGATTCAATTGTACATATGATCAACAACAATTATAATATGATAAAAACAAAATTTTATATTTTAAAATGCGTGAAATTTAAACTGGCAAGTCAGAGAGCGCCACATATTGTCATCTTCCTCCCAATCGTCGTGTTAGCCCTGGAGGTTTTCACCTACGGACATTTGAGTGTAACTACAGTCCCTATTCATTCCAAATTATTGTACACACATGATAAATGAAAACCAATGGTACCAATCAACTCGTTTCAACCTCACGAGCATCATGGTACCATTATTAATGTCCAATTTTCCCTGTACACAAAACCCCTAAAAACAAAGCACGAACCCTAGCCATGGCAGTTTCATGTTTAGTCAATAAAAATGCAATTGGATATAATCGTTAGCTTGCAAACATATCAAGGATTACAAATATGAAAATCAATCATGCTAAATATGCTAGAAACAATATATTCGAATTCAAGAAAATATGCAAACCGTGTGACTGCTACGATGAGTTTCCAGCATGGGGAAGCTTGCTAACGATTGAAACACGATCTTGGGGAGTCCAACAATTGATTGGTATGATTAGAATGACTTGAGATGGTCTGAAACATGGAAATTGGTCTGCACTTTTTTCTTGAGTTTTTGCAATTTATTCTCTGCCTTTGCACGCCTAGCCTCTCTCTTTTGATCTGCTTTTGTTCCTTATGTATACTAGAGTGTATTAGGGTTGGAAATTTGCATAAAATCTCTTCCAATTATAAATATTGATCCATGATTAGATCCTTGTACCAAATCTTTCCAAAACAAGCAAATTTAATCTTTTTGTGTCCCTATGAAGCCTTGCACGATTTGATCTTGTCTCCAGCTGTATAATGAACCTAATCATGCACAAAATCTCAAGATTTAATTAGCTTTTGATATTTTCATTATTTTATATTGCTTTTATTTGATTTAAATGAAATAAAATCAAAATAAATAACAAAAATAAAAGAATGACAAGTGGAAGGGATCATGGGTCATGGGTCAGATTACAAACTCAGTGCAAGCATAAAAAGTTGGGCCCATTTAGCAAAAAATGCAATTTTGGACACATTTAACTTTTGGCAATTTTGCAAAAATGGTCAACTTGGCCAATGCATAACTCTCTTAATTTTGATCCTAGAGAGGTGTTCTTGGACTTTTTAGAAATCTAAAGATGTCCTATAAGCAACCCTTTTGGTCTCATTTCAATTGAGTCTTGCATGTTCATGTATGAAGCTTTGACCCAAAAGGTGTTTTTGTTCACTTTTTCAAAATGACCTATAATGTCCAAACTCATATCTTCTTGTGAGTGCATATTTTTAACTTGGGAGATGAAGATGAATTGTAGGGAATTGCATCCTATTCAAAATGAGCTTTGGATGGGTCATGTTTGATAAAGTATGAGAAAGTTATGCTTGGTCAAAGTTGAGTTGACGTTTCCTGCAAAACCCTAATTTAGCAACTTTTGGGTTTTGATGAATTGTGAGAAATCCTTGAGGAATCATGATCAACCCTTGATAAAATGATGAATAACACTTCAAAATGAGAATTTTGACCAAAAATATTAAAGTTTGACTGTATGTGGACCACATTTTACTTTTGCCCTAGGACAGTCGATTTTCAGGCCTTTAAGCAATTGACTGAGCCAACTTCCTCTGCCAGGCTTGAAACATGACATGGATGATCTTGAGAATATATTAGGACAATAGTTAGCATTTGGTACCCTTTGGATTCAAGCATCTTGATGCAAAATGAAACCCTAATTTGAGGTACATCCCTTAGGAGAGAGTTTGTCTGGTCAACCCTTGGACTTCCTTGAGCAATTTGAGGACCTCACTTGACTTGTATTTAGAAATATGGGAGGGAAAATTTTGGGGGACAACACATATGTACCTTATCAGCATAGATCTGGAATTTGTGGCAAGTTCGGGAGTGCTGATAACAATCTGTTTCCATAGTGGACCAATAGTATCCTGCCCATAGGATCTTCTTAGCCATGGTATGTCCACTGGAATGAGTTACAAAGGTACCTTCATGTAAATCTTCCATAATCCTCTCTACTTCGCTCTTGTCTACACATCACAGTAAGGTAGAGTCACGATTGCGCTTGTAGAGGATTCCATTACTGAGGAAGAATTTCACGCCGAACCTTCTCAGAAACTTCTTATCATTGACAGATGCCCCCTCAGGGTATTCTTGAACCTCGAGATACATTTTTACTTCGTGAAACCAAGGTTTATCTTCTACATCTTGAGTATCAATCCCATAACATTGCGCTAGTTCAGCCAACCTCTCAATGGTGATTCAGGGAGCTTCGTTGTCTAACCTGAACTTGAACATATAAGACATGGTGGCTAGCGCGTCCACTAATTGATTCTCCTCTCATGGGAAATGTTCAAAGGTTACCTCCTCAAAGTGTGGAAGCAATGTCAGCACGTGCTCTTTGCACGGGATGAGATTCGGATGCTTCGTATCCCACTCTCCTTTGATCTGACTTATCACCAAGGCTGAATCCCCGAAAACATTTAAGAACTTGATCCTCAGGTCGATAGAAGCTTTGAGACCCATGATGCAGGCTTGAGACTCCCCCATGTTGTTGGTACAGTTGAAGCATAGTCGGGCGGTGAAAGGAGTATGACAGCCTTCAAGAGATATAATTACAGCACGAATTCCATTACCGAGTTCGTTTGAAGCTCCGTCAAAAACCATAGTCCACCGGGATCCTTCTTCAGGTCCTTCATCCGGTCCAGGTTCTTCATAGTCAGTCACTAACATAATATTCTCGTTCGGGAACTCAAAATTCATGGACTGGTAGTCATCCACGGCCTGATTAGCTAAATGATCAGCTAATACACTCCCCTTGATTGATTTCTGGGTATTGTATTGGATATCATATTCGGTTAAGATCATCTGCCATCTTGCTATTCTTCTGGAGAGAGCGGGCTTCTCGAAGATATACTTGATCGGATCCATCTTAGATATCAACAAAGTAGTGTGGGTCAACATATACTATCTCAGTCGGCGAGCAGCCCATGCCAAAGTGCAACAAGTTTTCTCGAGCTGTGAGTATCATGTTTCACAGTCGGTAAACTTTTTGCTAAGGTAGTATATTGCGTGCTCTTTTCGACCAGACTCGTCATACTTCCCCATCACACACCCCATTTAATTGTCTAATACTATTAAGTACATTTTCAAAGGTCTTCCTTCAATCGGAGGCATCAGAATCGGTGGTTCTTGAAGGTATTCCATGATCCTTTCGAAGGAAGTCTGGAATTCGTCATTCCACTTTACCACTTGATCTTTCTTCAGGAGTTTGAAGATCGGCGCACAAGTAGCAGTCAAATGTGAAATGAACCTGGCGATATAATTTAGGCGTCCCAAGACACCTCTAACTTCCTTCTCAGTACGGGGAGCTGGCATCTCTTGTATGGCCTTCACCTTTGCAGGGTCTACCTGAATACCCTTGTCACTGACGATGAACCCCAGAAGTTTACCAGACCTTACCCCGAAGGTGCACTTGTTCAGATTCAGTCTCAACTTGTACATCTTCAACCTGTGAAACGGCTTTTGTAGATGATCAAGGTGCTCTTCCTCGGTTTGAGACCTGGCTATCATGTCATCAACATAAACCTCTATCTCATGGTGAATCATATCGTGGAACAAAGCTAACATAGCTCGCTGATAAGTTGCCCCAGCATTCTTCAACCCAAAAGGCATCACCTTGTAACAGAAATTGCCCCACTGTATGATGAAGGTTGTCTTCTCCATGTCTTCGGGTGCCATCTTGATCTTGTTGTAGCCAGATAAACCATCCATGAAGGAAAATATTTTGTGTTGCACGGTGTTGTCAACCAGAACATCGATGTGGGGAAGCGGGAAGTCATCCTTGGGGCTTGCCCTATTCAGGTCTCTGTAGTCCACACACATCCGTACCTTACCGTCTTTCTTTGGTATCGGGACCATGTTAGCAACCCACTGTGTATAGGAAGTGACAGCTAAGAATCCAGTGTTGAACTATTTCATAACCCATGCTTTGATCTTCTCTGATATTTCAGGGCGCATACGATGAACCTTTTGTTTAACCGGAGGACAATCTTCTTTAGTTGGCAGCCAATGCACCACAATATTAGTTTCTAAACCAGGCATGTCTTCATATGACCAGGCGAAGATCTCAACATAGTCATGCGACATCTACATCAACCGCTGTTTAACATTAAGCTCCAAATTTGCACCGATATTGACTTCTTTTCTGTCTACCTTTGTGCCCAAGTTTATCGTCTCAACTGGCTCTTCATGAGGCTGTATAGCCCTCTCTTCCTGCTGTAACAGCCTAGCAAATTCTCCAGGTACCTCACAATCTTCCTCACCTTCGTCCTCAGCTTGATTGATCGGATTTTCGAAGTTAGAACTGGCAATAGAAAAACTGTTATCAATGGGATTCAGAGTGGATATGGATCTGCAATTTGATATGTGAGTGTGTGTAAGAGCATGACTGTATTGATAAAGTAAAAGTCAAAAAAGAAAAACAGAGAGCTCAAAATTTGTATGCAAGAACGTCTAATGTTTTATTCATGATATATGATAATGACATATGATAACCCTCACAAATAAACCATTTTGCCTCGAGTAAGACACAAGGCTATAGAGTTTATATTGTTTATTACAAATTCGAAAAATAAGTAAGACAATTACTGCTGAACAAAAGTAATCGGCACAAAATATTTGGTCGTCCAATTACTAGGTCCACCGTTGGTAGTAGGGTAGATCCAGCTGTCGATATCAGAATCCTCATCATCTTCTTCTATAGCATTGACCCCACGAGCACGTCGAACAGCCCTTTGAGCTCCTGAAGTAAAGCCCAAACCAAAATTTTCAATTTTATGAGTAAAATCTGGGAGTTGTCCCCAAAGGGTACACCCACCTTCTTCAACTACTGCTCTGGCGTCCTTGAGAGAAGCCATCTTCAAAGGAGGTTTGGTGATCTTCGACGCGCTGGTGATAGTTTCGGTTGATGCCATAATCTAGGGAACCTCTTCAAAATTTTGACAAGGGGTCTCTATGAATTCCCTGTCCATCTCCACATACCTGAAAGAGTTTTGGTGGCTTACAATGTACTCCTCTTCACCATGCACGGTGAAAATCTTCCCTTTTACTGGATACTTCATCATTTGGTGCAGCGTAGAAGTAACGGCCCCAACTTCATGGATCCAAGGATGACCCAACAAATAAGAGTACGATGGCCTGATGTCTATCACGTAGAAGGTGGATTCAAATGTATAAGAACCCACTTTGACATGGATGTCCACCTCCCCGTGCACCATTCTTTTTGAACCATCAAAAGCCCTCACTAAAATGTTACTGGGCTTTAAGGTCAAACCTTCACAATCTAGCCTATCCAGAGCCTTCTTGGGCAGAACATTTAGTGACGATCCAATTTCCACTAGTACATGGGCCATGGTAGTGCCCCTGCATTCAATCGAGACATGCAGAGCATCATTATGCTTTCTCCCCTTTGGCGTCTGTGATGCGGTGGGAGAACTGACTTGATTGTTTTGAGTTTTGTATTTGCAAATGTTGCGGTTTAGCAAGAGTCGCCACTGACTTTTCTTTTATCCAATAAGGAATGGTGAAAAAGCACAGGAAAGACCTTTAGAGATGTTTTCTTGAGTTCGGGGGGTAGATTATGAAAAGGGAAGGTATTAGCACCCTTTTCATCCATGGTTTTCCATGGGCTCTTAGTTACTTGCTAGATCACTTACTTTTGTTTGAATGTGTGCTTTGTGATGTGGGTTTTTGAAAGTATTTTGAAAAGTTGCCATCGTTTAGGCAAACTTTTGTAATGATTCTCGTTTGTAAGAATGCATACAAAGGTGTTGAGCTTTTGAAAATATTTCATGTTTGAAAAGTGTTTTGAAAGTGTTTTGAAAGTGTATGTGATTGTTTGTGAAAATAGCAAGGATGTTTGTTTTGAAATTGAGCAAGCAACTAAGAGTAATCTACCTACTCAAAAGGTCTTAGGTTTTCTTTTTCCTCCTCCTTTAGACGTTTCTATCTTACCATTGTTTTGGTAAGAAGCCCCGTCGTTGGATGTGAAGGGACGAGCATGGGTCATCGTATAACCATGATAGCAATGTTGTGAGATGATTTAGCATTTTTCTTTAGGGACTAAGATCATTTTCGAAAGGCAACTTTGATAGCGTCATCGAGGGACTATGATCTTGTATTTTTTTTTATGCTAAGACATCCCACATGCATAACATGATCATTTTTGTAAGGCAACAAGTGGAATCACCCTAGGGGTGCTAGTGTGCAAGTGTATTTGATTGCATGCATAATTTTGTATTGAATTAGGGTTTTCTAACATTGGTTTTAGTCTTGCCATACACGCCCTAATTACTAACAATATAAGAAAGCAATAAAAGTGCAGAAATGTAAAGTCCTACGCTATTACAATATGGGGTGTACAAATTTCAAATGGGGATTTCAAATTAAATCCTAAGTTACTATTACAACCATATTGAAATAGATAAGAATGTACAGGAAATGTAAAATGCTTATTTATTTAAGAAAAGAAATAAGTTTTGTTTAAGAAAATATTTTTTGTCTTTTTATGTTAAAAGAAATAAAATATGATATATGAATATGAAATATTTTTGGTGTTTTTTGGTTAATGATAAAATAAAGTGATGGTAAAAAAAATAACAAGGAGAAGAAAGACAGAATCAACGCAAATGCTGAAAAGAAGAGGTCAGAAGCTCTGACTCTAGCATGCTGCACAAACAGAAACAACGTTAACATAAACAGGGAAAGTCAGAAGTTCTGATTCTGACGTGCTGCATAAACAGAAACACATTAGTAAAAATATGGAAGTTCAGAAGTTCTGGATCTTTTGAGAATTCAGAAGTTTTCAGTAGTTCTAATGCAACTGACAGAACTTTGCCTCTCTCCTCCATGCTAGTCAGAACATCTACAACTTAGTCATTTTTTAATAGAACAGAAGTTGCACATATAACAGTTATGACAAGTTTCAAGAAATATCAGAAACAGAAATCAGAAGCAACATGAATTTACTAATCCTAATTCTGAGTCCTAATTTCTTTATGAAACTCTGAACTGGAATTCCCTCTATTTAGGCAGGCAGATGCATGAAATCTCAGAATATGTACATCATCAGAATCAGAATATCTACATTGTGTTAAATATGCAAGATCTGACAATGCCTAAATAATATGATGAGAGTCAGCAGAAACTTACCTTGCAGTTGAAAAATACTCTGGGAGCTGGAATCTGGTTCTGACCACTTGTGGTGTTCTGAACAGCTTCCTCACATTTTCAGCAGGTTGGAAACTTTCAACTTGGGTTGTAAATGATTAGAAAATTTTGGATCAAGCAAAGGACAAAGTTCTGACTTTTTGAGTGGGACGTTGATGGAGAATGTGTTACTGTTTGATTACAGAATTTTGGATGGCTTTTGAATGTATATTAGGAATTATATGGGTGGTTTTGGTCAGAAAACAACTTGAGAAAAAATGGAGTTTTAATGCAAGAATCAAATGCTAAGATTTTATATTTTTGTGTTTGCAATCTTTTTGGCCTCTTGGAATTTTTGCAGGGGGTTTAAGGCTTTTCTTTCTCAAATTCTACACTTCTTTCTCAAATTTTTCGACCTCTTTTCAATGGCCAAAGGTGTTCTATTTATAGGAAAAGGTTTTGCAGTTTGGAGAGGTCAAGTGGCACCAACATCATACACTAGATGTTGACTTACTCTTGAAGTAAGCTTAAACAAGTGTGGTTCAATGCACAAAGTAGGATGGTTAACAGCGCCTAAGCTGGATTTGTCAGCATGAATTAAGGAAAAGTAGAAACAGCGCATGGGCCTAGCATACTTTTGCACAACCGTTTGTCTTCCCAAGACATTAGGGGTACACCTGGGGGAAATCCTTTGTGTTGTACCCCAAAATTTGCCCTCTCATTTATCAAGACTTTTCACACAAGATTTCTTTGACTCAACATTGTATTTGGGTTTGGTCAGCTCAAGACATCTCATCATGCACTGATGACCCAAAATTAGGGTTTGAGATTTCACAAGGGTTTTTGGACTATAAATGCTTCATATAAATTTCAAACATCATTATGGACCCCTAAGATTACTCATGACAAGTTTCAAGCCTTGAACCACATTTTTGATCAGTCAATTGGACAGTTGACCTAAAAATCAGCTGTATTGGGGAAAACTTCAACCATGGCCAATTTACAGTCAAATTTCAAAATTTTGATCCACATCAACATTTTAAACTTATATGTATCATTTGGTCAAATTTGGATCACAATTCCTCAAGAAATTTGATCAAATCACCAAAAGGGCAAAATGGTCAAAATTAGGGCTTTGACTAAGGCAGGGCAATTTTTTATTTTTGACTTGGAAAATGACCAATTAAGTTAAAGCATGATTTCAAGGATTCAATTTCATCATCTTGACCTAATTAAATGGCTCAAAACATTTCAATTTCATTGAATTGACAGATGAAATTTGTAGTCAACTGATCAAAAGTCAACTGAACATTGAAAAGTCAAACTTTGACTTTTTGGTCAAAATCAAGTGCCAAGGGTCACAATTTATCAAAACATGTCAAAATGTGAAACTTGTTCATCAAGAAATCCAAGTTTGAAGATTAGGGTTTAAATTTGAAATTTTTTCTTAACTTAGAAAATTTTCTAAGTATAGAAAATTTCTTATTTTTTCTCAACTTTAGGCCATTTTTTCACCATGATGCATAATGATTCAAAGAAAGTTCCCAACATGAAAGTTGTAGACCTCCATGAAATCTATAACATTTCTTCACACACTTTTCCCTAAAGATGCTTGGATCTCAAGATATAAATTTATGAATACATGCTCATGAACTAAATAACTTAGTCAAATTTTGCCCTAATTTAGGCAGGTTTTGGACCCAACTTCATGGCAATTTTTAACTTAGTTCCAAGAGGTATCTTTAAATTAATTTCAAATATGAGTTATAGAGCACATTTCAAGATTTACAAAATATCCAATAACTCCTCAAGATCATTTTTGAGTAGAGAGAATCAAAGAGATGAAGTTGGCAATTTCTCACTTTTTGTCCAAGCCATTTCATGAAGAACAAAGTTCCAATCAGTGCCTATGTTGCCTAATCCATACTTTACAGGTCCCAAACTTGTTCCTCACTCCTTAATTTAATGCTTACTCAGTTGACAAAGCTTTGATCCATGCCCTAGAGCCATTATCCAAGTTGTAATTACATAAATGGCATAAAGTGACCATTGCCATTTTGAAAAAGCCCAACTTTTGCCACTTTCCAATTCTTGAGAATTGCACCTGTCTCCATTGCACATACAAATCTTACAGGCCTAAAGAAATATGTAAAAGTATATACCAACCCTAAGAAAGCAAGTACAAGCATGGCAAGCCTTGTCCCTTTACTTTGCTTCAAAAGCAAGAAAGGTTGCCAAAAGGCTAGAAATGGCACATCTGTTGGAGGGTTGACATAAAACTGATTATATACTAATATACAAACATAATACAACACAAGACGCAGTTGGTTGAAGCCTGAAACACTCCCAAGCTCAAAAACACCATAAAACTGTCAAAACTTGCAGTTTTGGTATAAGCATACCAATCTCTCATTTGGCTCGTGCGTTTCAAGTCTTGATCATCAAAACATCTTACCTACTTGATATATAACCAATCTAGACCTTCATCCCTGTACTGTAATCACTTCTCCATCATCTGCCATTTTTGTTTTCAAAGCTTGCAGTTTGACTTGGCCAAGGAGTTCCAGACACTTTCAAAGAAAGGCAAGGGTTGGAATACATTCAGGGAGGTTCAAGGAAGCTCAAGCAAGCCTCAGGCCTCCATCAAACTCACTCCAGTTCCATCCACGATTTCAACTGAAGGAGGTAAAATCTCAACTTCTATCTCCTTGTACAGGAAACCATTGGCCACGATTTGTGAATAAATAATGTAGTCCTCATTACAACGAAATTGTACATACCTTTATCTTACATTTATTTAACTTGAGTTGAAAGAATTTAGAACTTGAAGTTTATAAAAATATTAGGTTTAAATTTAGGGTTGTTAAAATTCTTTCTGACCTTTGATTGTTAGTTCATATAACTTATATGGTTAGAATCGTGAGATCAAGTACTACAACTTTCATGTTATGAGTTTTCATTTTCATGGAAGAATGAGAGAGTTACAGGACATGTGACCAAACTTCAGGAAGAAGATGAAGTACAGGGCAAGGACTTGTTTCATGTTATGTTATTTTTTCTTCACTTAAAACAATGGATGTATAGCCACCCTAGTGGCAAAGTAGTGCGCTGGTGAGACCCATGTCCTGGGTTCGAACCTGGGCGCTACTTTTGTTGTTTTACATTTTTCTTATTTCCATTTTTTCATATTTTTTGCAGGTTTGGGCTTAGTCTTTGGGCTTAGCATTTTTTGCTAACACACTGCTGCCAGTTTTGCTACATCACCCCCCCCCCCCCCCCCCCCCCCCCCCCCCCTTGCCAACTTTTTTTTATATATTTTTATTTTAATATATTAAATATTTTCTTTGATGCATAAAAATCCTAAAAAATATAAATTTGATAATATCATCTTTTATTTTACTTTACTTTATTTTGCACATAAAAATATATTTTATCTTCAATATATATTATTTATTTTTCCTGATAAAACTTGTAAAATATAATCAAAACATGTTTAGTTTAATTTATTTTTCATTCCATACTTATAAATATTTATTTTTGCATATATAAAAAACTTTATATGTTTACACAATATTATTTATTATTTTAATACAAAAAAATACATAAAAAATAGTATATAAGAGTTTCATTTTCTTTTAAAATAATAATTAGGGTTAAGCCTCCCTTCTAAAAAATTAATTTCTTTTCTTTATATTTTTAGGTTTAGATTAAAATTTCTTTTACATAAAAATAAGACAAAAAATCTTTTCTTACATGTACATTATATTGCATCTTTAAACATTGTATTTTATTTATTCTAATACTTGTAAAAATTCGATTTGGTTGTAATAATTTATTTAGGTTTACATTCTTGCAAATCCCCCATTCAAATTTGTATTCCCCCTCCCATAAAATTGTTGTAATAGCTTAGTAATATTTACATTACGCAATTTTCCACTTTACATACCATGATTAGTAATTAGAGTTTGTATGATAAGATCAAAACAAAGCAAAATAGAAAAACCTAAATACAAGATAAAATCAAAGCATGAAAATGATACACTTGCACACAAGCATCCTTAGGGTTTCTCCACTTGGTTGCCTAATGCAAAAATAGACATATTACACATGCGAAGTATCTTGGCAAAACAAACAAGTATAAGATCATAGTCCCTCGATGACGCTATTCAAGGTTGCCTTACAAAAATGATCTTGGTCCCTCAAAAATGCTAAGATACTTTGCAACATTGCTAATCATGGTTATACGATAACCCACGCCCGTCCCGTTTACATCCAAAGATAGGGTTGCTTACCAAATTAATGGTAAGACAATAATGTCAAAGGAATAGAAAATACAAGAAAGATATTTGAGTAGGTAGATTACTTCTAGTTACTTTCTCTATTTCAAAGCAATTATCCTTGCTATTTCAAAAGAAACACACATTTCAAAAACATCTTACAAACATTGAAAACATTTTCAAAAAGACAAACATCTTTGTATACATTCTTACGAATGAGAATCATTACAAAGATTGCCTAAACAAATGGCCTCTTTTACAAAATACTTTCAAAAAACCACAAAAAACACCATTTCAAAACAAAAAGCAAGTGATCTAGCAAGTAACTAAGAGCCCATGGAAAACCATGGATGAAAAGGGTGTTAATACCTTCCCTTTTCATAATCTACCCCCCCGAACTCAAGAAAACATCTCAAAGGTCTTTCATGTGCGTTTTCACCTTTCCTTTTGGATAAAAGAAAAGTCGGTGGCGACACTTGCTAAGCGCAACATTTGCGATAAAACGCAAAACCCTCAAGTCAGTTCTCCCACCGTATCATAGAACTGGCGACTCTGCTGGGGACTAATATGAAAGTGGGATTACCTTAGGGCTAGATCACATTTATTTGCTTATATTTGTTTGACTTTTTTGCTTTACATTATGGTTCTTTGTTTGGGTTTGAATCCTCAACCCGGATTTGGGAAACATTATAGGTGAATAGCAATACATCGTGGAAACTGTGCGGGGTATACCGACATGGTCTAAGCAATAGCTATGTTAGTGTGACATATTTGTGGGTACCGGTAGCCTTTGAGTCAATCAAAGAGAATACGGGGCGGCTGAGTGATGTCATGAAGCACTAATGAACTTCTAGAACCCTTTACTTGACCAACTTGGCCTTTAGGATGTAGTGAGATGACCGACTTTGGTGCAGTCCGAAGTTGGTAGATACTCGATACTACACTCATTGAGGGTTGGTTTCTTGGGATATTTCGGTCGCCATTAAAGAGGCTTGAGCTGAAACAATGACCAAGGAAACAGTCCAATGATATTGAGCTCCTTAGAACCCGGTTACTATTATTAGGACAGGTTGAGCCAACTAAACTTCAAGAGGGTACTTACCTATAAAACCCCATGCAAGCCTAAACTAAGAACTTGTTTGATTTGCTTGTATATGCATACTTGTGCATAACATCATGGACATCATGAACATCATATGCATCCACTAACCATTTCAAGGATTTTGGAGATTCATATTTGTTTTTGTTTTGTAGGATATGGATTCACTTCGCAGGAAAACTATCCAAATAAATCTTGTAAGAATTCCTCCATAACTCAAATAGTTAGCTTCAAGGATCCCTGTGAACTCTCCATTCACCGAGAAGCATGGTCGTCTACTCAACTTGGTCACCTCTAACACAGAGAAGGATATGATGAAGGTGCTCTTCCAGTTCTTTGATCCTTTGCATCATTGCTTCACATTTCCCGACTATCAACTTGTGCCCACTTTGGAAGAATTCTCTCAACTCTTGAAGATTCCAATTCTCAATCAACTACCTTTCAACGGTATGGAAGAGATCCAAATCTAGAAGAGGTTGCTCAAGCTCTGCACTTGCACTCATCTGATGTCACAACTCATTAGGAAACTAGAAGTGGTGTCAAAGGCTTCTTAACAAAATTTCTGATTGAGAAGGCCCAAAGTTGTTAGAATTACCTAAACTTGCAAGCTTTTGAGGAGATTATGGCCCTTCTTATCTATGGGATGGTCTTGTTTCCCAATCCTGACCAACTCATAGATGTGAGTGCCATCAAAATCTTCATGTCACGCAATCCGGTGCCTACATTACTAGGGGATATCCTGCACTCTTTTCACACTCGTACAATGAGGAAAAGAGGTGTACTTATGTGTTGCACTCCCCTCCTGGCAAGATGGTTTATTTCTCATCTTCCCCAATCAGTCTTAAAGAATGAGCAAGGATTAAGGTGGTCACAAAGGTTAATGACGCTCAATCATTCAGATATTCATTGGTGCTCTCGATCCAAATAGAATGTTATCATTGTTAACCATTGTGGGGAATTCCCTAATGTCCCTCTACTTGGAGTTAGGGGAGGCATCACCTATAACCCATGCTTGGCTCTAAGACAGTTTGGTTATGGCCGAAGGGATGGCCCACATGATATGCTGATTCAAGGCTTGGTATTCGACTACGACAACGACGATCAAGGTCTTCGCCAAAGATTCATCCGAGCTTGGAGGATGCTAAACAAGGTGGATAGGAAGACTTTTGGACACAAGAATTCCATCCCTCTTGAGCCTTACCTCAAGTGGGTACAAACCCGCGCTCAAAGTCTTATGATTCCTTATCCTTCCATTCTCCTGGTGATTATTGAGCCTGTTAAGGAAGGAGAAGTTCCATACACTATCCTACATCCTGACATGCCCACATCTCTTGAAGACCTACAAAGGGATTGGATACAACTCAAAGGAGAGCAAGATACTTTCGAAGCCCAATTCTACGCAAGTGAGAAGAAGGTTTTGGAACTCACTAGGCTACTTCATGAGGAGCTGATTCTAAATACCTACATATCACTAAAGAGGATGCGTACTACTTTTTTATCTTAGAGTGTTGTATTATTTTGCTCAAGGGGCATTGATGTACTCAAACTCTACCTTATTAATATAACGTGTGTTTATTTTTGTTTAAAACGAACTTGAATCTTTTAAAATCCTTGAAAACATTACATATTCACATATCATTCATCATAACATAAACAGGTCTTTTGCAACAAGTTTCCTCATCTCTCTACTGTTTATTTCAGTAAGATGGATCTCGAACAGACTGTCAAAGATCTCCAAACTCAGAACATGTAGTTTCAATAGTTACTCACAACCCTAGCCAGAGGAAAAGAGGAGCTAAAGACTCTGTTGGCAAAAGAGAAAAAAAGAAAGAGAAGAAACCAACTAGTGTTGTAATCACGAGGAGAAGGTTTCAAGGGCAAACTAGAAGAACTTTGAATTTCGCAGCAACATCTGATAAAGGGGAAGGGAAAGGAAAAGGAAAAGAAACAGTAGTTCTGTCAGAATCTGAAGAGGAGGAAGACTACTCTGAGGAATAGTATCCTTCGGCTGATGATAAGTACAGACATCTTGAAGACCGTCTGAGCGCTATGGAAATACAAAGGGTACCAGGTATAGAGTTTGAGGAATTCGGGCTAGTGTCAGGAATTGTGATCCCACCAAAGTTCAAAGTGCCTCCATTTGCAAAATATGATGGGGTGTCATGTCCTAAGATGCACCTATGATCATATGTGAGAAAGATTCAGCCGCACTCTGCCGATAAAGACTTATGGGTCCATTTTTTCCAATATAGCTTATCCAGAACACAACTCGATTGGTTTTACCAATTGTAAAGGGCCGACGTCCACAACTGGGAAGATCTTGCCGCAGCTTTCTATAAACAATACCAGTATAATGCAGATTTGGCGCCTACCCGTACTCAACTTCAGAGTATGGCTGTGGCTTCAAATGAGGGTTTCAAAGATTACACACAGAAATGGAGAGATCTAGCTGGGAGAGTGAAACCCCCTCTATTTGAAAGGGAGTTGGTGGATATGTTCTTAGGCACTCTGTCGAGCCCTTTCTTCAACCATTTGATTGGGAGCTCATCTGCTGGATTTACTGAGTTAATACTAACCGGAGAAAGGGTGGAAGCTGGTATAAAAAGTGGAAAGATTCAGAAGGATTCATCTACCTCTACAGCTATGAAAAAACCCTTCACTGGGAAGAAATAGGTATCTGCTGTTTATCCATAAAGGAACCAAGGGAGAGCTGAACGCCGAGTAATGGTAGGGGCCGTTATGATCCCAAAGATTACATCTGATCAACCAAGGAGTAATCAACCGAGGGTGGAAAGGCCAGTCTGGAAATTCACCAGAATTAATATGACTCTATCCTAGGTTTTACCATATCTTCTAAAATCTAATCTAGAAACTTTAAAAGAAGCTCCAAAGAATCCCAACACGACGTCCCCTCATTATCACCGAATGCCAGATGCGCATATCATTCCGAAAGTCCGGGTCATGACACTAACAACTGTTGGGCTTTGAAAAACAAAATTCAAGACCTTATAGATGCAAAAGAGGTTGAGTTTGAGGCTCCCGAGAAACCAAATGTCATTTCTGCTCCTATGCCTAGACATGGTCACAACGCCAATGCTATCGAAGAAGATTTGTTTGTTACCACAGTGGATGAACTCTTGAATCCGCTCCCAATTATTAAGATAAACTTGTTGAAAGCTGGTATATTCCCAGGTTGTAATGAAGACTTCCATCTTTACTTATCCTCACCAACTGTTTGCCCTTTGTTGAAGACTGACATTCAACGCTTGATAGACAACCAAGAGATTTTGTTTGAAAATGCTCCTATTTCACCTGTTCCTGTTGAAGACGTTTCAATCATAACCATCTCCGCCAATCCTTCCAGGGTCCCCAAAAGACCCGTTAGGATTACACCAGTTCCAAAAACTACTCCTCTTATAATCACAATTCTCAGGCCGGTCCCGTATGAATCAGACAAAACAGTATCGTGGAAATACGGTGGAGACATCTACTACCATGGTATCAAACAAGATGGGCTGGCCGTCGAAGAAGTGAGCTCCGAAGAAGAAGATCCCGACATTAGCAATATTGCCGGAACCAGTAAGATTACACGTAGCGATAAAATCTTTTCTCCAGAAATTGCCCCTCCAAAGGCAGTTTTTGGACCCGTGGTTGTTCCAAAGGTTACCTCCATACCAATAATCACATCTGTAAGTGCTCCTACTGGAAAAGATGATACAACCCCTACTATTATCCCTACCAACACTTCTACTGCTGAAATTCAAGGAAAAGGTATTCAAGAAGAGCATGTCCGGACGAAGACTCAACCCTTGACTATCCCCGAAACATCCAAGATGGAAATGGAGGAGATCCTGAGGATAATAAAGAAGAGTGACTATGACGTGGTTGAATAGTTGGGGAAAATCCCTCCAAGATCTCCATGCTAGCATTGTTGCTGTGTTCTGAGGCACATGCGAAAGCTCTGGTGAAATTTCTGAAAACAGCCCATGTGCCACAAGAGACATCTGCTGACCAATTCCAAGATTGTGTGGCCAGTTTGACAGCTGATAACGGCCTAGGCTTCTCTGATGTTGATTTGACACCAAAAGGGAGAAAGCACAACGAAGCATTACATGTCTCTGTGGAGTGTAGAGGAACAACTCTGACCCATGTCTTGGTGGACACTGGCTTATCTTTGAATGTTTTACCGAAGAAAGCTCTCGAAAGATTGGATTGCGAAGGACTGACATTGAAACCCAGTAACATAGTCGTAAGAGCATTTGATGGCTCAAAGAGGATGTTCCATGGGGAGGTGGACATCCCCATAAAGGTGGGAACTCAGACTTTCAACTCAACTTTCCATGTAATGGACATCCGCCCCTATTACTCCTGTCTGCTAGGACGGCCCTAGATCCATAATTCTGGTGCTATCACCTCTACACTACACCAAATGCTGAAGTACCCCGGTCCATGGAAAGATTATCACTGTCCACAAAGAGGAAGAGTACATGATTAGTCATCTAAATTCTTTCCGGTATGTGGAGTTGGATGGCGAGTTCATTGAAACTCCTTTTCACCATTTCAAAGAAGTATCTCAAGAGGTAGCAGTAACCAAGACGGTATCCCAAATCCCCAAGATTACAAGACCTTCGTTTTTGATGTCATCTCTAAAGGACACCAAGGCAATAGTAGAGGAGGGTGGATGCACCATCTGGGGGCAGCTTCCAGACATTCTGTATAAATCTGATAAGTTTGGCTTAGGGTTTACTTAAAATTATCAGAAGGTTGTGCGCCGTGCCCGTGCTGGAGGGTCACCTCTGAATATTAGCAACCGAGAGGTCAACGCAGTGGAAGATGGTGAAGAAGATGGAAACTTGGAGGATTGGATATTTCCTACTGTCAACGGAGGACTTTGCAATTGGGAAACCAGAGACTTTGTCCCAATAACTTTGATCTCTCAGTAATTTATCTTTTACATTTCTGTTAGACTTGTAATATTCACAAACAATTCGCACATTAAAAACCTTATGTCTTACCCGAGGCACAATGGTCCATTTGTAACGGTTTTTATTTCATCTTCATATGACATTCAATGAATCATGGCCGTTTTTTCACATACAAACCTTTTGTGCTTATTGTCTTTCTTTTACATTTTATTATTTAAAGATGGCTATACCCTTACACACACTCACACTCACAAATGCAGGTACCCCTCCATTCCGGATCCCATGGGTAACGATACTGCTATGGCCTTTAGTGACTCTGAAGATCTAATCTACCAAGCCGAAGATGAAGGTGAGGAAGATTGTGAAGTACCAGGGGAATTGGCCAGACTACTACAACAAGAGGAAAGAGCTATTCAACCTCATGAGGAACCGTTGGATATAATCAACTTGGGTACTGAGGAAGATAAAAAGGAAATCAAGGTGGGTGCCAATCTAGATCCGAGTGTCAAGGAGCGTCTAATTTAGCTATTGCATGATTATGTTGAGATCTTTGCCTGGTTATACGAAGATATGTCAAGACTTGATACAGACATTGTGGTACATCGTCTACCCACAAGAGAAGATTGTCCACCCGTGAAACAAAAAGTCCGCCGCATGAGACCTGACATGTCAGAGAAGATCAAAGAGGAAGTCATGAAATAATTCAATGCTGGATTCTTGGCTGTCACTTCCTATCCTCAATGGGTTGCCAACATTGTTCCCATGCATAAAAAAGACGGCAAAGTATGAATGTGAATGGATTATAGAGATTTAAACAGGGCCATCCCTAAAGATGATTTTCCACTTCCCCACATCGATATCCTGATTGTCAATACAGCCCAGCACAAAGTATTTTCCTTCATGGACGGATTCTCAGGTTACAACCAAATCAAAATGGCACCTGAGGACATGGAGAAGACTACGTTTGTCACACAGTGGGGCACATTCTGCTACAAAGTGATGCCATTCGGACTGAAGAATGTTGGGGGCAACCTATCAACGCACCATGGTAGCTTTATTTCATGATATGATACATCATGAGATAGAGGTCTATGTAGATGACATGATAGCCCGATCATAAACTGAAGAGGAGCACCTTGATCATTTGCAAAGGTTGTTTGAGAGATTTAAGGAGTACAAACAAAGGTTGAATCCAAATAAGTGCACATTTGGAGTCCGGTCCGGTAAACTCTTAGGTTTCGTTATCAGCAACAAAGGTATCGAGGTTGATCCTGCCAAGGTTAAAGCGGTACAAGAAATGCATGCTCCTCGTACTGAGAAGGAAGTCAGAGGATTCTTGGGACGCCTGAACTATATTTCCAGATTCATTTCTCACCTAACAGCTACTTGTGAACCAATATTCAAATTATTGAAGAAAGATCAAGTAGTCAGATGGAATGATGAATGTCAGATTGCTTTTGAAAAAATCAAAGAGTACTTACAAGAGCCTCCTGTTTTGATTCCACCAGTCGAGGGAAGACCACTGATCATGTATCTGACCGTTTTAGATAACTCAATGGGGTGTGTATTGGGGCAGCATGACGAGTTTGGCCGAAAAGAGCACGCTATTTACTACCTGAGCAAAAAGTTTACCGACTGTGAAACCAGATATTCACTACTCGAGAAAACTTGTTGCGCTCTGGCATGGGCTGCTCGCCGGCTAAGACAGTATATGTTAACTCATACTACTTTGTTGATATCTAAGATGAATCCGATAAAGTACATCTTCGAAAAACCTGCTATGTCTGGGAGGATAGCTAGATGGCAGATGATCCTAACAGAATATGACATACATTACACTACCCAGAAAGCTATAAAGGGCAGTGTGCTAGCTGATCATCTTGCTCATCAAGCTATAGAAGATTATCAGTCCATGAAATTTGAATTCTCGGGTGAAGACATCATGACATTAGACCACTGTGAAGAAATCAGACCATATGACGAACCTGAACAAGGATCCTGATGGACCCTGTTCTTTGATGGGGCATCCAATGCACTTGGTAATGGTATCAGTGCTGTACTCATATCCCCAGAAGGGTGCCATACGCCCTTTACTGCCAGACTTTACTTCAACTGTACGAACAACATGGCGGAATATGAAGCATGCATCTTTGGCCTCAAGGCTGCCATAGACTTGGGAATCAAATCTTTAGATGTGTTTGGAGATTCAGCTTTGGTTGTCAATCAGATCAAAGGAGAATGGGACACTAAGCACCCAAACCTTATCCCTTACAAAGAACATGTTTTGACATTGCTACCACATTTTGAGAAGATTACCTTCGAGCATTTTCTGCGAGCAGAAAATAAGCTAGCGGATGCTCTAGCCACAATGTCATCTATGTTTAAACTTAATTTGGATAATGAGGCTCCCCAGATAACCATCGAACGAATGGATAAACCAGCGCATTGTCACGAGATTAATACTGAAGAGGTAGTGGACCAGCCTTGGTTTCATGAGGTCAAGAGGTATCTCGAGGCTCAAGAATATCTAGAAGGAGCTTCAATCAATGATAAGAAGTTCTTAAAGAGATTCTCTGCTAAGTTCTTCCTTAGTAATGGCATCCTGTACAAACTTAATCATGACTCCATTCTGCTTCGATGCGTGGATAAGATGGAAGCGGAAAAGATCATGGCTGAATTACATGAAGGTACTTTTGGCACCCACTCCAGTGGGCATACGATGGCAAAGAAAATTCCAACGGGCAGGCTATTATTGGTCTGCTATGGAAGAAGATTGCTAACAACACTCTCGGACCTGTCATAAGTGTCAAATTTATGCTGACAAGGTGCATGTACCTCCAGTTCCTCTGAATGTCTTGATGGCTCCTTGGCCCTTTGCTTTGTGGGGAATTGATATGATTGGGGAGATTAAGCCAACAACCTCCAATGGACACCGTTTCATCCTAGTGGCCATTGATTACTTTACAAAGTGGGTCGAAGCAGCTTCCTTCGCTTCCGTTACTAAGAATGTTGTTGCCCGCTTCATCAAGCAAAATCTCATTTGCCGGTACGGTATCCCGGAAAGGATCATCACTGACAATGGTAAAAATCTTAATAACATTATGATCACCGCCTTGTGCGAACAATTAAAATTTCAGCATCACAATTCTTCTCCTTGTCGGCCAAAGATGAATAGTGTCGTTGAAGCTACAAATAAAAACATTAAAAAGATCATACAGAAAATGACACTCACCTACAAGGACTGGCATGAGATGCTACCATTTTCTCTCCACGGGTATCATACCACGACTCACACATCAACTGGGGAAACACCCTATTCTTTGGTTTATGGCATGGAGGTTGTCTTGCCTATTGAGGTTCAGATCCCATCTTTGAGAATTATGAAAGATGCAGGTTTGAATGAGGACGATTGGATCCAGACTCAACTTGTTTAAGTAAACTTAATTGATGAAAAAAGACTTACTGTTGTTTTCCATGGTCAGATGTATCAAAAACGGATGATCAAGGCTTTCAACAAGAAAGTCAGATGCCAAGTATATCAAGTTGGAGATCTAGTGAACAAACGCATTATCTTACCACAAAGTGATCCCAGGGGAAAATGGACTCCTACCTATGAAGGACCATTTGTAATCAAGAACATTATCTCTGGTGGGGCAATGATCTTGACCACCATGGACGGTGACGACCTGCCACACCCTGCGAACGCAGACATAATCAAAAGATACTAAGCATAAGAGACCCGCTAGGTTGACACACCTAGACAAAACAAGGGCATCCCGACGAACCAAAAAGGTTCAGGAAAAAATTAGGGATAAAATAAAAAAATTTGTACACCCGGCAAGTTGAAAACCCGAAAGGGCGACTTGGGCAAAAAAGGGTTTCCCGGTGGACTGAAAACCCGAAAGGGCGGTCCAGGAAAAAGTGAGGGAATTAAAGCGTATGAGTATGTCCCGTCGGATCACTTTGAGGATAACCTCTTGACTTCCACTGACAAACTCAGAGTTTCTGATCAATTCAATCATCTTCGGACGAAGCAACAAAGAGACAAGATATTCGGAGATACGAAGGCTATAGCAGAATGGAAACCCCATGGGATTAGTACACATATCTATCTTTCTTTGTATAAAATTTTTCTTTCCTTTTTATGGAATCATTCTCTTACTAGAATGATTGCCTCCTTTGTACAAAATACCTATTCAAAGTCAATACAAAGATATCTCTTTGAAAGTGCAGAAAACTATTTATCCTTTTTCCTTACACTTGTGATTTATTTGCAAAAATGTCCAATGATTCATTAATGAACATATGCATTTGAACATAATTACTGTTTACAAATAAACAAAATGAGAAAGACAATTACTGATAGGTTGAAAGAACCGGAAAACATCTCTAGGCTATTCCATAAGCAATCCCCACAATACATCATTTAGATCCTCAGTGGAACTAAAACTTCAAATTGTTAATCCCCAGTAGAGATCGTCAAATTTCTCAGGATTCTTCAAGCAATATATGGCATTTCCCTCACAACGGAATTTATTTCTCTCAACAGGAGTTCGTCAGTACTTCAATTTCAAGACATGAAAATTCAACATATCCTCAGCAGCATTCAGGGATTTATTTTCCTCAATCAGGCAGCAATACAACAAATCAGCTTACATGCGCATACATTACATCCATATATCATAAACATTGATAAAACACATATGTTTCACCATACATTTCATACAACATAATTTTGTGTTTCAGCTAACATTTTACCCTTTTTAGGATAAGATTAACAGCTACCATTAACAATGTGCAATCAGATACAGTACGGATACGCTCCAGACACGGATGTCATTCTGATACTCATTCAGATTCAGACTTCAGATACAGTATGGATACGCTCCAGACACGGATGTCATTCTGATACTCATTCAGATTTCAAGGTTCAGATACAATATGGATACGCTCCAAACACAGATGCCATTCTGATACTCATTTAGATTCAGACTTCAGATACAGTACGGATACGCTCTAGACACGGATTCCATTCTGATTCTCATTCAGACTTCAAGTTCAGATGCAGCACAGATATGCTCCAGACACGGATGCCATTGTGATACCCATGCAGATACAGTATGGATACGCTCCAGACATGGATGTCATTCTGATACTTATTCTTTCAACTTACAATTTACAATTCAACAAACATTCTTGGATGGCATCTACAAGCCCATCTCCAACAAGATTCTATCACTTCTCCAAATGGCATCTTTAAGCCCATTCCCTCAACTACATATTGTCGAGTGCAAATTTATGGGCACTCTAGTGTTCAATCATCCTTCACCTTCGAGTCACGAACGACAAAACTCGCCAATCTAACTCTTCAGGTTCAAGAAGATTGAACATGGGCAGTTGTTGTACCCCAAAATTTTCCATCTCATTTATCAAGACTTTTCACACAAGATTTCTTTGACTCAACACTGTATTAGGGTTTGGTCAGCTCAAGACATCTCATCATGCATTGATCACCCAAAATTAGGGTTTGAGATTGCACAAGGGTTTTTGGACTATCAATGCTTCATATGACTATCAAACATAATTATGGACCCCTAAGATTACTCATGACAAGTTTCAAGCATTGAACCACATTTTTGATCAGTCAATTAGACAGTTGACCTAAAAATCAGCTGTATTGGGGAAAAAGTCAACCATGGCCAATTTACAGTCAAATTTCATAATTTTTGATCCACATCAACATTTTAAACTTATATGTATCATTTGGTCAAATTTGGATCACAATTCCTCAAGAAATTTGATCAAATCACCAAAAGGGCAAAATGGTCAAAATTAGGGTTTTGACTAAGGCAGGGCAATTTTTGACCTGGAAAATGACCAATTGAGTTAAAGCATGATTTCAAGGATTCAATTTCATCATCTTGACCTAATTACATGGCTCAAAACATTTCAATTTCATTGAATTGACAGATGAAATTTGCAGTCAACTGATCAAAAGTCAACTGTACATTGAAAAGTCAAACTTTGACTTTTTGGTCAAAATAAAGTGCCAAGGGTCACAATTTATCAAAAAATGTCAAAATGTGAAACTTGTTCATCAAGAAATCCAAGTTTGAAGATTAGGGTTTAAATTTGAAAATTTTCTTAACTTAGAGAATTTTCTAAGTATAGAAAATTTCTTATTTTTTCTCAACTTTAGGCCATTTTTTCACCATGATGCATAATGATTCAAAGAAAGTTCCCAACATGAAATTTGTAGACCTTCATTAAATATATAACTTTTCTTCACACACTTTTCCCTAAAGATGCTTGGATCTGAAGATATAAATTTATGAATACATGCTCATGAACTAAATAACTTAGTGAAATTTTGCCCTAATTTAGGCAGGTTTTGGACCCAACTTCATGGAAATTTTTCACCTAGTTCCAAGAAGTATCTTGAAATGAATTTCAAATATGAGTTATATAGAACATTGCAAGCTTTCCAAAATGTCCAAGAAATCCTCAAGATCATTTTTGAGTAGAGAGAATCGAAGAGATGAAGTTGCCAATTTCTCACTTTTTGTCCAAGCCATTTCATGAAGAACAAAGTTCCAATCAGTGCCTATGCTGCCTAATCCATGCTTTACATGTCCCAAAATTGTTCCTCACTCCTTAATTTAATGCTTACTCAGTTGAAAAAGCTTTGATCCATGCCCTAGAGCCATTATCCAAGTTGTAATTCCATAAATAGCATAAAGTGACCATTGCCATTTTGAAAAAGCTCAACTTTTGCACCTTTCCAATTCTTGAGCATTGCACGTGTCTCCATTGCACATACAAATCTTACAGGCCTAAAGCAATTTGTACAAGTATATACCAACCCTAAGAAAGCAAGTACAAGCATGGCAAGCCTTGTCCCTTCACTTTGCTTCAAAAGCAAGAAAGGTTGCCAAAAGGCTAGAACTGGCACATATGTTGGAGGGTTGACATGAAACTGATTATATACTAATATACAAACATAATATAAAACAAGACATGGTTGGTTGAAGCCTAAAACACTCCCAAGCTCAAAAACACCAGAAAATTGTCAAAACTTCTAGTTTTGGCATAAGCATACCAATCTCTCCTTTGGCTCGTGCGTTTCAAGTCTTGATCATCAATACATCTTACCTACTTAATATATAACCAATCCAGACCTTCATCTCTATACTGTAATCACTTCTCCATCATCTTCCATTTCTGTTTTCAAAGCTTACAGGTTGACTTGGCCATGGAGTTCCAGACACTTTCAAAGCAAGGCAAGGGTTGGAATACATTCAGGGAGGTTCAAGGAAGCTCAAGCAAGCATCAGGCCTCCATCAAACTCACTCCAGTTCCATCCATGATTTCAACTGAAGGAGGTAAAATCTTAACTTCCATCTCCTTGTACAGGCAACCATTGGCCATGATTTGTGAATAAATAATGTAGTCCTCATTACAACGAAACTGTACATACCTTTATCTTGCATTTATTTTACTTGAGTTGGGAGAATTTAGAACTTGAAGTTTTTGAAAATATTAGGTTTATTCCCCACCCCCCCTTTGCCAACTTTTTTTTATATTTTTTATTTTATTTGTTTTATTTTTATTTTAATATATTAAATATTTTCTTTGATGCATAAAAATCCTTAAAAATATAAATTTGATAATATCATCTTTTATTTTACTTTACTTTATTTTGCATATAAAAATATATTTTATCTTCAATATATATTATTTATTTTTCCTAATAAAACTTGTAAAATATAATCAAAACATATTTAGTTTAATTTATTTTTCATTCCATACTTATAAATATTTATTTTTGCATATATAAAAAACTTTATATGTTTACACAATATTATTTATTATTTTAATACACAAAAATACATTAAAAAAATAGTATATAAGAGTTTCATTTTCTTTTAAAATAATAATTAGGGTTAAGCCTCCCTTCTAAAAAATTAATTTCTTTTCTTTATATTTTTAGGTTTAGATTAAAATTTCTTTTACATAAAAACAAGAAAAAAATATTTTCTTACATGTACATTATATTGCATCTTTAAACATTGTATTTTATTTATTCTAATACTTGTACAAATTCGATTTGGTTGTAATAATTTATTTAGGTTTACATTCTTGAAAATCCCCCATTCAAATTTGTATTCCCCCTCCCATAAAATTGTTGTAATAGCTTAGTAATATTTACATTACGCAATTTACCGCTTTACATGCCATGATTAGTAATTAGGGTTTGTATGATAAGATCAAAACAAAGCAAAATAGAAAACCCTAAATACAAGATAAAATCAAAGCATGAAAATGATACACTTGCACACAAGCATCCTTAGGGTTTCTCCACTTGGTTGCCTAATACAAAAATAGCCATATTACGCATGCGAAGTATCTTGGCAAAACAAACAAGTATAAGATCAAAGTCCCTCGATGACGCTATTCAAGGTTGCCTTACAAAAATGATCTTGGTCCCTCAAAAATGCTAAGATACTTTGCAACATTGTTAATCATGGTTATACGATGACCCACGCCCGTCCCGTTTACATCCAAAGATAGGGTTGATTACCAAATCAATGGTAAGACAACAATGTCAAAGGAATAGAAAATACAAGAAAGACATTTGAGTAGGTAGATTACTTCTAGTTACTTGCTCTATTTCAAAGCAACTATCCTTGCTATTTTCAAAACAAACACACATTTCAAAAACATCTTAGAAACATTGAAAACATTTTCAAAAAGACAAACATCTTTGTATACATTCTTACGAATGAGAATCATTACAAAGATTGCCTAAACAAATTGCCTCTTTTACAAAATACTTTCAAAAAACAACACAAAACACCATTTCAAAACAAAAAGCAAATGATCTAGCAAGTAACTTTGAGCCCATGGAAAACCATGGATGAAAAGGGTGCTAATACCTTCCCTTTTCATAATCTACCCCCTGAACTCAAGAAAACATCTCAAAGGTCTTTCCTGTGCTCTTTCACCTTTCCTTTTGGATAAAAGAAAAGTCGATGGAGGCTCTTTCTAACCGCAACATTTACGATAAAAAGCAAAACTCTCAAGTCAGTTCTCCTACCGTATCACACTTTAGATAACAACTCACAAGTGGTTGTGAGCATTAAATGATGATGAGATTTATGAAATAAGAAATTCTGCCATGTGAAACTCTGTATCCTTGCTTGACTTTGGATTAGAAGTTATACTTCAGCGTAGCATCTAATCTTCTGATCCTCTTATCTTCTGGCTCCAGCATGTTCTGAAGGAACTTTCAGACTTTCTAGAAAGATTGCAGCATGCTTCTTAACCTTCTTTGAATTACCCTAGCTAACTCTGACTGAAGCTTTTGTGAAAACTTGCCCAAAAGTTCTGACCAAACTCTGCCTTGAGAGTGTCCAAAATTTGTTGAATGTTATGGTAATAATCTGGTCAGAAGTTCTGAAATTGTCATAATTCTTAAACACTTAGAAAAATTCCAAGTACTTAGAAATTTGACTTTTACAAAGTAAAATTTGACTTTTGAATTTCTTGATGAAACAACTTCATGTTCTAACATGTCTTGATGAAATATGATCTTTGAGATTTGATTTTGATCCAAAAGTCAAAGTTAGACTTCTCAGTGTGCAAATGACCATTTTGCCCTTGTGAATGACTTGCTTGGAAAAATTGATAATTCAAGGCCTGGAAACTTGATAGAAGCAAACCTGGGATCCAGGGTGATCCCTTGTGAAATGAGAGGGAAAATTTTGGGGTACAACAGTTGCCCCTGTTTAAACTTCTTGAACCTGAAAAGTTAGATTGGTGGATCCGCCATTCGTGACTTGAAGGCGAAAGATGATTTGAACACTAAAGTGCCCAGAAATTTGCACTCGAAGATGGATGGTGAATAGGCTTATAGATGTAATTTGGAGGAGTGTTGGTAAACGCTGGAAGAAGTATCAGCATAAATCTCTTGTTGATTTATACTAAAACTTGATGTTCTACATGTGAGAAAAGGGTTAGTAAAATGCAGATGTTTGCATGATGTTCACCATATGTGGTATCATGCCAAATGCGTATGGTATGTACATGCTATGATGTATGAATGCGAAGTGTATGTTTTTGTCCGGGAAAATAAATCTCTGACTACTGCTGAGGAAATTATGGGAGATTGAATCCCTGATTGCTTGTTGGTGATGAAAAATATGCATATCTTCAAATTTTGTTGAAAGGATGCTTTTGCTGGGGAAGATCGCTCCAATGTCATCTGTTATTTGGTCAGATCCAGGCTTCACAGTTGCTGAGGATGAAGTAGTCGGCTGCTATCTGGTCAGGTCCAGGCTTCATAACCACTTACTGGAGGATGAGACGAATTAACTGTTATCTGGTCGGATCTCAGGCTTTACAGAAAATTCCTTGAAATTGAATAATTATCTAGTCAAATCCAGGCTTCACAATAACTTGTTGGGGATAAAGAAGTTAACTGTTATCTGGTCGGATCCAGGCTTCGTAATAACTTGGAATGGCAACTACTATCTGGTTGGATCTAGGCTTCATGGTTTTTGGAAAGCTGTATTATTATCTGGTCGAGGCCATGCTTCATAGTGTCTTTCTGTGGATCATAGTTAATTGTTATCTGGTCGGGTCCAGGTTTCACAATAAACTGCTGGAAAACTGTTATCTGGTCAGGTCTAGGCTTCGCAGATTTCTGAGGTCGATGCGGTCAATTGTTATCTGGTCGGGTCCAGGTTTTATAATAAACTGCTTAAAAACTGTTATCTGGTCGGGTCCAGGCTTTGCAGATTTTTGAGGTCGATGCGGTCGATTGTTATCTGTTCCGGTCCAGGTTTCACAATAAACTTCTTGAAAACTATTATCTGGTCGAGTCCAGGCTTTGCAGATTTCTGAGGTCGATGCGGTCAATTGTTATCTGGTCGGGACCAGGTTTCACAATAAATTGCTTGGGGATTTAGTTGTTATCTGGTTGTTTTCCAGATTTCACAACAAATCTATGAGGATGATTGCTATCTGGTCGGATCCAGGTTTCACAACAACTTTCCTGAAAAGATGGAAATGAAAACTGATATCTGGTCGGGCCCAGGTTTCTCAGTAATCTATTGGGGATATAGAGGCAAATCTACCGAGGAAAAGAGGTTAAACCTTGGTCGGATTGAGTTCATGTTCTTCTATATATTGGAAGAGTTACGTTATTATATGGTCGGGTCTAGGCTTTATAGCATCTTGGAATTGAGATCAATTGTTATCTGGTCGGATCCAGGTTTCAGGTGCTCAAACTGTTATCTGGTCAAGTCCAGGTTTCAGTAATTGAAGAAGTCAAACTATTATCTGGTCGGGTCCAGGCTTCAGTAATAACTTGAAAAGTGTGCTAATATCTGGTTGGATCCAGGCTTCATAACATCTTTTGAAATAGTAACGACTTTGTTGACGGCTTTACTAGGGATCAGGGGTTGTGGCCCTGTGATTTTCAATAATCTGAAAGGGAAATTCAAACTTGGAGAGGGTAGACTCAGTCGGGTAAGGCAGCCTCAGCTTGGGGAGAATACACCCAACTGGGGATGATAGACTCCGTTTGGAGATGAAATCCTTGGTTGGGGATGATATGCTCAGCTGGGGATAATAGGCTCAGCTGGGGAACTTCGTGGTGTCTTGATTGTTGTAATTTGAACTCGGCTGGGGAAATAACTTTGTTGGGGAAATAAACCCTGTTGACGAAGTGGATTTCCTTTAGGAATAAATTCCTGAGGCTTCAGTCTTGTAAAAATTGACTTAGCTGGGGAATAAACGCCCAAGAGGTTGTGAGTTTGGTCAGGGATTTCCCTATGCAAAGAGACTTTGAGGGAAACTCCGTGGGGGAAAGGTTTATTGTCGCTGTCCTGGTGGGGATAATGATGATGAGATGACTTTGTAGGGCTATTTCATATACATTAAAGAGATGTTTACTGTTGTTGTGTGCTGATGCTCTGTTATTGATGTTGTTGCTTAGCAGGACACATGTGCCAAATAGTTTTAATTATGTTCATATGCATATGTTCATTCAATTTTAGTCATTGGACAAATTTGCATTCAAAATAAAGACAGAAAATTTTGCACTTCAAAATGTATTTGTATTGATATTTTGCCCATGAATAGGCGTTTTTTGTAAATAGAGACGGAGATCCTAGTAAGAGGAAATCGTCAAAAAGGAAAACAAAATTGAGAATGAAAACAAATAGCCACGTGAAATTATCTCATTACCTTCCAACTCTACTATTGCCCCAATGTCTTCAAACGTCCCTTGTCGTTGATCGAAGTTGATTGGATTGATCTTGGACCATTTGAACTTGGACCTTGGTGATAGAATTGACTGTGGATTTTATGGGACATAGTCGTACACTTTTAATCCTTTATTTTTCCTGGACCGCCCTTTCGGGTTTTCGACCCACCAGGATACCCTTTTTTGCCCAAATCGCCCTTTCAGGTTTTCAACTTGTCGGGTGTATAATATTTTGCGTATATCCTTAATTTTTTTCCAAACCTTTTGGTTTTCCGGGATGCCCTTATTTTGCTTAGGTGTGTTAACCTAACGGGTCTCTTATGCGTAGTATTTTTTAACTATGTCCGCGTTTATGGGATGTGGGAAATCCTCGCCATCCATGATGGTCAGCGTCATGGCACCGCTAGAGAAAACTCTCTTGACAACAAATGGCCCTTCATGGGTGGGATTCCATTTTCCTCTGGGGTCACCTTGTGGTAAAATGATGCGTTTTATCACCAAATCACCAACCTGATATACTCGAGGTTTGACCTTCTTGTTGAAAGTCTTGGTCATTCGTCTTTGATACGTCTGACCATGGAAAACAGCAGCTAATTGTTTTTCGTCAATAAAGTTCAGCTAATTAAAACTCGTTTGAATCCACTCGTCTTCGCCTAGACCTGCCTCAGTCATAATCCTCAGCAAGGGAATTTGAACTTCCACTGGAAAAACAACTTTCATGCCATAGACTAGAGAAAATGGAGTTTCCCCAGTTGATGTTCTAGCTGAAGTACGGTAGCCATGTAGAGAAAACGGTAACATGTCATGCCAATCTTTATAGGTTACTACCATTTTCTGCATAATTTTCTTGATATTTTTGTTGGCCGCTTCAACTGCGCCGTTCATTTTTGGTCTATACGGAGAAGAATTGTGATGCTTGATCCTAAACTGAGTGCACAGCTCCCTGATCATAGCATTGTTGAGGTCAGTCCCATTGTCTGTGATGATCTTTTCGGGGATATAATAACGACAGATGAGGTTGTGTCTGATGAATCTGGCTACCATATTCTTGGTGACTGAGGCAAACGAGACGACTTCGACCCATTTGGTAAAATAATCGATAGCAACCAGAATGAAGTGATGTCTTTTGGAATATGTAGGCTTGATTTCTCCAATCATGTCAATACCCCACATTGCAAATGGTCACAGAGCGGTCATGACATTCAGAGGGATAAGAGGCACATGGACCTTGTCAGCGTAGATTTGGCATTTGTGACAAGTTCTTGAATGTTGATGACAACCAGTCTCCATCGTTGCCCAATAATAACCAGTCCTTAAGATTTTCTTAGACATCGTATGTCTACTTGAGTGAGTACCGAAAAGACCATCGGGCATGTCTTTCATAATCTCCTCTGCCTCTTTCTTGTCCATACATCGATGTAGAGTTGAATCATGGTTGCAAATCTTTGCGAGAACTTTCTGTCATTGTTAGATGCCCCTTCTGTATAATCTTGTGTTTCAAGGTATCTCATCACCTCATGGTACCATGGCTTTTCTGAGTTGGTGTCGAGCTCATAGCAATGTGCAGGTTCATCGAATCTTTCAATTTTTATCATAGGGGCTTCGTTATCCAATCTGACCTTGAACATTGACGACATGGTTGCCAAAGCGTCAGCCAATTGGTTTTCTTCCCTAGGGAAGTGCTCAAAAGTGATTTCTTCGAAGTGAGGAATCAGGGATAGCACAAGTTCCTTGTAAGGGATAAGATTGGGGTGTTTAGTGTCCCAATATCCTTTTACTTGGCTGATCACTAGGGAGGAGTCCCCAAACACATTCAAATGTTTGATCCTTAAGTCGATAGCAACTTTCAGACCTAAGATGCAAGCTTCGTACTCGGCCATATTGTTTGTGCAATTGAAACCTAGTCTGGCAGTGAAAGGAGTGTGGAAACCTTCAGGAGAGATGATCACAACACCAATTCCGTTACCTAAGGCATTGGAAGCCCCATCGAATACCATATTCCATTGAGATCCTTGTTCAGGTCCGTCATATGGTCTAAGTTTCGCACCGTCGGTTACCAGCATGATGTTCTCATCATGGAAGTCAAAGTTCATTGACTGATAATCATCTACAGCTTGGTGGGCCAAATGATCCGCTAGTACACTTCCTTTGATGGCTTTTTGAGTCGTGTATTGAATGTCGTACTCAGTCAAGATCATTTGCCATATGGTTATCCGTCCGTAAATGGCAGGTTTCTCGAAGATGTACTTGGTTAGGTCCATCTTAGAAATCAACAAAGTGGTATGAGTCAACATATACTATCATAGCCGGCGAGCATCCCATTCCAGAGCGCAACAAGTTTTCTCGAGCAGTGAATATCTGGTTTCACAGTCGGTAAACTTTTTCTCAGGTAATAAATAGCATGCTCTTTTCGGCAAGACTCATCATGTTGGCCCAAAACACACCCCATAGAATTCTCTAGTAATGTCAAGTACATGATCAAGGGTCTTCCTTCAACTTGAGGCATGAGAATAGGAGGTTCTTATAGGTATTCTTTGATTTTGTCAAAGGCAATCTGGCATTCATCGTTCCACCTGACTACCTAATCTTTCTTTAAGAGTTTGAAGAGTGGCTCACAAGTAGCAGTTAAGTGTGACACGAAACGGGAAATGTAATTGAGACGACCCAAGAATCCTCTGGCTTCTTTTTCAGAATGGGGGATTGGCATTTCTTGGATGGCCTTTACCTTGGCAGGATCAACTTCAATGCCTTTACTACTGACAACAAAACCTAGAAGCTTTCTAGAGCATACTCCAAATGTGCATTTGTTAGGGTTTAACTTCAATTTGTACTTCTTCAGTCTCTCGAATAGTTTGTGCAGGTGATCGAGATGTTCTTCTTAGGTTTGTGATCTGGCAATCATATCATCCACATATACCTCTATCTCATGATGAATCATGTCATGAAATAAAGCAACCATAGCCCTTTGATATGTTGCCCCATGCATTCTTTAATCCAAACGGCATGACCTTGTAGCAGAAGGTGTCCCATTGCGTAACAAAAGTAGTCTTTTCCATATCTTCGGGAGCCATCCTTATTTAATTATAGCCTGAGAAGCCATCCATGAAAGAGAAGACCTTATGTTGAGCAGTATTGTAGACTAAGACGTCAATGTGTGGTATAGGGAAGTCATCCTTGGGGATTGCCCTATTCAGATCCCTATAGTCTACGCACATGCGCACTTTCCCGTCTTTCTTTGGCATTGGCACTATATTGGCCACCCATTGAGGATAGGACGTTACAGCTAGGAACCCTGCATCAAACTGTTTCATTACTTCGGCTTTGATATTTTCAGACATATCAGGCCTCATGTGACAAACTTTTTGTTTAATAGGAGGGCAGTCTTCTTTAGTTGGCAGCAATGAACCACGATATCGGTATCCAACCCAGGCATATCTTCATAAGACTAAGCAAATACTTCCACATAATCATGCAACATCTGAACCAACCTGCTCTTGACACTGCTTTCCAAGTTAGCACTGATCCTGATTTCCTTCTTATCTGACTCAGTACCTAAGTTGATAACCTCAACTAACTCTTCATGTGGTTGAATAGCTTTTTCTTCTTGTAATAGAAGTCTGGTTAGTTCTACTGGTATGTCACAATCTTCCTCACCTTCTTCTTCGGCTTGGTTAATAGGGAATTCAAAGTCATAATCGGCAATAGTAGAGTCATTGGTAATATGATCCAGAGTGGATGTAGACCTGCAAGAGTGTGTGTGTGTGTGTGCATGTAAGATACATGGCTATTTTTGAAAATGTATTTGAAATAAAGGAAAGACAATGAACACAAATATTTGAATGCAAAAGAGTCCAATGTACTGAATGATCATATGATTAGATGAACATAAATAAAACCCTTGACAAATGTGTTAGAACATAGTTTGATTCTACAACCCTTGATTAGAGTTTTGATGATAACAAAATACAAGAATAAATAAATTCAAAGATATATATATATATATATATATATATATATATATATATATATATATATATATATATATATATATATATATATATATATATATATATATATATATATATAGAGAGAGAGAGAGAGAGAGAGAGAGAGAGAGAGAGAACAAATATGCTACTTAAAATTATGTTTTGTATTTACAGAAGTTCTGATGGAATCAGCATTAGAAGCATAAGAAGATAAGTAATACGTCAGCATTAGAAGATCAATAACATATGCTACACGCTGAAGCTACCAGATCATACCCTGAAGCTTGATGACCAGAATCTGCGCATCAACATATACACTCTGACTCTGATCAAAGATCTTTTCCAAGTCATCAGCACTCAGAAGCGTCAGCATCAGTTAAAGCAAAGAACACTCTGATAACCATAAGCAGAGAACACTCTGAAGCGTTACTAAGCATTCAAGACAGATTAATTACCAACGACTTTATTCAAGACAAGATCTTATCAAAAAGGAAAGAACGTTATTAACATTGAAAGGGCTTTATGGACAACAACGTATCTTTGCATTGGCTATATAAACAAGTCTGTGTGAGAAAAGAAAAGGCTAATAATATTCACGCACGCACTCATACAATTTTCATTCAAACGTATTAGCAATCCAGTTTCATTCTAAGCTTAAATTTGTGTATTATCACAGTTATGGTATACTGTTTTATTAGAAAACATCAAACACATTATTGTTCAATTATTTGTAAAGAAATTTCCTTGAGATAAACCGGTTTGTGGTTATACTCAAGAAGGCTTTAACAGTTGTTAAAGTAGTTGTTGTATCCCTTTGAATATAGTGGATTAAGACCTCGTTGAAGAGAGGCGAAATCACCTTGACGGGTGGACTGGAGTAGTTTGAGATCAAATGAACCAGGATAAAAATACAGTGTTGTTTAAGCTTTTGATTTAAGTTTTACAATTCAACCCCCCTTCTTGTGTTTTTCACATCTTCAATTGGCATCAGAGCGCCTGGTTCTGAGCTTATAACACTTAACCGTGTCAGTACAAGATCCAGCATCAGAAAAACACAATGGCATGACCAAATCAAAACATTAGCAATGACAACAATGAAGAAAGAGACAGATTCAGTGGCAAACCTCCAGTCTTTGATGGAGAGAACTTTGACTACTGGAAAGACAGAATTGAGAGTTTCTTTCTGGCCCATGATGCTGATCTGTGGGACATGGTGACTGATGGAAACACGCACCCAGTGGATGGAAGTGGTCAGAAGATTGACAGGAAAACAATGTCTGATCAGCAAAAGCGTGATTTCAGAAATCATCACAAGGCCAGAACAATTCTTCTCAGCGCCATCTCTTATTCATAATATGAAAAGATATCAAACAGAGACACTGTAAAGAATATATTTGACTCTCTGAGAATGACGCATGAAGGCAACATTCAAGTAAAAGAAACCAAAGCCCTTGCACTCATTCAGAAGTATGAGGCATTCAAGATGGAACAGAGTGAATCAATAGAGACTATGTTTTCAAGATTTCAAATTCTTGTTGCTGGTCTAAAAGTTCTTGACAAAGGGTATTCCACTGCTGATCATGTTAAGAAGATCATCAGAAGCTTGCCAAAACAGTGGAGGCCAATGGTCACAACGCTTAAGCTAGCCAAGGATCTCAACAAAATCTCTCTGGAGGAACTTGTCAGCTCCCTCAGAAGTCACAAGATAGAGCTAGAAGCAGATGAACCTCAAAAGCAAGGTAAGCCATTAGCTTTAAAATCTAACAGAAAATCTGACTCCAAAGTTTTGCAGGCTGTAGAAGAAACCTTTGATGGGTCCTCACCAGAAGAAGATGAATTGTCTCTCCTCTCCAGAAGGGTGAACCAATTATAGAAGCAGAGGAAAAGGAAGTTCAGGAATCCCAGAAGATCAGAAAACCAGAATGAATCTTTCTCCAGATATAGAAGGTTAGAATCCTCCTCTGGACACAGAAGATCTGAAGGTTCTTCAGGAAACAGAAAGCCAAACAACAAAGACATCATCTGCTATGAATGTAACGAGCAAGGGCACTACAAAAGTGATTGCCCAAAGCTTCAGAAGGAAAAGCCCAAAAAGAAGTTTGGCAAGGAAAAGAAGAAAAGTCTCATGTCTACATGGGATGATTCTGACACATCTGAAGCTGACTCAGAATCAGATGATGAAAGAGAAAACATAGCTCTCATGGCAAACATAACAGAAGACAGTGAAGCTTCTGAGTCAGACTCTGAATCAGATACAGAAGAGGTATTCCCTGACTTTGCTATAAACTTTACTAAGGTTGAACTAGCTAAAAGCCTTAATGAAATTCTGGAAAGATATCAGCAGATCAGAGTCAAATTCAGAAACCTGAAAAGGAATCTTGCTTCTGACTCTGATAAGACTTAGAGTCTCAAATTTGAGAATTCTGAGTTAAAAGATAAATTTTCAAAATTAGAAAAACAATTGCAAAACTCTCAGAAGGAAACAATCCCTGAAACTCCCAGCAATGCTGATGAGATCATCAAGGAGTATGATCACAACTTTCAGAAGTTTCTAGCTAAAAACATAGATCGAAGCAAAATGGCTTCAATGATCTATGGAGTTAGCAGAAATGGAAGAAAAGGAATAGGATATCAAGGTAAGGTACCTACACCAAATAATGCCATGGATTTAGTTATAAAACTCACTTCACTTGATTCACACTTTGTATATGGGCACACACATGACATAAAATATACTAGTAGTGATTACTCTGTGAAACCAAAATTCAACCAGAGTTTTGGTAAAACTAACAAATCAGGACCCAAGAAAATATGGGTACCTAAGGATAAAATAATACATGTGGCAGATATCTTTAGCAGCAAAGCAAAAACACCAATCATGGTACCTGGACTCTGCCTTCTCACGACACATGACGGGAAGAAGGCATATGTTCCAAAGCCTGGAACTTAAGCCTGGAGGCCACGTAGGTTTTAGAGGAAATCAGAGAGGAAAGATCATTGGCTCTGGAACAGTAGGTAATGGAAATCTTCCCTCTATAAGTAATGTTTTATTAGTAGATGGATTAATGCATAACCTATTATCCATAAGTCAATTAAGTGATAACGATTATGATATAATCTTTTATCAAAATTCATGCAAAGCTGTTAGTCAGAAAGATGGGACTATCCTATTTAATGGAAAGAGGAGAAACAACATTTATAAAATAAAATTTTCTGAACTAAAAAGTCAGAATGTAAAGTGTCTTCTGTCTGTTAACAATGAGCAATGGATCTGGCACAGAAGATTGGGACATGTTAGTATGAGAAGAATATCTCAGATTAACAAACTCAATCTGGTCAGAGGACTTCCTAACCTGAAGTTCAATTCAGATGCTCTGTATGAAGCATGTCAGAAAGGCAAGCTTGCAAAACCAGCTTTCAAATCCAAAAACGTTGTTTCCACCTCTAAGCCATTAGAACTTCTGCACATTGACTTATTTGGACCAGTTAAAACTTCTTCAGTCAGTGGAAAGAAGTATGGGTTAGTAATCGTAGATGACTATAGCAGATGGACATGGGTAAAGTTCTTAAGACACAAGGACGAGTCACACTCTGTGTTTATCACCTTCTGCAACCAAGTTCAGAATGAAAAGGATCTTAGAATCGTCAAAGTCAGAAGTGATCATGGTGGAGAATTTGAAAACAAAGATTTTGAGTCATTCTTTAATGACAAAGGCATTCTGCATGATTTCTCTTGTCCTAGAACTCCTCAGCAAAATGGAGTTGTAGAATGAAAGAAAAGAACATTGCAAGAAATGGCCAGAACCATGATCAACGAGACTAACATTGCTAAGATCTTCTGGGTAGAGGCAATAAACACAGCGTGTTACATTCAGAATAGAATCTCCATAAGACCTATTCTGGAAAAGAATCCATATGAATTGCGGAAGAACAGAAAGCCCAACATTTCTTATTTTCACCCATTTGGATGTACATGCTTTATTTTGAATACAAAAATTTATTTGAACAAGTTTGACTCTAAAGAACAAAAGTGTATTATGTTAGGATACTCTGAACGCTCAAGAGGGTACAGAGTATACAATACAGAAACACAGATTGTGGAAGAGTCAATCAGTGTTCGTTTTGATGATAAGCTTGACTCTCAAAAGTCAAAGCAGAATGAATTCCTTGCAGGTATGGAAGTTGAACTCATAGGTACTAAAGACATATCATCAGAAGCTCTTAACAAAGACACTCCCTCAACATCAGAAAGAGTAACTGCAAGTAATCCAGCACCTTCTGTTGATCAACTCCAGAAAAGACCATCCAGAAGCAGCATGGATCACCCAGAAGAAACAATCTTAGGAAGAAAGGAAGATCCAATCATAACAAGATCTAGCTTCAGAAACTCTGAAGAATCCCTCATGGGACTGGTTTCTCTAATTGAACCAACAACAATTGATGAAGCACTTCTGGAAAATGACTGGATTCTAGCAATGCAAGAGGAGCTAAGTCAATTCACAAGAAATGACGTATGAGATCTAGTTCCCAAACCAAAAGGATTCAACGTCCTTGGTACAAAATGGGTGTTTAGAAACAAACTGAACGAACAAGGTGAAGTCATCAGAAAAAAAGCACGATTGGTAGCACAAGGTTATAGTCAGCAAGAGGGGATAGACTATACAGAAACCTTTGCTCCAGTCGCCAGGTTAAAATCTATCAGACTCTTAATTTCATTTGCTGTTAATAAAGGCATCACTCTGTATCAGATGGATGTTAAGAGTGCATTCTTAAATGGCTATATTGAAGAAGAGGTATATGTGCACCAACCCCCTGGTTTTGAAAGTTCCAAAAATCCAGAATATGTTTTCAAACTAAAGAAGTCACTCTATGGTCGGAAACAAGCTCCCAGAGCTTGGTATGAAAGACTAATTAACTTCCTGTTAGAAAAGGAATTCACCAGAGGGAAAGTGGACACAACTTGTTATGTAAGACAGTTAAGAATGACATTTTAGTATGTCAGATTTATGTTGATGACATCATATTTGGATCTACTAAACCTTATATGGGAAGGAAGTTTGCTAAATGTATGCAGGCAGAATTTGAGATGAGCCTAATGGGGGAACTAAAATTCTTTCTGGGCATCCAGATTAATCAAACCCCAGAAGGAACTTACATTCATCAGAGCAAATATTTCAGAGAACTTCTGAAGAAATTTGATCTCTCAGAATGTAAGCCATCAAAGATTCCAATGCATCCCACGTGCATTCTGGAAAGAGAAGAGGTAAGTAAAAAGGTAGAACAGAAGGTCTACAGAGGTATGATTGGTTCTTTTCTCTATCTGACGTCTTCAAGGCCTGACATTTTATTCAGTGTATGCATTTGTGTTAGATTCCAATCAGATCCTAGAGAATCTCACTTAACAGCAGTTAAGCGAATTTTCAAGTATCTGAAAGGTACTACTAATCTGGGTTTGTTTTATAGAAAATCAAGTGATTACAGCTTAGTAGGATACTGTGATGCTGATTTCACTAGAGACAGAGTAGAACGTAAAAGAACTTCTGGAAGCTGCTAGTTTCTGGGAGAAAATCTGATCTCTTGGTCCAGCAAAAGACAATCCACAATTACTCTATCAACAACAGAAGCTGAATACATAGCAGCAGCTGGATGCAGCACACAAATGGTCTGGATGAAAAGTCAACTTGAGGACTTCCAGATATTTGAGAGTAACATTCCTATCCTCTGACAATACTTCTGCTATTTGTCTCAGTAAAAATCCAATTTTACATTCTAGGGCTAAGCATATAGAAATAAAACATAATTTTATTAGGGACTATATTCAAAAAGGGATTTTAAATTTAAAATTTATTAACACAGACCATCAATGGGCTGATATTTTTACAAAACCTCTTTCTGAAGATAGGTTCAACTTCATTCTGAAACATCTCAGCATGAAGCTATGCCCAGAATAAAATTGTTTTGATTCCATATATTAACCTTCAGAACTTTGTTTATTTTTCTGTGAACTATTGATCAATCTTCCTTCAGATCTTTAGAAGTACAGACTGTATCAGAATCTATCCATGAAGATCTGAGCGCTTCATTTCAAGGATAAAAATGTGTTGTTCACTCAAGCAAACAAGTGTCATCCAATCATCATCTATTTTCTGAGGCTGAACATGCGTTCACGTTTCTCAAAAGGCAAAAGCGCTGATTGGATGCATTGAGACACATGTCATGGGTAACCGTTCCAAATATCTTTCTGAATCCCCTAAAATCAGCTATCATTAAATGCTAATAATAATTATTAATTTCTCTCTCTCTCTCTCTCTCTTGACGTTTATGTTTTCAAAATTGTTTAGAAATCTATTTAAACACACTTCACACCATTTAAACTCTTTTACCTTCACTTTCATTTTCTCTCAAACTTACTGATTTCAGCGTTCTTACTTTCTCAAGAAAAACCCCTTTCAATCTTTTTCACAAAAACCTTCGTGTGAACATGGCTTCTTCCAGCATTCCTACTTCAGGTTCCCAGAAAATAGGTTCATCTGAACAATATGAAGAACCCCACAGAACGCTTCTAACTCCAATCAAAAACCTAGAGGTTCTGTCAGAATTGATCGTAGATTTCAACAGCCTTCAAGAGAATGGGTTCAATCTCTTTGAAGAGGTTAAAGCTCAAGGATGGGAAAAGTATTTTGACCGTCTGGTGGGTCCAACATTTCCTATTCTGGTAAAGGAATTTTGGATTCACGCTTCTTCTTCAAATCATCAAGTTACGTCTTACATCATGGGGAAGAAGATTGTTATTACTGAAGACCTGATTGCAAGACTCATAGGCTACAGTGGTGGTGGTGTTCGTTGCATTGACATGGCAGAAAGGTATGTTGATGCTGCCCTAATTGCAAGGGAAATCTTCACTCTGGGGCTTCCCTCCAACAAGATAAGGGATTTGAAAGACAAACACAGAATTTGGGCCAAGATCATTCTGGGGTGCATCAATCACAGGAAGCCTACCAGCTCTCCTGATTATATTAATATTGATCAGCAATTTCTGATCTATTTCATCTCTCAGAAGGTCAAGATAAATCTGGCTCATCTGCTGTTTAATCATCTCAGAACAAGTGTCAAGGAAACAAGAGAAGAAGAGCGAACAAATAGGGATTGGATACCCCTTGGAAGACTGATATCAGATATTCTAACAGAGAATAAGCTGATTGATCATCTTACAGAGGCTCAAGAAATCAGCTCTTTGGAAGCTACTGTGGGCAAACAGCTGAATGCTAAGAATCTGAAGAAGATGAAGTTGATTGAGAACATTAAGAAGGAACCTAGCGTCACTCCTTTTGCTGCAATCTCCAGTAGAAGAGTCCCTCTGGAAAACTTCCCTATGTTCTCAGAGATTGATTCTAAACCAGACATAATTCTCAGATATCTGGATGCTTGCAAGGCTGATGGTACAACACCAAATCTGAATATTCAAGATCTTCAGCAGAAGGCTCCAGAAGTGGTGCTGAAGAAAACCAAGAAAAGGAAAGTTGCAGCAGAAGGATCCTCCCAGCAGACTCCTCAAAAGAGAGGTAATCTTTCTTCTGTAACTGTTTTAGATTCAATTGATGTATCAACATCCATCCCAATTCCAACTCCATCTGAAAACCCCACACCTCAAACTTTTGATGATTTTGACCTTGACTTTGACCCCTCTGAATCATTAACTCTAAGAAGATCTCGCTCCCAACCTCAAAATTCAAACATTGTTGAAACCCAACAAGAACTTGAAAAAGTTCTTTCTGATATAGACCAACATACATCTACTCTCATTCCAGAAAATCCAAATCCTGAAACTACCACAGAACCACAACCAGAAATTCCCATTTCACCACAACCAGAAACTCCACTTTCTCCAGAACCAGAAATCCCACTACCTTCATCTCCTCAACCAGAAATTAATCCACATTATCCACAACCTGAACCATCTCACCCAGAAGTTCAAACTTCTGAGGCTCAACCCTCTGAATCCCCTGAACCAGAACCTCTGGCCATTCATTTTCCCTGTGGCACCATTGTGAATTTTCCACAACTTCCCTCTTCACCAGAATTAACTCCACCAAATTCCCCATCAAGTCCAATCATAATTCCTGACTCTCCCACTCCCTCACCAAAGAACAATCAAGAAGACAACATCAAGACTGTCATTGACTTAACAGTTTTTGAACGTCTTGCTGCAATAAACCACAAAACAGCTATCCCTAAACTGAAACATCCAGATGTTGGTACCAGCATATTAAACTTTGAAACAGAAGTACAGAAGTGGATCACTTCTCTGAAACAAGCTAGTCTTGAGCTGGTTGATCCTGCTGCATCAGACTACCTTTGGACAAAGTTCGGAAGATGGGTATGCTCTGAAACCTTTAAGCTGCAAGAACAGAGCTACGGACAAGCTCAACAGAACTTCAGCAATCTGTTGAAAGAAATTGAAGGTCCAATTCTGAGCAAGTTGCTTAAAAAAGAAGTTCTCCCTCTGGACAATGCTCCTTGGTCTGAACACCGTCCAACATCCAAAGTTCAATCTGATACTCAAGATCTGATGATTCCTACTGAAGCACTAGTTCAAGAAGAAGATATTGCAGAAAGCTCTGAGAAGCATCCTGTTTCTGAAGATCCTCAAGCTTCCTCCATTGACAGGCAGACTCTTGAAGACTTGAAAAGATCTGATATGCTGATGAATGAAAGAATGGATAAACAGGACAGCAAAATTGATGCAATAGCAAGCATGTTAACTCAGCAATAGGAAACAAACACCCAAATCAAGAGCATGTTGGATGCTTTGTTCACACGACTTCCTCCTCCTTCTTAGAATTTCCTTGTTTTTATAACTTGTTTATCTGTAATATTTTTACAATGTTCTGAACTTATCATTGCTTCTGTTTTCAATATAAATGCATGTTTGACTCTGATTATTTATGCTTTTTGATAACTGACAAAAAGGGGGAGAAAGAATGATATTTTTCAATAACAGATTACTGAGACATAAGTCTCAAACATTCTGACATTCTGATCTATTTGAATTTCTTTCTTCTGAAAAGCTTGAACAGGTACAAAATTCTGACGAAAGATACAGTAAAGTTTTGATGCTCAAAGACTCACTGAATTAAAGGGAAGTAATCAACTCAGGGGGAGTTTTCTCCTCTTAGCTCTGATACCTTTTATTCTTTATTTTTAATTGAAAAAAATCTGGTTTTTGTCATCATCAAAAAGGGGGAGATTGTTAGAACATAGTTTGATTCTACAACCCTTGATTAGAGTTTTGATGATAACAAAATACAAGAATAAATAAATTCAAAGATATATATATATATATATATATATATATATATATATATATATATATATATATATATATATATATATATATATATATATAGAACAAATATGCTACTTAAAATTATGTTTTGTATTTACAAAAGTTCTGATGGAATCAGCATCAGAAGTTTCAGAAGATAAGTAATACGTCAGCATCAGAAGATCAATAACATATGCTACACGCTAAAGCTACCAGATCATACGTTGAAGCTTGATGACCAGAATTTGTGCATCAACATATACACTCTGACTCTGATCAAAGATCTTTTCCAAGTCATCAGCACTCAGAAGCGTTAGCATCAGTTAAAGCAAAGAACACTCTGATTACCATAAGCAGAGAACACTCTGAAGCGTTACAAAGCATTCAAGACAGATTAATTACCAACGACTTTATTCAAGACAAGATCTTCTCAAAAAGGAAAGAACGTTATTAACATTGAAAGTGCTTTATGGACAACAACGTATCTTTGCCTTGGCTATATAAACAAGTCTTTGTGAGAAAAGAAAAGGCTAATAATCTTCACGCACGCACTCATACAATTTGCTAAGTCTTCAAACCACGCTCATTCAAACGTATTAGCAATCCAGTTTCATTCTAAGCTTAAATTTGTGTATTATCACAGTTGTGGTATCTTGTTTTATTAGAAAACATCAAACACATTATTGTTCAATTATTTGTAAAGAAATTTCCTTGAGATAAACCGGTTTGTGGTTATACTCAAGAAGGCTTTAATAGTTGTTAAAGTAGTTGTTGTATCCCTTTGAATATAGTGGATTAAGACCTCGTTGGAGAGAGGCGAAATCACCTTGACGGGTGGACTGGAGTAGTTTGAGATCAAACGAACCAGGATAAAAATACAGTGTTGTTTAAGCTTTTGATTTAAGTTTTACAATTCAATCCCCCTTCTTGTGTTTTTCACATCTTCAAAATGGACCAAAGTGCCTCGGGTTAGGCACATGGCTTAAAAGTCATTATCAAAATATTACAGACAACAAGTTCTTGAATTGACGGAAAAGTAATAACAAGTAGATTACTCCTCAATGAAGGAGATGGGTACAAATTCCTTTGTATGCCAATTCTTCAGCTCCGTTGTTGTTGGGTATACCCACTCCTCAAATGCAGTTCCTTCTTCAGAATCACTCACGGCGTTGACTTCGTGGCTTCCAATGTGAAGAGGTGGCTTTCCAGCACGAGCACACCTTATTTCCTTTTGAGCTTTGATGGTGAAGCCCAAACCAAATTTGTCTGCTTTAAAAGGAATATCGAGGAGTTGCCCCCAAGTATCATAGTTTCCTTCTTCCATTGCCGCACGGGCATCCTTGACTGAAACCATTTTTGGCATGGCCTTAACAGCTTTGGACTCATCAGAAGAACATTTAGTAGAAGAAACCATAGGTGGTACAACTTCAAAGGCTTGACATGGGTTTCAATGAATTCTCCGTCCATCTCTATGTACTTGAAAGAGTTAAGGTGGCTTACTATAAATTCTTCTTCCCCACAGACAATGACTATTTTGCTTTTAACTGGATATTTGAGTTTCTGATGGAGGGTTGAGGTCACTTCCCCAGACTTATGAATCCATGGGCGACCTAACAGACAAGAATAGGCCAGACGAATATCTATAATATAGAAGGTGGAGTTGAAGGTTTGGGAGCTCACTTTGATTGGAAGATCTACTTCCCCATGAACAGTCCTCTTTGATCCATCAAACACGCTTATGATGATATCACTTGGTTTCAAGATCAAATCTTCACAGTCGAGACGGTCTAATTCCCCCTTGGGTAATACATTCAGGGAAGAGCCAGTGTCGACTAGCACATGTGCTAAGGTAGTCCCTTTGCACTCGATAGAATTATGTAAAGCTTTATTGTGATTCTTCCCGAGAGGTGTTAAGTCAGTATTTGAAAATCCTAAGCCATTATTAGTTGTCAGGCTAGCCACGTAATTCTCAAATTGGTTTGTTATTGTCTCATGGGGGACATGAGCCTTTTTCAAGAACTTGATTAATGTCCGAGCATAGGCATCGGAGCAAAGAAGTAATGACAACATTAAAATATTAGAGGGGGGTTTCCCCAATTGTTCTATAATTTTGAAGTCGCTTCTGTTGATGATATTCAAAATCTCGTCCATTTGACAGGTGGAGGGCTCTTCATCAGCTACATCTTTGGAAGGTACCTCAATCATATCAGGCTCAACAACCTTTCCCTTCCCTCTGGTATCTGTATTTGGCTTGGAAGCAGTAATATGGATGGGCATTTTTGTAACTACTGGAGGTGAGATATTGGGTGAGAATATTCTCCCAGTTCTAGTAACTTTTCTTGAGCCAGCTATATTGCCAATATCTTCATCTTTTTCTTCTTTGATCCAGGCATCTTGTTTAATCCCATGATAGAACACTTCAGCACCATAATTCCATGGTACCGCATTATTTGAAGAGTAGGGAATTGGTCCAGGATTGGTAATTATTAAGGGAGCAATAGTGGGTTCATTTGAAATCTTAATAGGACCTTTGGAGGTGATCCTAATAGGTTTGTTGGATATGGTAATAATGGTGAGGTCTTCGCATTTGTTAACCAAACTCTTGGCAGGCGGTGTCTTTTCGAAAATAATTTTTTGGCTATCCATCAGGCGCTGTATACCTTTCTTCATCCTTTCACAACCGTTGTATTGTTTCGTACAGCACACACAGTCTTTTTTACAGCCAGGGAAAATCCCAACTTTCAACAGATTGTTCTTGATTATATTCAGCGGAGTAGTCAAATCTTCAACGGAAGCAATGAAAATTGTATCTTCAACAGCATTAACACCTTTGTCATGCTTCGGCATTGGAGCGGTAATTACATTCGGCATTGGAGGAGGATCAAATTCAATGGTCTTGTTGTCAATTAAATCCTGGATCTTATTTTTCAAGGCCCAACACTGATCAGTCTCGTGCCCGGGGCTGTTTGAGTGGTAAGCACACTTTGCATTCAGATTATATTTTGGTGACGAGGTGTCAGGGTTGGCGGGAGGATCACGCAATGTCACTAAATTAGTCTTGAGCAGATGTTAAAGGGCTTGAGATAGTGACATGCCTAACCTCGCAAACTGTCTTCTTGGAGCTTCAAAACGTTGATGATTTGTAGATGGTCTTGGAGTAGGAGTTGGATTGGAGATTCAGATAGCATTGACAGACAAATGATTACTCTTCTTGGCATGGGCCTTTTCCCCATACACAACATTAACTTCTTTCTTTTCAGCAAAAGGTTTCTTGACAGGATTGGGAGTGGAGGTGGATGCCACAAAGATCTTCCCACTTTTAATGCCACTTTCAACTCTTTCACCGGTTAAGATTAATTCGGTGAAACCAGAAGAAGAGCAGCCGACCAATAGATGAAAGAAAGGACTAGATAAAGTGCCCATGAACATGTCAATGTGTTCCCTATGAGTCAAGGGAGGTTAGACCCTACTAGCAAGTCTATCCACTTTTGTGCATACTCTTTAAATCCCTTATTCTTCCTCATGGTCAGTTCTTGCAATTGAACCCTTGTCGGTGCCAAGTCGGCATTATACTGATATTGATGGTAGAAGGCAGTAGCTAGACCCTCCCAAGTATTGATATGAGAACCATCCAACTGATAAAACCATTCGAGTTGTGTTCCAGCCAGACTCTCTTGGAAAAAGTGAACCCAAAGCTTTTTATCAGCAGTGTGCGGTTGTATCTTGCGCACATAAGATTTCAAATGGAGCTTTGGAAAAGAAACCCCATCGTATTTTGCAAAGGTTGGTATTTTGAATTTGTGGGGGATGACTACCCCAGAGATTAAGCCCAAATCGTCAAAATTTAAACCGGGGACGGCTTGGATTTCAACAGCTTTCAACTTGTCTTCTAACTGCTTGTATTTGATGTCTGCGGGTGGATACTATTCGTTGAAATAATCATCATCAGATTCTTGATCATTGCCATATTCATCCTGAGTACTCTTGACCTCGCCAACCTGGTTCTCATCCTCTTTAGATGAGTCTTCTCCTATTGGTATTTGACGGATTGTCTCCTTGAACCTTCTACCCATGTTGAGTAGAGCTTTCTTCTTTAGCTTCTTCTTAGAGGCCAACAAAGCCATCATATCTTGCTGCCCTTTGGCCGGGGCGAGTAAAGCTTCCTGAAACTGAGAATTCTGGGTTTGGGGTTCCGTCAAAGTTTTCTCTAGATCAATCTTGCTGAAATAAACAGCGGAGATATAAGGAAACTTGTTATGCGATAACCTGTCATGTTATGATGCATGGAATATGTATATGCAAATGACTTCAAGGATTAATGAAATTTAAATTTGTCTAGACAAAAGAATGAACAAACGTTAACTTTCATTTAGTCAAAACAAGAAAGATTACATTATGCCCCTTGGGATTATAAAATAGCTTTCTATGATAAAAAGACCGAACGCATCCTCTTTGGCGCGAGATAAATGTTCACATTCTGATCTTCTTGTAGCTGTTTCGTAAGCTCCAAGACCCTCTTCTCACTAGCATAGAACTGAGCCTCAAAAGTATCTCGTTCTTCCTTCACTTGGATCCAACCCTTTTGTAAATCTTCGAGAGATGTAGGAATGTCAAGATGGAGGATAGTGTAGGAAACATCTTCTTCGTCCACAAGCTCCATGATGATTGGTAAAATGGAAGGATAAGGCATTACAAGTGTCTGAGCACGATACCGTACCCACCTGAGGTAAGGCTCGAGAGGGATAGAGTTTTTGTGTCCCAAAGTCCTATTGTCCACCCTGTTTATCATTCTCCAAGCTCGTGTAAATCTCTGGCGGTAATATTGGTCTTCTTTGTCATAGTCAAACACCAGACCTTGAATGAACATTTCATGAGGACTGTCTCTTCGGGAATACCCAAACTGTCTAAGAGCTAAACAAGGATTGTAGGTGATACCTCTCCTAATACCAAGCAAAGGGATGTTAGGGTATTCCCCACAACGGTCAATGATGGGGACATCTTCCAAGGATATTGAACACCAACGGATGTCAGCATGGGTGAGGGACATTATCCTTTGAGACCATGTCAATCTTTGCTCTTTCTTCAGTACTGATTGAGGTAGGTGTGAAGCGAACCATTTGGCGAGTAAGGGAATACAAAACAAGAGAGTACCTCTTTTCTTCATGGTGTGGGTATGAAGGCAATGCAAGATGTCTCCGAATAAGGTAGGTACGGGATTGCTAGAGAGAAAGACTTTGATGGAATTAACATCTATGAATTGGTCCGAGTTGGGGAACAAAACCAAACCATAAATGAGGAGAGCCAGGACGTCTTCAAAAGCTTGGAAATCCATGTCGTCCCAGAATGAACGAGCCTTCTCCAATAGAAACTTGGGTAGGAAACCTTTGACCCCACTTCTTGTCTCCCAATTGGCTATGACGTCAGCTCTTTTCAGATGCAAAGCTTTGGCGATGACTTCAGGCTTTGGAATCCCTTCTAGGCCGGTGAACAGTATCCGATCAAGAATGGGCACCCCTAAGATTAGAGAGAACTCTTCCAGTGTAGGTACCAACTGATAGTCCGGGAAAGTGAAACAATGATATACGGGATCAAAGAACTGGAACAGTACACACATCATCTCTTCTTGGAAACTGGATGTAGTCAAACTGAGAAGTCGACCATATTTCTTGGTAAAAGGAGAATCCCCGAGCACTCTTTAGGCTAACTCTTAAAGTTGAGGTTGTGCTTTTACAAAGCTGATTCGGATGGTGTTTCTTCGGCCGGAATTCATGATCTATAAAACAAAAACAAAGATAAATTTCTAAATCCTTGAAATGGTTAGTGAGTATGCGTATGATGCTTTATGACATTTATGATGTTATGTACAAGTAAGTATATACACACAAAGCAAACAAATCCCTATGTTTTAGGATTGCATGAAGTCTTATAGGCAAGTATCCTCTTGAAGTTTAGTTGGCTTAACCTGTCCTAGTAATAGTGATCGGGTTCTAAAGGATCTCAATATCACCGACCTTTCTTTTAGGCGTTGTCTCAGCACAATCAATCTTTTCTTGCGGCCGAGATATCCCAAAAGTCCAGCCTCATTGAGTGTAGTATCGAGTATCAACCAATTTTTAGCTCTACACCGAAACTGGTTATCTCACTACGTCCTAATGGCCAAGTTTGTTCAATTAGGGTTCTAAGGTCAGTTAGTGCTTCATGACGCCACTCAGTGGCCCCGTATTCTCCTCGATTCACCACGAGGGATACCGGTACCCACAAATGCGTCACACTAACGTAGCCATTGCTTCAACCATATCGGTCTACGTCGTACATTTTCCACAATCTATTGCTACTTACCTAAAAAGGTGTCCCAGATCCGGGTGGAGGATTAAAGCAAGCCCAAATAGAGAACCATAATGTAAGGTATACAAATCAAACAAAGAAAGCAAATAAATGTGATCTAACCCTAAGGTAACCCCACTTTTTAATTGACTCCCCAGCAGAGTCACCAGTTCTATGATGCGGTGGGAGAACTGACTTGATTGTTTTTCATTTTGTATTCGCAAATGTTGCGGTTTAGAAAGAGTCTCCACCGACTTTTCTTTTATCTAATAAGGAAAGGTGAAAAAGCACAGGAAAGACCTTTAGATATGTTTTCTTTAGTTTGGGGGGTAGATTATGAAAAGGGAAGGTATTAGCACCCTTTTCATCCATGGTTTTCCATGGGCTCTTAGTTACTTGCTAGATCACTTACTTTTGTTTGAATGTGTGCTTTGTGATGTGGGTTTTTGAAAGTATTTTGAAAAGGTTCCATCGTTTAGGCAAACTTTTGTAATGATTCTCGTTTGTAAGAATGCATACAAAGGTGTTGAGCTTTTGAAAATATTTCACGTTTGAAAAGAGTTTTGAAAGTGTTTTGAAAGTGTATGTGATTGTTTGTGAAAATGGCAAGGATGTTTGTTTTGAAATTGAGCAAGCAACTAGGAGAAATCTACCTACTTAAAAGGTCTTAGGTGTTCTTTTTCCTCCTTATTTAGACGTTGTTATCTTACCATTGTTTTGGTAAGAAGCCCCATCGTTGGATGTGAAGGGACGGGCATGGGTCATCGTATAACCATGATAGCAATGTTGTGAGATGATTTAGCATTTTTCTTTAGGGACTAAGATAATTTTTGAAAGGCAACTTTTATAGCGTCATCGAGGGACTATGATCTTGTATTTTTGTTTATGCTAAGACATCCCACATGCATAACATGATAATTTTTGTAAGGAAACAAGTGGAATCACCCTAGGGGTGCTAGTGTGCAAGTGTATTTGATTGCATGCATAATTTTGTCTTGAATTAGGGTTTTCTAACATTGGTTTTAGTCTTGCCATACACGCCCTAATTACTAACAATATATGAAAGCAATAAAAGTGCAGAAATGTAAAGTCCTACGCTATTACAATATTTAGGGGGATGGGGTGTACAAATTTCAAATGGGGATTGCAAATTAAATCCTAAGTTACTATTACAACCATATTGAAATAGATAAGAATGTACAGGAAATGTAAAATGCTTATTTATTTAAGAAAAGAAATAAGTTTTGTTTAAGAAAATATTTTTTTTCTTTTTATGTTAAAAGAAATAAAATATGATATATGAATATGAAATATTTTTGGTGTTTTTTGGTTAATGATAAAATAAAGTGATGGTAAAAAAAAAATAACAAGGAGAAGAAAGACAGAATCAGCGCAAATGCTGAAAAGAAGAGGTCAGAAGCTCTGACTCTAGCATGCTGCACAAACAGAAACAACGTTAACATAAACAGGGAAAGTCAGAAGTTCTGATTCTGACGTGCTGCACAAACAGAAACACGTTAGTAAAAATATGGAAGTTCAAAAGTTCTGGATCTTCTGAGAATTCAAAAGTTTTCAGAAGTTTTGATGCAACTGACAGAACTTTGCCTCTCTCCTCCATGCTAGTCAGAACATCTGCAACTTAGTCATTTTTTAATAGAACAGAAGTTGCACATATAACAGTTATGACAAGTTTCAAGAAATATCAGAAACACAAATCAGAAGCAACATGAATTTGCTAATCCTAATTCTGAGTCCTAATTTATTTATGAAACTATGAACTGGAATTCCCTCTATTTAGGCAGGCAGATGCATGAAATCTCAGAATATGTACATCATCAGAATCAGAATATCTACATTGTGTTAAATATGCAGGATCTGACAATGCCTAAATAATATGATTAGAGTCAGCAGAAACTTACCTTGCAGTTGAAAAATACTCTGGGAGCTGGAATCTGGTTCTGACCACTTGTGGTGTTCTGAACAACTTCCTCACATTTTCAGCAGGTTGGAAACTTTCAACTTGGGTTGTAAATGATTAGAAAATTATGGAACAAACAAAGGACAAAGTTCTGACTTTTTGAGTTGGACGTTGTTGTACCCCAAAATTTGCCCTCCCATATTCTTCAAGATTTGCCAAGGTCAAGGTTCAAAATCTCCCAAGGGTTGCACAGTCCAATTGCCTCCTAACATTCAAAATTAGGGTTTTGGTTCTGTCAAAGAAATTGAAGTTTCCAAGGGTCCAAACAAGTCCCACATGCCTACAAACATGGTCAAGCATCCACATGTCAAGTTTCAAGACTCACAGCACAAAATTGCACAGTCAAAAACCTTAATTGCTCAACAGTCAACTGTAGGGGCAAAATGGACATTTGACAGTCAAAAGTCAAAAATTTTGGTCATCATCTTATTTTGAAGCCACAAACATCATTTGATCAATTCTTGATCATGATTCTCAAAGCATGGCTCAAAAAGTCTCAAGATGCAAAAGTTTCTATTTTTGGATAGTTGAAAACGTCAACTGCAAATTGACCAGGGCATAACTTCCACATGGTTTATCAGAAAAATTCCATCCAAAGCTCATTTTGAAGAGAATGACATTTCCTACAACTCCTCTTCACACTTCAAGTCCAAGAAATGCTCTCACAAAAAGTTATCAATCCCAACATTATAGGTCATTTTCAAAAGTCAACAAAAAGGCACTTTAAGTAAAAGACCATAACTTGAGATTGGTAAATAAAAATGACATGGGACCAAAGGCATTGGTTAGAGGACTTCAAGACCTTTCCAAAATGTCCGAGAACATGATCAAAGCGTAAACATTGAGCAAGATATGCCTTGTGGAAGTTGGGACATTTTTAGGAATTTTGAAAAGTCAACTTTGCTTCAAATGCCTCAGAAATGCTAATGGGCCTCAATTTCTTCCATGAATCATTACCCAAAAGCTATGCACGACCCATTGACATCCAAGGGAGTTATTTCATCATTTTTTATTAATTATTTGAATTTTTATTATTATTAATTCACTTAATTAAAATTAAATATGACAAAAATATCAAATGCCACCTTTCAAATCTTTTTATGCAGCATTTTCATCCATCATGACCTCAAGATTTCGTGCACAATCAAAAAGGAAAGATTCTATGCAAATAGGCAAATTCCATGGCAAGAAAAGATTGAAAAAGATCATGAAAATCAAATATTGAAAATCATTGAATACAAGGCTTTGGGCTTGATTTTTCTGACCTAATGCATTCACACATATATACACATTATAAACCTAATCCTAACAACAAGAAAGTTGCGCTGGGAAGAGAGAAGAACATTGCAATTTTTGACTAAAAATTTGGAAACTGAAAACTGAATTGCAAGGTGTTTCAAGGCCTGAAAAGTGTGCCAATACGTTGCTGGACTACCTAGGAAGCATTTCCAATTGAAATCAAGTCTCCATACATCCAAAATTGGTAGAACCACGTTGCCCTGTTCATGAAAATTTTCTTAATCGTATTTGAATTTGCATACCTTTTCCATACGTTTTAAGCATTGATTTATACTAACATGAGTGTTCTAAAGTTGTTGGCATTCTTTGATTGAATTTTTAAGCCCTGTACACGAATCCACCATGAAAGCTTCCTAGGGTTTTAGAGGTTTGAAATTGGGGTTTCTTTCCTGTGAAAAAATTGGACCATAAGACCAGCACCATTGGAATCGTGACCACAAGACGGATTGAACCCACACCCCGCGCCCAATTTATCCTTGCCCATTGCTTAATCGCTATTTTTCCTGGTCTTGTTTAGTGGGGGTTTAAAACCCCCGCTATTTGCTTTTATTTGCAGGTACAAAACGAGGAAGAAGCCTGCGTGTCATAGCATGATTGGGACATTCAAATTTTCAGCGCGTTTTTTGTGTTGAATATCATTAACCTTTATTTCTTATTATAATATTTAATGTCCAGAATTATTACAAACGCGTTGAATGGCATAGTGGTTGGGAATGTGATTGGCAAGCCTTGGGACCTGGGTTCAATTCCCAGGTCCTCTTATACATTTCATATTTTGTTCATTTACATGTTCCAGCGTAGCGCCTCTCTCCAAGGACCATCATGTGTCCTCACCATCTGGCTTGCCATGCGCCCAGAGGCTCCATCCAATGGCCAGGACGTGCAGTTCCACATACGCATCAGTCAAACGCTCCTCACATGATCACTAAAAGTCAAAAGGGCCTTGCATTTCAATGGGCCTAATTGCTGCAAATTAACCTCCAAAAAAGGCCAACACCCCTAGGGTTTGCATTTTCTTTTTCCTTTTTCTTTCTTCTTTTTTTATTTTAATTGTCTTTCTTTTGTTTTATTTAATTCACAAAAATATAATTTTCACAATAATAAAATCAGAAAAGTCAAAAATAAAATATGTTCATTTAATTTTTAATTTATGAATAGTTTTCTTTTGTAAATAAATTCCAATAATCAATTTAGTTTAATTTTAGGTTTAACTTTAACGTTTTCTTAAATAACTAAAACACATAAAAATTAGGTTTTTTAGCATTTTTACTTTTTTCTCAATAATTAAATTTTTCTTCTTATTATTATTAACTATTAATTAATTTTGTAAATAAACATGTAAATAAATTAATTAACTAGTAAATTAGGTTAACTTTAATATTTTCATCAATAATTAAAATAATCTAGATTTAGGGTTTCCTTTTAATTCTTGTTCTTTATTTCATTAAATACCAAAAACATAAAAAACATTTCTTTTAGCTTTCTAATTTCATTTAATCTCTTTAAAGGGTCCAACGCCCTCGAACATTCGATTCTAATTTCTTTTCGCACATTTATTCTTATTTTTCCTTTGTGAATATTATGTAATTGCTCAAGCCTTGTAATAGTAATTAGGAATTTATTTATTTTCCGCATTTTTTATTAAAACGGGTCTTTGTTAATTTGGCGATGTATAGACCCGCGCCTTGTAATAGCGTAGGATTTTACTTTCCGCACTTTAATTTCCGCACTTTTAAACTGCTAAACTTTGCATGAAAGAATGTATGGCCTAAATTAAAAATAAGCGTAGATCACCATGATGCATGTACAAGATAAAACATAACATGAAAATAATACACAAATTCACACACCACTCTTAGGGTACGCCTCACTGTTGCCTTGCCCTCGAAACGTGGTCGTCGAGTATAGGACGTCTTAGTGAGTCCTTATGTTCCATTGATCTAGTTGCCTCGAAACGGTTGCCTCGAAACAAGTTGCCTCGGAATAGTTGCCTCGGAATAAAAAGATCAATGGCATAAGGGTAGCTTCTAAGGTGTCTTACTATTGCTCGGTGACCACACTGTCTCTAAACTCGAATTGACTCGAATACCTCCAACGGTGGTGCTACCTACCTCTCAATGGTGGGATGGCACTACCTTAAGGACTTCTACACAGCTTAATTCCTTAGGGTAGGTAGATGACTCATGGATACTTACTCTCTAAAAAACCAAATCAAAAATCTTTTCACACTGACACTTTCAAAACAAATTTTTCAAACACTCTTGAGGACAGATACAGGAGTTATTCAGAAATCTTTCAAAGAAACTTTTTCAAAGCCACTCACTCTGAAAAGCAAACACTTTTGAAAACACAAATGAGCAAGTACCTAAGAGCCCATGGATAACCATGGATAGAAAGGGTGCTAACACCTTCCCTTTCTATAATCTACCTCCCGAACCGAGAAACTATCTCATAAGGAATTTTGTTGTGCTTTTGTCCTGTCCATGTTGGAGAAAATAAAAGACGGTGGCGACTCTTGCTTACCGCGACATTTCGCGAACCAGCTTTAAACAGTCAGTTCCAGATCCACCGATCACAGACGTTGATGGAGAATGTGTTACTGTTTGATTACAGAATTGTGGATGGTTTTTGAATGTATATTAGGAACTGTATGGGTGGTTTTGGTTAGGAAACAACTTGAGAAAAAATGGAGTTTTAATGCAAGAATCAAATGCTAAGGTTTTATTTTTTTGTGTTTGCAATCTTTTTGGCCTCTTAGAATTTTTGCAGGGGGTTTAAGGCTTTTCTTTCTCAAATTCTATACTTCTTTCTCAAATTTTTCGACCTCTTTTTAATGGAAAAAGGTGTTCTATTTATAGGCAAAGGTTTTGCAGTTTGGAGAGGTTAAGTGGCACCAACATCATACGTCAGATGCTGACTTACTCTTGAAGTAAGCTTAAACAAGTGGGGTTCAATGCACCAAGTAGGATGGTTAACAGTGCTTAAGCTGGATTTGTCAGCATGAATTAAGGAAAAGTAGAAATAGCGCATAGGCCTAGCATACTTTTGCATAACAGTTTGTCTTCCCAAGACAGTAGGGGTATATGTGGGTGAAATCCTTTGGATAACAAGTCACAAGGGGTTGTGAGCATTAAATGATGATGAGATTTATCAAATCAGAAATCCTACCATGTGAAACTCTGCATCCTTGCTTGACTCTGGATTAGAAGTTTTTCTTCAGCGTAGCGTCTAATCTTCTGATCCTCTTATCTTCTGGCTCCAGCATGTTCTGAAGGAACTTTCCGACTTTCTAGAAAGCCTGCAACACGCTTCTTAACCTTCTTTGAATTACCCTGGAAAACTCTGACTGAAGCTTTTGTGAAAACTTGCCCAGAAGTTCTGACCAAACTCTGCCTTGAGAATGTCCAGAATTTGCTGAATGTTATGGTGATAATCTGGTCAAAAGTTCTGAAATTGTCATAATTCTTATACACTTATAAAAATTCCAAGTATTTAGAAATTTGACTTTTGAATTTCTTGACGAAACAAACTTCATGTTCTAACATGTCTTGATGAAATATGATCTTTGAGATTTGATTTTGATCCAAAAGTCAAAGTTAGACTTCTCAGTATGCAAATGACCATTTTGCCCTTGTGAATGACTTGCTTGGAAAAATTAATAATGCAAGGCCTTGAAACTTGATAGAAGCAAACCTGGGATCCAGGGTGATCCCTTGTGAAATGAGAGGGCAAATTTTGGGGTACAACAACGTCAAATTGGCATCTGAAAAACCCAACCCATTGTCAGCAGTCAAATTGACCACATAATCTCTGAATTGGTCGGCGGAGGTTTCTCGCGGCACATGCGCAGTCTTGAGAAATAAAATCAAAGACTTTGCATGGGCCTCAGAACATAATAGCAGAGACAACATTGATATCTTCGAAGGGGTCTGCCCCAGTTGTTCGGCCACATCGTAGTCGCTTTTCTTTATTATTTTTAAAGTTTCCTCCATTTCTTGCTTAGAGGATTCCAAAACAACTTTTCTAGGTGCCTTCGTCTGGGCAGGCTCACCTAAAGCTTCTTTGCCCTGAGTCCCAGATGACTCATCGACAAGGGTAACAACTGGAGTAAGGATGCGAGTAGTAGCAGAAGTATTAACAGGAACAACATATGGAATAACAATAGGCTTAGCAACAGTCTTCAGGGAGATCTCGGGAGAGAAAACCCTTCCATTTCGGGTAACTTTGCTGGTCCCGACAATGTTACTGATATCGGGATCAGCCTCTTTAGTCTTCAAATCCTGTTTGACACCATGGTAGTAAACGTCAACATCATAATTCCAAGGAACAACTTTGTCCGAGGAGTACGGTACAGAGCGAGGAAAAGTGATTATCAATGGAGCAATTCTTGGAGAAGGTGTAATCCTAACAAGTATTTTAGAGAAGACCTTGGAAGGATTGGCGAAAATGTTTATGATAGCAACATATTCATGCAGAACAGTTGGAACCGGGGTTTTTTCGAAAAAAATTTCTCTGCTATCCATCGGGCGTTGAACACCTGCTTTCAGCAAATAACAACTAGAAGGTAGAGATAAACACATGTGGTACCCTTCACCACAGCCCGGAAATAAATCGGCTAGCAACAAATTCTTCTTGACGGTCATGAGAGGAGTGGAGACTTCATCAATAGAAGTAACAAATAGATCAGTATCAACGGCATTAACACCACAATTGTGCTTGGGCATAGGAGCAGTTATGACATTAGGCTTCTCCGAAGCATCAAACTCAATCTCCTTGGCTTCGACCAGATCCTGTATCTTATTCCTCAAAGCCCAGCAATCATTTGTATCGTGGCCTGGACTCTCAGAATGGTAAGTACATCGGGCGTTTGGGTTGTAACGAGGAGATGTGGTATTGGGATTCTTGGGAGCCTCCTTTAAGGTTGCCAAGTTAGATTTTAACAGATGGGGTAAAACCTCAGACAATGTCATATTGATCCGAGTGAACTGCCTTTGAGGTCTTTCTAACCTTGGCTGATTGTTTTGTTGTTGAGTAGTTGCATGCCTAGGTATCATTATATCCCCTACCATTGGACGGAGCTCGCTTCTGCTCTGACTTTCTTGGATTATAAATATCATTAACCTATTTCTTACCCGTGAATGGCTTCTTCCCTGTACTTTATGAGGTGTCTTTCTAGATCTTGCCGCTTTGGATCCCGTCTTCTACCCTTTCTCCAGTAAATATCAGCTCCGTAAAACCAGCTGAGGAGCTACCAATCAAGTGATTGAAGAACAGACCAGATGATAGCGTAATAAGAAACATGTCCACCAACTCCCTATCAGACAAAGGAGGTTCGACTCTCCCTGCCAAATCTCTCAACTTCTGAGCGTAGTCCTTGAAACCTTTGCTTGCACCCATGGACATACTCTGGAGTTGAGTACGGGTAGGAGAAAGTTCGGCGTTATATTGATACTGCTTATAAAAAGCAGCAGCCAGATCTTCCCAGTTGTGGACATTGACTCCCTCCAGCTGATAGAACCACTCAAGCTGAGTCCCGGACAGACTATCTTAAAAGAAATGGACCCACAAGTTCCTATCAGCAGTGTGAGGCTGGAGCTTCCTCACATAAGAACGGAGATGAAGCTTAGGGAAAGAAACCCCATCATACTTTGCAAATATCGGAGCCTTGAACTTCGATGGGATGACAACCCCTGATACCAAACCCAGCTCTTCAAAATCCAGCCCTGGTACTCTTTGGATCTCTATTGCATTCAGACAATCCTGTAACTACTTGTATCTATCCTCAGCCGGGGGATACTGTTCTTCGTTGTAATCAGTGTCATTATCAAAAACCTCCGGGCTAGGGTCCTCCTCCCTTGTCTCTCCCTATTGATTCTCCCCTTCTTTGGATGAGGAAGTCAGATCAACCGATTGCTTCAATGGTCCCTTGAATCGTCTGCCCAAGTTCAGGATACCAGCGGTCTTCTTCTTCTTCTTCTTTCTTTCTTTCAGAATAAGGGCCTTCAGATTTTCCTTCCCTTTAGCCAAAGCTACAAACATTTGCTGAAATTGGGCATTTTGTGCTTGGAGATCCTTGATACTTTGTTCAGAAGACATTTTTGCTGAAATAAATAGCGAAGAAGATGAGAAACCTGTTGTGATACCGGTTTATGAATTGATATGTATGGCACGTGTATGCAATGATTTCAAGGACTTTTGGAAATTTAAATTTTCGAACCAAAATGAAACAAAGAATTTATTAGTAGAATTCAAAATACAATTGCCTTTTAGGCGTTACAATTGAAAATTCTAAAAACTAAGGCTTCTTTCCCATGGATGTTTCCCTTTGTGCCGAGATAGACATTAAGGCTTCTTTCCTCATGAAGCTGCTTTGTGAGCTCTAAAAATTTCTTCTCCTGGGCATAGAACTGGTCCATATAAGTATCTCGCTCCTTTTTCAACTGAATCTAGGACCTTTGTAATTCTTCAAGATCGGTAGGTATATCAGGATGAAGAATCATGTAGGGAATAACCCGTTCAGTAATGGGCTCCACAATCACTGGTAAGACAGCTATGTATAGCATCATAATTTTCTGAGCACGAGCTCGTACCCATTGGAGATAACGTTCCATAGGAATGGGAGTCTTCGGCCCCAAAGTCTTGACGTTAGATCTGTTTGCCATGCCCCAGGCTCGTATGAACCTTTAGCGATACCCTTGAACATAATCCTCATAGTTAAACACAATTCCCTGGATAAGCATCTCATGAGGACCATCCCTTCGAGCGTAACCAAATTGTCGCAGAGCCAAACAAGGATTGTAAGTTATACCTCCCCTAATGCCAAGTAGTGGGACATTAGGGAACTCCCTGCAGTGGTCAATAATAGAAATATCTCCCATAGATCGGGAATACCAGAGAATATCCGCGTGAGAAAGTGACATTATCCTTTGCGACCAACCCAAACCTTCTTCATTCTTCAGCATTGACTTAGGGAGGTGAGAAATAAACCACCTCGACAATAATGGCATGCAGCACATAAGAACCCCTCTTCTATTCATGGTACGAGTGTGGAGAGCATGCAAGATATCTCCGAGCAAAGTAGGCACAGGGTTGCGAGAGAGGAAGATCTTGATAGCATTCACATCTATGAGCAAGTCTGGGTTAGGGAACAATACTAACCCATAAATTAGAAGAGACAAAACCTCCTCAAAAGCCTGAAAGTCCAAATCATCCCAAAATTAGAAGACACAAAACCTCCTCAAAAGCCTGAAAGTCCAAATCATCCTAAAACCCTTGACTTCGCTTCTTGTTTCCCAATCAGATACCACGTCGGCCCGTTTCAGATGCAAAGCTGAGGCAATGACTTCAGGCTTGGGAACCTCTTCTAAACCTGTGAAAGGTATCTGGTCAAGAACAGGTAGATCCAATAACTGAGAGAACTCTTCCATGGTATGCACCAACTGATAGTCTGGAAAGGTGAAGCAGTGGTGCTTGGGATCAAAGAACTGAAAAAGTACACCCATCATCTTTTCATCAAAGCTCAGAGTAACCAGTTTGAGAAGACGACCATATCTCTTAGTGAATGAAGAAGTTTCAGGAACCCTTGATATTAGCTCCCTGAGTTGGAGAGGTACTCTCACAAAGCTGATTCAGATAGTGTTTCTACGAGTGGAGGCCATGATCTGCAAAACAGAACAAAGATAAATTCCCTTGGTCCTTGAAATGGTTAGTGTAATAAGAATGGATGCTATGTTATGATGCATGATGTTATGTTCAAACAGAGTAAACCGCACACAAGCAAAGCACACAATAGACCTTAGGTTCAAAGGCTTGCATGAGGTTAAAGGTAAGTACCCTCTTAAAGTTTAGTTAGTTTCAAAGCTGTCTTAGAAAAGTAACTGGGTTTTAAGGATTCTCAATATCACTGATCATCCTTTATCGGGCATTGCTTCAACTCAGACAATCTTTTCTTGCAGCCAAAATATCCCGAAAGTCTGATCTCAATGAGTGTAGCATCGAGTATCAACCAATCCTCATCTTTATACTGAGTCCGACTATCTCACTACTTTCTAATTACTAAGTTTGTTCAAATAAGGTTCTAAAGTCCGTTAGTGCTTCACGACACCACGCAGTGGCCCCGTATTCTCCTAGTTTCAACACGAAGGATACTGGTACCAACCAAAGTGTCGCACCAACCCAGCCATCGCTTAAACCATATCGTTTTATGCCGTACACTCTCCACGGTCTATTTCTACTTTCCTAAAAAGATGCCCCCATATTCGGGTGTAGGATCTATAGTAACAATCCAAACAAACCTCCAAGTATAAAGCAAACAAAGCACAAAAAAGCAGTTTAATAATGAACTAACTCTAAGGTAAACCCCACTTTTTATTGATCCCCAGCAGAGTCGCCAGTTCTGTGATACGAGGGTAGAACCGATTATTTTTTGTTACTACTGGTTTTGCATTTTTTGTTTGCAAATGTACGCTAAGCAAGAGTCGCCACCGACTTTTATTTCATCCAATAAAGGAAAAGGGAAAAATAACAGAAAAAACCTTTTTCGAGATGTTTCTGAGTACGGGAGGTAGATTATAGAAAGGGAAGGTGTTAGCACCCTTTCTATCCGTGGTTTTTCACGGGCTCTTAGGTACTTGCTCATTCTTAAATTGCTTTTGTGTGTTTGTGGGTTTAAAAAAGTTTTGAAATTTGCCTTAGTGCGCCGTTTCACTTTATGGTAACCCCTGTATCAGTCCTCAAGGGTGTGATAAAGTTTTTTTAAAACTTTAGTTTGAAAAGTGTGGGTGTGAAAAAAAGTTTGTTTGAGCAAGTACCTAAAAGTTTCTACCTACTCGAAAAAGGTTGTTCGTTTTCTTATTTCCTTTAGACGGTGCTATCCTACTATTAAGGAGTAGGTAGCTCCATCGTTGGAGTTTGAGGGAAAATCGAAAGGGACAAGTACGATCATTAAAGCAATGGTTAGGGAACCTTTGTAATTACCCTAGAGTCCTAAAGATCATTCCGAGGCAATATTCAAACGGGTTATTTTTGATATTTTGGGACTGGAGAACAACTACTAAGACTCCTTATACTTCATGACCGTTTACCGAAGGCAACCGAAGTGGGGCAAACCCTAGGAGTGAGCATGTGCAAGTGTTTGTTTTTTCAATTAATTTAATCTTTGAACATTTAGGGTTTTCTACTATTTTAAATTATTGATTTATCTTTCGCATACAATCCTATTATCAATCTTCTAACAGTGTATAATGACGAAAAGTAAAATGCAAGAAATTTAAACCTAGCTATTACAAGGCCTTGGGGAAAAAACAGTAAAGGCAAATAGTAATAAACCGAAGTTAACTATTACAAACTTGAAGCAATTACATTAATTGGAAAAAGTGAATAAGTAAATGTGCGCAACAAAACTAAATACGAGGAATTAAAATTAAATTCAAAGATATTTAATTAGTGAATAAAGGAAAAATACTTTTTTTGGATTTTTTGAGAAAAAATGATTAATTTTGAAAATTAACCTAATTTCTAATTAATTTTAATTATGAAAAAAAAGATTTAAGTTATCCTAATTAACCTAATTAATTAATAGAATCAAATATTTTATGAAAAAGAAAACGTAATTCTAATTTTTGTGACTTTTGTGATTTTTTGAGATTTAATTAAAAGATTTTTAAAACAATTAAAAAAAATAAAACAAAAAAGGGTTAAAAAAATTAAAACAAAAAAATTAAGATGGGCCTGATGTTGGAAACAAATCTGGGGGTGTATGCTGAATTTGTCCAGTCCCAGAATAGTTGGTCCAAGGCTGCGCCTAATCCAGTGTTATTGGCCTTAGGAGGGTTCACCATATGCTACGCCTGTGGTGTGCTAGATCTGGACTGATGATGGATCTGGTGGATAAGGTGTTGAGGTGTATGGTAGGCGCTGGATAGTAAGGCGCATGGAATCTGCAATGAACAACTTAGAAAATAAGAAAATATTGAGACCTGGGATCGAACTCAGGTCCTTGACTTTGCACACTCGTTCCCTGTCCATCTGCGCTACCAAGATTAGTTGTACAAATAACAACACAATAATATTATATATGAAAACAAGAGTAATATTTGGAAAATTAAAAACGTGTGCCAGATTCAAACTGGCCAGTGATGGGCTACCACCTAGTTGTCTTCTCCAAAGAACTGTCGTTTTAGGCATAAAGCTTTTACCTACAGACAACTTCTATAGCTATAACCCCTGCATTTTTAAAAAATTAGCACAAGCAATATAAATCTCAGATAAGGCAATGGATAGATCGCTCGTGATATCCTGAGCACGAATTGACCCTTGATTGGGCCTAATTTATCCTGTAAGAAGAAACCCTAAAACGAAGCTCTGAACCCTAATAACGGTAGTTACTCGTACATGTACCAAAACAAACAATTAATTATGCCAATATGTTCTAAATGATTAGAAAAACATGAATGTGTAGTTAGAATTTATTTATCATGCGCATATGTTCAAAATCAAATTCAAGAAATTAAGGGTAACCCATGGTTTTGTATGGGGCGTTTCTGGGTGCTTTAACGTGTGGGAATGATCCAATTGGCTTCAGAGTACCTCCAGAAATTGACTGCAAGTCTCAGGATGCTTTGAATCTCCTTATGGACAAAAAACCCGACCTCCACTTTTTTGACAAAAATTTGAGTTTTATTCTCCCAATTCACACGGCCAATCCTTGTTCTTTTCATATGGGAATGTTATGGATATATAGTAGAGTGAATTAGGTCAACAAAACTGAACACAATCTTTGAACAATTGTGAAAAAGATTTGATTTGCATCATATATTTTTTATTTCTAAATTTGGCCAAATTATGCTATATTTGTTCCAATCATTCCTTGCACGAAAATCTTGACTTTCCAGCTGCTCATTGAATCATAATATGCTCATAAAATCAAATCTTGGATTTTATTTCATTATTCCATTATTTACATTGATTTATTTTGATTTAAATGAATAAAAAATCAAAACAAATAATAAAAATAATAAAATAATAAGTGAATAAGCTCAGGGGTCGTGGGTCCTCTTAGGAACAAGTTTCATACAAGAAAACATGGGCCCCTTTGGAAAAAAATCAATTTTGATCTATGTTGACTTTATGCACATTTCCAAAAACGGCCAACTTTAACAATGCATATCTCTCTCAATTTTGACCCTAAGAGAGTGTTCGTTGTATTTTTAGAAAGCTTAGGCTATCCTATAAACAACCATTTTGGTTTTATCTCAATTGGATCTTCCATGTTCATGTAAGGAACTTTGACCCAAAAGGTGTTTTTGTTGACTTTTGAAAAGGACCTATAATGTCTGAATTTATATCTTTTCATGAGTGCATTTCTTGAACTTGAGGGATGAAGATGAATTGTAGGGAATTGAATTCTATTCAAAATGAGCTTTGGATGAGCAATTTATGATAGAGTATGAGAAAGTTATGCCTGGTCAAAGTTTGGTTGACTTTTCCTATAGAAACCCTAATTTAGCAACTTTTGAATTTTGATGAATTAGGAGAATTCCTTGAGGAATCATGACCAATTCTTGATCAAATGATGGATATTACTTCAAAATGTTGATGTTTACCAAAAATCTTGAAGTTTGACTGTATGTGGGCCACAATTGACTTTTGACCTAGTACAGTTGATTTTCAGGCATCTGAGCAGTTGACTGAGCAAACTTCTTGTGCAAGGCATGAAATTTGACATGGATGATCTTGATGGCATATTATGGCTATGGGAACCATTTAGGACCCTTTGAACCAAACATATTGATGAGGAGTGAAACCCTAGTTTGAGGCTCATTGTCTTAGAAGGAGGATTTGTCTGGCCAATCCTTAGTCAACTTGAGCAATTGAGGATCTCTAGGAGTATGTTTGAGTAAAATGAGAGGGCAAATTTTGGGGTACAACAACTTCTTTTTATTTATCAAATCTCAAAAGTGCATAACAAATAAATTGACAAACCATATGCCATGAGCCTTAAGTAATGGGAGAAGGATGAGGCACTACATTCTTAACCTTGTTCTTCCTCTCATTAATAGACTTTAATGTGGTTCAATTCACAAATCCTTTTTCAAGGTAACAAAAAGACTCAACAAATCATATCTCTTTTTTCTTCAGGATTTTCTTTTGAAAATATTTTCATAAAAAGGACATGTTATTTTCATTCTGCGCAATACGATGCGTGAGTCTCCAAAGGTCGAGCGGAAAATGTCAACTGCTAGAAAGTGAATGTAACATTGTTCATTTGAAAATCACAAATAGAGGAATTCTTTTTTAGAATAACTATGATGCTCTGATTCCCTATTTCACGACGGGGATATGTAGGCACGAGGTTTCGAAACCGAGGCGAGTGTAATAATAAAAACTTGCTTTTTGTTTATTAACAATTCATTCATGCAGTCCCTTAGCTTGTAAGCTTTAGATATAAATACACCATTTTATTAGAACAAAAAGAGTGGATCCCGTTGAGTACAATGGACGTGGGGGGTGTTAATACCTTTCTTTTACGTAATCGACTCCCTTACCCTTCTCTTGGTCGCGAGACCATGATCTTTTCCTTTTTAGGCTTTCTTTGATGTTTTCCTTTCCCTTCCTTGGGATAAATAAATATTCGATGGCGGCTTCATTGTGTTTGATATTATTTTTCGTGGTTGTGACAATCGCCAACTACTAGAAGCTGGTAAAGAAACTCGTACAATAGTTCATAACCATTCAACATAGAAAGATGTCCATCACCATCTTGTTTAACATTTAGCAAGGTCCTTCAGAGAACTAAGGGAATACCTCACCCATTTCAACAAAGTTACCATAAAAGCCGTTCACTCTAACCAAGAAATGTTTGTAGGAGCATTTTAGAATGTCCTCAAAGCAGGGCACTTTAAAAAGTCCTTCGCCCAAAGGTCAACATCTTGATTAGAAGAGGTGGTGACAAGGGTATAATGCTATAAAAAGGGTCAGGAAAGTAATATTGAGAAAAAGGCTATTGACATAAAAGAGCGTGTTTCCAGCATTGAAGGCTCACAACACTCGCATAAGAAAAACTATACCTCGCCCATCACAGACACAAAGTCCTTTAAGTAAGGTGGAAAGGATGTGGAAGGCTTCACACCCATGAACACTTTTCATGAATAGATATGGGGAGAGGTCCTCAACTTTCATGATATCCCTACGCCTCTAGCTCCTAAAATGGTTGTTATGGGGCTTGATCCTGACAGATGGTATCAGTTTAAAATGGTTACAACAAACCACACATAACACTTATGCCAGCTCAAGAAGGAGATAAAGTGTGTGATCCAGGAGGGCCACCTTAAGAAATATGTAAAATGAGACTCCTCTGAAGGGTCATGCGGGCCAACTCTTGTGAGCATGATGATATTGGAAACCCCATAATCAGAAAGGGAAATGAACCATCCAAAGAAGATAGCGATAGGTACATACGCCATTGTGATACAGTGGGAGAACTGACTTGGGTTTTGCGTTTGTTTTCGCAAATGTTTCGGTTTAGCAAGAGTCACCATCGACTTTTTATTTTATCCTAAGGAAAGGTTAAAAAGCACAGCAAAAACCTTTGAGATGTTTTCTTGGGTTCGGGGAGTAGATTATATAAAGGGAAGGTATTAGCACCCTTTCTATCCATGGTTATCCTTGGGCTCTTAGTTATTTGCTTAGATCACTTGCCTTGCATTTTCAATTGTTTGAAATGGTGCTTTCAATTGTTTGAAATGGTGCTTTGTGTGTGATTTTGAAAGAGGTTTTGAAAAGAGGCCATTTGTTGTGGCAACCTTTGTAATGATCCATGTTTGAATGTATACAAAGGTGTATTTGTCTTTTGAAAAGTTTTTCAATGTTTTGAAAGCTTGTTTTGAAAGTTGTGTTGTGATGTGTGTTTTGAAAGTAGGCAAGGTTTTGTTTTGCAAGTTTGATCAAGTAACTAAGAGTTGTCTACCCCTAAATTTACTCAAAGATTTTCCCTATGTTTTAACCCTTTTAACAGTATTGTTCCACCATTGTATTTGGTGGACAACCTTGTGTTAGGATGTTAACGGGACAGGCACGGGTCATCGTTTAGACCATGAATGCAATGGTGCCAAGTGTCTTTGGCAACTTTTCCTTTAAGGGACTTGATCATTTTTAGGCAACTTGAGAAAGCGTCATCGAGGGACTATGATCATTTGATTTGTTTTTGTTTGGCCAAAGACACTCAACATGCAAGCATGGTCCATTTTTGAAGGGAACAAGTGGAGTAACCCTAAGGGTGCAAGTGTGATTGGTGTTGTCCATTTTCATGCTTGTTTATCTTTGAATTAGGTCAAGCTATTTGTTATTTGATTTTTGCATACAAACCCTAGGTCTATCATGGCATAATTAGAAAGCTTTTAAATGCGGAAATTTAAAGTCCTAAATTATTACAACATGATTATGGGGATGGGGGTACAAATGTTTGAATGGGGGATATTTAGCAAGAAATTTAAATCTAAACTATTACATCCATATTGAATAGACAAATAATAAATTGTACAATATTTAAACAAATATAAATGCAAAATGTATTATGCACAAAAAATGAGATTTTTTATGTATGTAAAAGTTTTCATGTTTGAAATATAAATAAAACAGAAAAAGATCAATTTGGAGTATTTTTGTGTTTTTAGGGCAAAACCCTAATTTTTAATAAATAGTAATTATTTACTAATTATATACAATATTTATGTATTTTATTTATACAAAAAATAAATAAAAGAGAAGTATATTGTAAAAAAGTATTTTTTTTGATGTCAAATATTAATAAAAATAAAAATGTATTATTTTCATATTTTTGTCCTAAATATTTAATAAAATATGTATAAGTATTTATATTATTTATTAAATATACTAAATATATACAAAAATGAAATATTAATTATTTACAAAAAAAGTATATTTTTAGAAAATGTTTCCAAAATGTAAATAAAAAATAATAACTAAAAAATATATTTTTTGTATTTTTTTCTAGGGTTTTGAAATAAAAGTATATATATATATTTATTTACATATATAAGCTAAGTAAAACAAATAAATGTCAAATAAATGCAAAAATGGATGAAAAAATATTTTTAATATTTTTTATATTTGAGCAAAAAATAAAAAGTCAGAAGAAAAAATAAAAAGTCAAAAATGAATAAAATATCACACAATGGGCCAGGGGGTGTAAATGGAAAATGAGGGTGCAAACAGCAAGCTGACTCAGGCCCAGCCCAAGCCAGTTTTGTCTTCAACCTTCAGCAACATTCAAACAGAAAAACGCGCGTTTCATTCTCCATCTGCTATCTCTTGATTCTTTGACTTTTAACAAAAACTTACAACATCAATAATGTAGAGCATCAAGTCACGATTTCAAACATATAAAAAAGTTGTTCTAACTCTCAGAAACGAGAGAGAATTTCTCCATCCCCAATTTCTGACCTAAGTTTTCTTCCATGTTCAGGTCCAAAATTCTCATAGCACACACAATATAAATGAAAAGTAACTACATGGATGGCTTCAGGGCTATGAGTAGGACATGCTTTCTTCACAAACTTAAGCCTAACTATGCCTGGATAGAGAGATAGAAGTTCAAATTTTTACATGTTCAGCTTGAGTCGTGTACAGCAATGGAGGTATCTTCAATGGAGTTTGAACTTTGGTACAACTTGCCTGAAGTCCTAGGATGCTTCCTCTATGCTCAGCTTGCTTTGAATTTCTCTGAATCGAGCTATGGAAGTTAACCTGCACAGGTGAAAAGTGAAAATGGAAAACTTGGTTAGGGGTGTTACAGTCTGTATCTAGGGCTTGGGATAGTTTATATGGATGATATAGAATGTGTTTGAAGTGGTTTTAGCCAAAGCGCACGAGTGGATTGAGCTGGCCAAATCAAACTGCAGCAGGTACCCTGTTTTGCAACAAAACTGTGATTTTGTGAATGAGAAGGGATCAAGAGTATTTTGGTCGTGCTTTAGGCTTAGTTTTGTGTATGGAAAGTGTCTACAAAGTTTTTTCTTGGATGCCTTGACAGGAGATGCAAGTTCTGGTCCTTTTGCAAAGTTTCTTCCAAGATAAGTAAGAAAATGCAAGTTTCTATACAGGCCTGTCCAATGCCCTAAACTATGCTGCACCTCTTGTTCTTGATCAGAGTGATTTGTGTACAAAATGCTAGCTTCAAAGATCTGGCCCATGCCTCTTGGATTTGTTATTTGACATAAAGTGTACCTTTTCAAAAATGGCAAACTTACTTTTTCTAATTATGGATTAATCTTGCATGTAATGACCAAATGATCAAAATAATGCTTGAACACAATGGTTTGGCATTTAATTATTGAGTGTGAAGAGGATTAGAGGCCTGTAATCTAGCTTGTGCAAGCTGACTTGAAAAATGCCAATGCATGAACATGTATTTAGTTATGAACAAAAGTGACTTTTGCCCAACTTTGCCAATTCGATTCTCCCTAACCACAAGGGTGTTTGAGAAGTTCTTGGACAATTTGGAAAGCTTGGAATGTGTACTACAATCCATCTTTGTAATGCAAATTGAAATTCCAAGTGGAAGCATGTGAAAAGTGGCCATGAAGTTGGTCAAAAATCCTGCCTAGAATAGGTCAAAAATTTTCTAAGTTAAGAATGTTTTGCATCCTTGTTCCAAAAATCATAACTTGAGCTACAAGCTTCTTTTGAGGAAACTTTGTGAATCAAAGTTGTAGATTTTGCAATGGACTACAACTTTCATGCTTTGAGTTTTTCTTGAATCCAATTGTATCTTGACGAAAAAATGGGACAAAGTTAGGAAAAAATAAGCAAATTTTATAACTTCGAAAATTTCTAAGTTATGAAATTTCTTCATTTTAAACCCTAATTTTCAATTTTGGGTTTCTTGATGAACAAGTTTCATAATTTGACATGTCTTAATGAAAAATGAATCTTGGCACTTGATTTTGACCAAAAAGTCAAAGTTTGACTTTTCAGTATACAGTCAAATTTGATCAGTTGACTAGAAAATTCATCTGTCAATCTTGTGCATTTGAGATCTTTTGAACTTGTTGAAGATGTCAAGACAATGCCATTGAGTCGTTGAGTCCATATATGAGCTTGGTTTGCCATTGGTTAGGTTAAACAGTCAAAAATTGCCTTTGTGCAGTCAAAACCCTAAAAATGACCATTTTGCCCTTTTGGTGATCTGATCAATTTTCTTGTGGAATTGTGATCCAAACTTGACCAAATGGTTCATATGAGTTCAATATGTTGATGTGGGTCAAAAATCATGAGGTTTGACTGTCAATTGGCCACAATTGACTTTCTCCCCAACACAGTTGATTTCTAGGTCAACTGTCCAATTGACTGGGCAAAGATTGGAATCAAGACTTGAAACTTGGCATGGAAAAACTTGTGAGTCCAACATGAAGCATGAAAGTCAATTTGGGCCTTTTAGGTCAAAACAACTTTGTGCAAACTCAAACCCTAATTTGGGTTAACAGTGCAAGGAGGAGTCTTGAGCAGAGCAAACCCTGATTTGATCTTGAGCTCCAAGGGTCTTGTGGTGAGAAAATATTGATGAAATGAGAGGGCAAATTTTGGGGTACAACAGCCATACTCACAATACTATTACAGGAGGATTAGCTGAGGACGGAGAGACCACCTCCGTTCAAAGAAGGTATGCCTTCCAGATATTAAACATGATAGATTCTTAACAAAGAACCCTTTCCGCATCACTTGAGGAAATAAAATGATCAAAGCTTAATCATAGGGAACACTACTGCCCTGGTCGGGGTGGAGAAAAAATTATAAGCAAATAAATACTATACAAATAGGGGATAACATCCAAAAGTGATGAACATACAAAACGGTTACAGAATCTTCAAGAAAAAGGAATATTACAAAAAAGGGACCCGTAATGAGACCTACTCTTCGTCCACCAACTGAACATCTTGGACCACCTTGAATAGGTCCATTTGAATCAAGTCGAGGTTCAGGTAAAAGAAGGTTACATGTTTTGTAGCCCTCTCAAAATACTTATCGAGGCTACCACATCTTCGTCCTTGAGAAATAAGGCATCATTCTCAAGATCTTTTATGGAACTGAGGACTCTTTAGAGCAATACCTTCAAACGTTCCCATGTAGCTGCACATCTATAGGTGGAGTTGGTTGCATGTCCTTATCATATGCAGAAGAGCATCCCTGATACGGTTATTTTATTGCTTGTCTTATCGCTTTCGTTTATTATCGTTTATTGAGTCTCCCTAATGATTGCATATCTTTTTAATCAAGTTTGAAATAAATTCATTTTCATTTTAGCATGCATAAAAATGGTTACAATTGAGTTTAATCAAGATATTTTTAGTCTATTTAATGAGTCTTTGGAATAAAAACTATATGTGTTTGATATTATTTTTCGTGGTAGTGACAATCGCCAACTACTAGAAGCTGGTAAAGAAACTCGTAAAATAGTTCATAACCATTCAACATAGAAAGATGTCCACCACCATCTTGTTTAACATTTAGCAAGGTCCTTCAGAGATCTAAGGGAATACCTCACCCATTTCAACAAAGTTACCATAAAAGTCGTTCACTCTAACCAAGAAATGTTTGTAGGAGCATTTTAGAATGTCCTCAAAGCAGGGAACTTTAAAAAGTCCTTCGCCCAAAGGTCAACATCTTCATTAGAAGAGGTGGTGACAAGGGTATAATGCTATAAAAAGGGTCAGGAAAGTAATATTGAGAAAAAGGCCATTGACATAAAAGAGCGTGTTTCCAGCATTGAAGGCTCACAACACTCGCATAAGAACAACTATACCTCGCCCATCACAGACACAAATTCCTTTAAGTAAGGTGGAAAGGATGTGGAAGGCTTCACACCTATGAACACTTTTCATGAATAGATATGGGGAGAGGTCCTCAACTTTCATGATATCCCTACGCCTCTAGCTCCTAAAATGGTTGTTATGGGGCTTGATCCTGACAAATGGTATGAGTTTAAAATGGTTACAACAAACCACACATAACACTTATGCCAGCTCAAGAAGGAGATAGAGTGTGTGATCCAGGAGGGCCACCTTAAGAAATATGTAAAATGAGACTCCTCTGAAGGGTCATGCGGGCCAACTCTTGTGAGCATGATGATATTGGAAACCCCATAATCAGAAAGGGAAATGAACCATCCAAAGAAGATGGCGATAGGTACATATGCCATACTCATAATACTATTACAGGAGGATTTGCTGAGGACGGAGAGACCACCTCCGTTTAAAGAAGGTATGCCTGCCAGATATTAAACATGATAGATTCTTAACAAAGAACCCTTTCCGCATCACTTGGGGAAATAAAATGATCAAAGCTTAATCATAGGGAACACTACTGCCCTGGTCGGGGTGGAGAAAAAATTATAAGCAAATAAATACTATACAAATAGGGGATAACGTCCAAAAGTGATGAACATACAAAACGGTTACAGAATCTTCAAGAAAAAGGAATATTACAAAAAAGGGACCCGTAATGAGACCTACTCTTCGTCCACCAACTGAACATCTTGGACCACCTTGAATAGGTCCATTTGAATCAAGTCGAGGTTCAGGTAAAAGAAGGTTACATGTTTTGTAGCTCTCTCAAAATACTTATCGAGGCTACCACATCTTCGTCCTTGAGAAATAAGGCATCATTCTCAAGATCTTTTATGGAACTGAGGACTCTTTAGAGCAATACCTTCAAACGTTCCCATGTAGCTGCACATCTATAGGTGGAGTTGGTTGCATTTCCTTATCATATGCAGAAGAGCATCCCTGATACGGTTATTTTATTGCTTGTCTTATCGCTTTCGTTTATTATCGTTTATTGAGTCTCCCTAATGATTGCATATCTTTTTAATCAAGTTTGAAATAAATTCATTTTCATTTTAGCATGCATAAAAATGGTTACAATTGAGTTTAATCAAGATATTTTTAGTCTATTTAATGAGTCTTTGGAATAAAAACTATATGTGTTTGATTCAAGTTAGGTGCAAAGAAAAATCTCAAAGTACCTTTAAAATCATGAAAAATCGAGTTTTTAAGTGTTTGATTAAAATCAATCAAATACACACTCAATTTGATTTGAATCAAAACCCATAGAGGTGAACCAAAGTTTTTCAAGACAATTTGATTGGAATCAAGCAATTTTCTATCACATCTGCCCAATTTGATTGGAATCACACTTTGCACATGATTCAAATCACATAGTTTTTCAGCATTTTTAGGGCATGAAGTAGTTTATATGAATCACATTTTGTACATGATTCAAATCAAATGTTCTTTTATTTGAGTCATATATTGTACTTGATTAGAATAAAGTGAAAAATGGGTCAAAAATCATAATTATTTTTATTCTATATGCTTGTTCAATTGACTTAATATAAGCATTGTTCTTGATTCAAATCTAACCAACTTTTACCACTCATTTTTGTGATTAAACTCAAGCACATATAAAACATTTTCTCAACACTTTTTCGTGTGTGAAATTTCATATTCGTTTGTGATTTTCTATGAAATCAACTCTCTCACATTGAAAACTCAAAGTTCTTGCACTTGAATCTATTTCTTCTTCAATCGTAGTTTGTGTTTGAGATCTTGATCATGAGAGATCTGTGATTGATTGGGGTAGACGTTATCTTGAAACTACATTTCTTAGAGATTGGTTAAAGATTTTTCATTTTGTTGCAAGATTGAGGAGTTGTCACTAGTACTGACAAATTTTGGTGAAAAGAAGGAGGTTCTTCTCTCCAGATTTCCTTAGTAGTGACTGTGTGAAAGGCTATGGATAAGGCGGAGTTCTTTTCAAATCTCCAAACAATTCACCGCTCAAGGAATCTATGGAATAAAGGGTTATTTGCTACAGACAAAGGCTTGGACCAGAATTGGTGATATTGGAAGATTCTTGAAGCCTCAATCAAGTAAAGATTTCATAAAAGAGTTTGGCGTGAATCTGTATACAAGTCAAGATCCAGAATTTAAGTTTTAATTTTTTCAGCATTATTATGGATAAGTGTTTGTATGAACCCTTTGAAAATTTTTCAAGACTCACGCGAGGATGAAAAAATATAAGCACTATAAATATAGATGTCATCTCTCTACCTTTTTCTCTTGCATTTACATTTAGTAGTATATTGCATGCCAAGGTTTTTCAATTTATAGAGTATTTTATCATTTATTACATTAATAGAGATGTATTGCTTAAGATAAAGTTTTGTTGGAATTGAGACCTAATTGAGCTTTAGTGGTGATTAAAATCTAAGAAACTTGTTGAGTTTATAATTTACAAATTGAATCATTGTATAATCATCTCTCGTGAATTATACTAGTGGTATTGATTAAATACCTTGTGTATTATCATTAATTCAATTTTTAATTATTATACATTGATTACGTGTATTAATTTCTGTTCAAGTATAATTAACTCTATTTCCCTCTAATACTTTTGTGAACTTACTCTAAAAAACCTTCGATTTCTCATTTTTCAAAGAACCAATTGATTTGATTTTGAAAAGTCTATTAACCCCCCCCCCCCCCCTTTAGACTATTTTCTTACGCTATATTCCCACCCAACACCCCTCCTCAACATGTGCATGTGACTTTAAAGCCACCTTATTGGTGAGGGATTTCAAATTATACCGCTCTTTTTCCATGGCCGACATCGTCTCCTGACACTCTTGAATGCTTCCTGTGACAAAATAAGGCATGAACTGTAACTCACCAATTGTTTGGAGATGTTTTTCACACTGGACTTTCTCCAGCACGAGACATGTCATCATTTGAACATTTGAAAGTCTCATCAAAGAAGAAGGAAGCTTCTTGTGAAGTGATTGATAGTCACCAGGAAAATTCTCTATAAAAGAGAGGCAACACCCGGTGAACTCTACCGCATTATAAGAATGGTAACTCCACAATAAGGGACAAAGAGCTCCATCCATCTCAACAGGATCCCCGTCTGTCTTCCCTCTTCCATTGGCTTTCTGGTCACCTTTTAAAGGCCACGAGGGACCCTTCTACTTATTTTGGCTCTTTGGAGGGAAAACATCTCCATCACGAGATGTCTCTCGTTGCCTCTTTTCCCAGTCGCCCATGATTCTCTAGAGTAACCCGAAGAGGTGTCTGTGGGCCTTTATTTGGCCTGCATCTAAACCAGATCCCCCCTCCTCTCACCAAGCTAGATTTTAGACATGTCCGCTATAAAATGAAGTGAGAATAAAGAGGTGTGTGTTTTAGGACTATATCATTAACTTTCTTTGGTTGACATTCTTTACCCTTATATCCTATCCCTTTTTTGTCATTTCTGCTAACTTCGTAGATCATTGAAGCCATCTTGCTCATATCTATGTTTTTAGCTAGAAATTTTTGAAATATATGATCTTATTCTTTTATGATTCTATCAGAGTTACTAGAAACTTTTGAGACAGTTTCTTTCTGAGCTTTTTTTAATTTATTTTTAATAACATAATTTTCTTTTTCGAGTTTAGAAATGGTTTCTTTTAGCTCAGAGTTTTTTATTTTGAGTTTCTTAGTTTCTTCAGAGTTAGGTACCAGATCCTTTTTCAGGTTCTTGTTTTTGACTCGAAGTTGCTGATATCTTTCAAGAATTTCTGACAGGATTTCTTCTAATTGGGATCTAGAAAAGTTAGAGAATACCTCTTCTTCCTCTGAGTTTGACTCTGATTCAGATGATCCAATGTCATCTGATATGTTGGCCTTTAGGGTGATGTTGGCTTGTTCATCTTCTGATTCTGTTTCAGCTTCAGAATATTCTGAGTCATCCCATGTTGCCATAAGGCTTTTCTTCTTTTTAGGTTTTTATTTTTGAAGATTTGGACAGTCACTTTTGTAATGACCTTGTTCATTGAATTCATAGCAAACAATATCTCTGTTATTGGATTTTCTGTATCCAGAAGATGACTCAGAATGATTCCCTGTTCTTCTGGGAGTTCTAAACTTCCTCTGACTGTGCTTCCACGGCTGATTGAATCTTCTAGAGAGAAGAGATAGTTCATCTTCTTCTGATGAGGATCCACCAGAGTTCTATTCTTTTTCCTGGAAAAATTTAGGTTCATATTTGTTATTAGATTTAAGAGAAAGAGACTTACCTTGAATTTGGGGCTCATTTTCTTCTAGTTCTATCTCATGACTTCTCAGGGAGCTGATAAGTTCTTCAAGAGATATTTTGTTCAGATCTTTGGCCAGTTTAAGGGCTATTACCATGGGTCTCCATTTCTTGGGTAAAATTCTGATGATTTTCTTTACATGATCTGCTGTTGAGTACCCTTTATCCACAACTTTTAGTCCAGTAACTAGAATTTGAAATTTTGAGAACATTGTTTCAATGGTTTCATCTTTTTCCATTTTGAAGGCTTCATACTTCTGAAAGAGAGCAAGAGCTTTGGTTTCTTTGACTTGCGTTTTTCCTTCATGTGTCATCCTCAAGGAGTCATACATGTGTTTTGCTGATTCTCTGTTTGTGATCTTCTCATACTCGGTGTACGAGATAGCACTCAAGAGGATTGTTCTGGATTTGTGATAATTTCTGAATTATTTCTTTTGGTGATCTGTCGTTCTTTTTCTGTCGATCTTCTGACCTCTTTCGTCAACTGGATGTATGTACCCATCAGTCACCATATCCTAGAAATCAGCATCATGAGCTAGAAAGAAACTTTCGATTCTGTCTTTCTAGTAATCAAAGTTTTCACCATCAAATACTGGAGGTTTTCCGTTGATTTTATCTTTCTCATCATGATAATCATTGCTGATGATCTGACTTGGTCCCACCATAGTGTTTTTCTTGCTTTGATCTTTTTCTGACACGGTTAAGTGTTTGCACTAAGAACCAGACGCTCTGATACCAATTGAAGAATGGAAAAACATAAGAAGGGGGGTTGAATTGGGGTTTTTAAAACTTGAAATAAAAGACACATTGGTTATCCTAGTTCATTTGAACTTAAACTACTCCAGTCCACCCGCCAAGGTGATTTCGCCTCTCTCAAATGAGGTCTTAATCCACTAATCAAACTTGATTACACAGATACAATGACAACTGTTAAAGTCTTCTTAAGTTTAAACAACAACCCGGTTTTCTCAAGGTATTATACAGTAATTAATTGAAAGTGTGTACAAATATGTTTTACAAAAAAAACAATATCATAACAGTGATGTATTACACAATTGAAAAGCACAAGATAGAAAGGTAAAAATATTTCTCTTTTTCAGTGCATAGCAAAATCATATCAGATTTCTTCTTCACATCTTCTTTATATAGGCAATGCATGAAAAGGTGCTTTTGGAAGGTTTATAAATAGTAGTTAATTTACTTTTTAAACATAGAGATTCTTGTCTTCTTTCAGCCTTTACTATTGATTAGCCATGAATAAAATGTAATGCTTCAGAATAGGATTACTAAAGATCACATCAGAAGATGAATGTTACCGTTGAGACTCCTTTACTTCTTTCCAGAACTTTATGTATCAGAATATCAGAGTTCTTGTTCGCAGTGTTAGTGCACTCAGAAGTTGTAACATCAGAACTTCTTTATTTAAGTGTGTTACACAAATTTGCTTCTACGTAAGATATGTCAAAACAAATTTTTAACAATGATCTATCTCATCTTCTATGCCTCTTACATCAGAACTTCTCTACAAAACAAAATACTTATTTAGGGAGCATAATTTTTCTTTGTGTGTTTGTTATCATCAAAACTCTTACAAGGATGTAGAACCAAACTATGTTCTAACACTAATATGCTATTTTATCGAAGCCCATGGACAACTAAAGATTATAAAAAGAAGACTTAGACCTAGGGTTTGTTAACTAATCCGTGAAAAAAAATTTAAAGAAAATATAATGGATTAGGGTTTTGAGAGTCGTGTACTTTCTTGTGTTGTAAGTCACCCTTTGTATCGTTTTGATCCATTATTGTAGACATAGTTATTTATACAGATTCAGAAGCCTTTAGGTAATGAATTGTATATTTTTCTTGGATGAAGCTTTGAAGCAAATCCAAGTGTGTTTGTTAATCAAGATTCTTGGCTAAACTTTATGTGAAAAGGGTGTCTTTCAAGTAGTTTAATGCAGTCACCAGAGTTTGTGGCTTTTAGATATTACTGAGGTGATTTAGGAAGTGAGATGGAGATTTCTCATATTTAGGGAGAACCTAAGTAGAAGTGTCATTGGGTAGGGATTATGCGAGAAGTTGTACATAGGGGGGGGTTAGCTTTGAACTAATATTGTTGATAGTGGAATTTCTTCCTGGCTTGGTATACCCCAGAGTAGGTGTTTTTGTACACCAAACTGGGTAATCATATCTTTATGTTATTATCATTCTGCATTTGTCAGTTTTGTTTCTTGATTGATTGACATGTCATATAAGATGTTGGAACATCTGTCACGCCTTTAGCCTGATAAGTTTTATTTCAGTATGATTTATCCTATTCAAGTGATGTTACGCAGAGATCAATGTCTTATACATGTATTAGGACATTTATTATCTGTATACCAGAATATCAATTGGTATTTGAGCAAACATCTTATTCAGTTCTGGGTGAGACACAGGGAAGATACTTTATGGTGCATTGGACTTAAAGGGACAAAGTGTTGGTTGTAGCTGCTACTATGACTGTGGTGTTAATTGTGAGGTGTTTCTCTGCTGCTTGTGCCTCTATAGTGTGAATGTAGACAACTCATATTATTCTAGGATGATCCCTTGAGAAGGATCATTAATTATTTGTAATAGGGTGAGTATTGGACATGTCTGAAGTTGTCAGACATGTAGCTTTGGCGGTGAGTTGTTGTGTTATGTTTGATTTATGTTTAAATATATGGCGTTCCATTGGTACCTGTTTTATGGTGATTATGTGCAAGGGTTATCTTGTTCTCCCCTGAAGGGTGTTAAGGAGTTGTTGATGTGTGATTCGCTGCGTATGCATCTGAAAAACTTCTGATAGATTGGTGTATCCTATGGTATTGTGAAACTAGGAGGATAGCTTCAACCAGCCCGTTGAAGTTGCCAAAGATACGTGAGGTTCATCTCAAGTCCACTAATTGATAAGTGCAAATTGTAGTTATTTTTGTACATACTTTTTGTTGCACTAATTAATGCTTTTGAAAATATTTTGTGAATATTTCCCCGCTTTGTTGGTAAATTCGTTTAGTTTGTATATATTTATATTTTCGTGTATTAAGTGTATCATTTGAATGTTTTGTATCCATTTTGTAGGTGTTTGAGCATTGTTGGAGCAAGAGGAATAAAAACTCCAAGATGCAATTTTGATCAATAAAGGAATAAGGCAAAAGAAAAAAAGCCATTGCAAGCTATGCAGAGAAAGTAACAAAAGTTGTTGTTATGGTGAGTGTCATCGAGCGACGTGTTTGGGCGCCAGGAAAAGGGCTTGCGCTTATTCATCGCCCGGTGAGCATGGAGCAAGAGGTTTTGTTCAGTTTTCTAGTTGCTTCACCGCTATGTTGTTGGGTGAGGAATAAAGGTGTTGTCGGGTGAAGCTCTTCTTCGCCGGGTGATAGAGATTTTTCCCCAGTTTGTTGTGTGGCGTAGTCTGGGCCAAGTAGTAAAGGTGCATCGTCGGGAAACATAATTCCTGCATTGGGCGATGCGTGTGGAACATATTTTGTATTTATTTCATTTTTCATTTCATTTGTATGGTTATAGGTTTGGGTATAGTTTTAGCTCCCAAATTCATCAACCCTCATTTTTCCTTAGGGTTAGCTTAGAAAACAACTATGAAGCTTGCTTACGAATGATCCAGGGTGGATTGGTCTTCGATCGGCGCTGAAAAACCGAGAGATTTATGGTTCATTTCTCTACTTATTTGAGTTTTCTTTATTAGTTGGGTTTTGTATATGTATTTAATTTGACCTCATGTATATTTATCGCCCACGGCGTTGTATAAAAGTTACTTTACAAATATTTGTCGATTGTTGTCCTATATTTTTTCTTTGTGCTTGGGGTTTGGGTTGTTATACACATATACTGCTCGAATTCTTATCTAGGATGATTGTCTAATAGTGTCTAGATTCTAGAGATAGATTTAGTGCTAATATTCACTTGGTTGTCTTTGATTAATGCCTTTGTGTTAGTTGAGAGATCGTCAACGCGATTAGCACAATTGACTTCTATATTGTTAAGATTGGTTGGGAGTTCGCTGCCGAGGTGATACAATGGGTGTTGTGTTCTATATGTAATTACATAGATAAGTATCATAGGTTGAGTATAACTGGTCGATATGTTTAAGTTTGTGAGGAGTGGATTATATGCATGCTTGATAAGTTTTCTCTTTGAAGAATGAATTTAGTTTTTGTTAATACCTTTTACCTTTCCTTACAAATAAACCATTCAAACCTAAACTCATAAACGTGAGAGATTTGTTGTACTATAATTCAGTAGCACTAATCCCTATTGAGACGATACGATATAACCTATTTCACCCGGTAAATAATACTTACTTTTTTCTTGTCGCTTTACCGCTTCAGCAAAGTGGTGTCGTTGCTGGGGATTGGTGTTTTTATTGAATCGCGTCGCGATAGTTTCTTTGTTTTTTAGTTTTGTATATATCATATACATTGTCTATTTTCAATTGTTTATATTGATACTTGTATATGTTTACTATACTTATGAATTTGTATGTGTTTTCTTTACTTGTGAATGTCCTATACTTGTTTGGCTCCTTTCACGTTTACTTGTATGTTTTGGTTAGGAATATCCAGGAGGAAGCAACTTGGAGGAACATTTCCAAATAACATGCGTCGAGCTTACAATGTAAAACAAGCATATTTTATTGTTTTTCATTTTATTAGTTTAGGTAGTGTGTTGATTATTGTTTAAACAAGTTGAAATTAGTCTTGTTCTAAATTCTCAAATATTCACTTTTGAACTTGTTTAAACTTCTGAGAGCTTTCTTTTATTATCTTGAAGAAATGTGTATGTGTTGTAAATTCTAATAATTTTTGTTGTTTGGACTCCAATTTTGATTCGGTAACTTGAAGAATTTCAAGGTGATTTTCCGAATTTGATTGATTCAACTTGCAGATGTATGGTAATGATAGTTTTTGAAGTTGATACATGCCAAGTACTCATTTATCACTTTCTATAGCATAAAATGTTTAGGAAACTTTTCATTTTTATAATTACCATTCCAATCATTCTTTTTGCATTACTTTCTCATGACCTAAATCACTTTAGTTACCTTTTTCCCCCAAATGTGAGGAAGCTTTCCATTGTTCATATATGTTGGAGGCCATAATTCTTGTTTTAACTGAATTTCATTATGTTTATCTTTTGTTTGTGTTGATTGTATAAAAGCATGAAAGTGATCAAGGCATTTTGTTTGATTTTGAGCATAACTACCTAGCCAAATAGTCAATTTACCTTGTGATTGTGTGAACTTTTGTTAACCCCTTTTGAGCCTTTTTGTCAATGTCCATTTTATTTTTGAACTTAACTCTTGTCTATGAGTGTTTGGTTTTCCTTTTTTGAATGGACATTGATTCTTTATTTTCTTTAACCCTCAATTATGATTTTTAGTTGAATTTTTACCTTGCCTTAGAAAGTAGGGAGTATTCACTTTAATGTTGGTTTAATTCAAGTTGGGGAGAACAATGTTTACTTGCTCATGTGTTGATGGCTATGAGGTTGTGAAAGAGAAAAAGAAAATAAAATGAAAAAAGAGAAAGAAAAAGAAAAGAAAAGAAAAAGAAAGAAAAATTGAAAAAGCTTTGAATAAGAAAAACAAAAAGAGTACGGAATAATGTTGTGTTAATAAGTATGTGATTGGTGTGAAAAATTGGGATGAAGAAGAAGTTTGATTGGAATTTTCTGTTTGAAACTTTGAGACTTGATCACTCCCTTAGGTTTAGGCAAGTTTTTGTTTCAATTAACTTTAGGAATTATCTCTTGTTTGTTAACCAAGCCACATTACAACTTTGAAAAGCCCTTGTGATTCTTGCCTTTATATTTTCAATGTGAATCTTTGTATGAATGCATAATTTATTCTTTTGTTTGCAAGATTTTGGATGAGTGATTATGTTCCTCTCCTTTGTGTGTTCTTCATATTTCGATGAATTTTTACTAGGTGTGATTCATGATTAAGCTTATTTTGTTTTAGAATGTTTAGCATGCTTTTTGTACTTAGGATTTGTTTCATTTACATGTTGTCGTTGTAGGATTGTGGTAAGTGTTTGAACCATACATTTATTTTCGTTTTTCAAACTTGTTGATTCATGATTCTTTGACTGATTAGTTTTTCTTTTTTTAAGTTTGTTTGGCCTTGTTTAAGGACAAACAAGTTCAACTTGGGGAGAGTTTGATAAGTGCAAATTATAGTTATTTTTTTATATACTTTTTGTTGCACTTATCAATACTTTTGTTAATATTATGTGAATAATTCCCCGCTTTGTTGGTAAATTCGTTTAGTTTGTATATATTTGTGTTTTTGTGTACATAGTATATCGTTTGACAGTTTTGTATCCATTTTGTATGTATTTGAGCATTGTTGGAGCAAGAGGAATAAAATTTCCAAGATGCAATTTTGATCAATAAAGCAACAAAAGCAACAAAAGTTGATGTTCTGGTGAGTGTCGTTAGGCGACGGGTTTGTGCTTCTTCATTGCCAGGCGAGCATGGAGCGAGAGATTTTGTTCAATTTTCCAGTTGCTTCGTCGCTATGTCCCCTAGCAAGGAATTAAGGTGTCGTCGGGCGAAGCTTTCCTTCGTCGGGCGATAGAAGATATTTTTCTCCAATTGCCTGCGTGGTACAGTCTGGGCCAAGTAATAAAGGTGCATCACTGGTCGACGTAATTCCTATATCGGGCGATGCGTGCAGAAAAATGTTTGTATTTATTTCATTTTTCATTTCATTTATCAGGTTATGGGTTTAGGGATAGTTTTAGCTCCCAAATTCATCAACCCTCATTTTTCCTTAGGGTTAGCTTAGAAAACAACTATGAAGTTTGCATACGGATGATCTGGGGTGGATTGCTATTTGATTGGAACTGACAAACTGGGATATTTATGGTTCGTTTCTCTACTTATTTGTGTATTCTTTATTTATTGGGTTTTTTATATGTATTTACTTTTAACTCATGTATATTTGTCGCCCATGGCGTTGTATAAAACTTGCTTTACAAATCTTTGTCGATTGTTGTCCTGGATTTTTGCTTTGTGCTTGGGGTTTGGATTGTTATAGACATATACTGCTCAAATTCTTATCTAGGATGATTGTCTAATAGTGTCTATATTCTAGATATAGATTTAGTGTTATTATTCACTGGGTTTTCTATGATTAATTCCTCTGTGTTGGTTGTGTTGGTTGAGAAATCATCAATGCGAGTAACACGATTGACTTTTGTATTGTTAAGGTTGGTTGAGAGATCGTTGCTGAGGTGATATAGTGGGTTTTGTGTTTGATATGTAATGACAGAGATAAGTGTCGTAGGTTGAGTATAACTGGTCGATAAGTTTAAGTTTATGAGGAGTGGATTATATGCATGCTTGATAAGTTTCCTCTTTGAAAATGAATTTAGTTTCTATTAATACCTTTTTCCTTTCCTTACAAACAACCCATTCAAACCCAAACTCATAAATGCGAGAGATTTGTCGAATGGAAATTCAGTAGCACTAATCCCTATAGAGACGATACAATATAACCTATATCACTTGGTAATTAATACTTACTTTTTGCTTGTCACTTTACCGCTTCAGCACTCATAAAGGAACTTTTAAGTGAGTTTGTTGAACAGAGATCTAAAGATAGTAAGAAGAAATTTATCTTTGCTTCCATTCCTAAAAGGCCAATCTCCGGTATTTGATAAAGGATCTCTTGTTGTGTCCCTTGGAATGATGTCCTACCATATGTTAGAACATCACTTCATTAAGTTATAAAGATTTATGTTGGCTAAAGAAATGGGATTGCAGATGCTTTGGGTGCTTAACAAATGTGTGTTGATCACATATGTTTGGAACCTTCTCCTGAACTAGAAAAGGAGGCATCTTGGTTGTATGTCTAAGAAGTTTTTGTACTAGAGACATGTCTTAGATAAGTGTGTTGGTTAAGAGATGTACTACATCTTATTTACTCATTGTGCCAGTTTATTTCCGATCAAAGTATATAGGAGTGCAGAAGTTGAGCTCAAAACTTCTAGAGGATATCTATTTTCTCAACCAGATGCTTCATATGTGGATGTCAAGTTCAAATGTCGAGGACATTTTCTCTGACATTTGGAAAATACTTTTGGTCAAAGGAGCCATATTTATGGAAGCTCGGATGTGGCTATCTGCTATAATGGACCAGTTTTTTGTTGGAACTAGGGGGAGTTCCTGCTGTTCTGGAGTTGAAAGACTTTGAAGAAATGTCAGTTATAATGTCTTGACATCTTTGTGTTGCAAATTTTCTTTTCTCAATATGTATGGTTGGTGGTTATCTTAAATAGAATGGATGTTGTTTACTCAAACTTGGTATTATTATCAAGTCTATGAGAACATGGAACTCTTGTTCTATTGTAATGGAAAAGAAATCCAAGGGTTGTATGGATTGGAGATGTATTAACATACGTTTAGTTTCTTCAGGAATATTAACTTACAATTATGGTGGAGTGTTATCTGTGTGCTTAGAGTGTCATTCAAACTGCTTGGGATGATCTTTCCAATCTTGAGAAGCAGACTTATTCTAAACAATCTGTTTATGGTTTGAAGATCATTCAATACCCTGGTTGTTGTGTTCAGTCCTATAGGTCTGACAAAAGGTCTGTTGATGTTCTTATAAGAAGAAGGTTCTTGAAGTATGCATGTTTCTACATGTATCTTTGATCTGGACTTGGAAGGTAATCAGCTGCTGCTGCTTGGTTCTCACATCTTCCATGCAAAGAAAGATGTGTCAATTTCTATGGGTGTTACTGATTATCATTGGCATGTCTTGTTAAGTCAATTCATGGGACTAATATAACATGTTTTATGGAGTGAATGTCAATTATTCACTTGTGCTAAGTGCGAGAAGAAGAAGAATCTCAAACCATGTGAAAGGAGGCCACATTATCTGTGGGGAAATGTTTCTCTGATAAAGGTATGCATTTGATTGATGGAAAATACTCTGATGAGAGTTGTGTATTTGTCTGATGTGTTGATGTAGAAAGTATATGAGAATTTATTTCTTTGGGCTTCTGAAGTTGTAGTCTATAGAGATCTTTTGGGTCAAGTACTTCTATGCTAAAGCAAGTCCTATGAATAGTGCCTTCAGAATCATAGTAATTGGTGAAATCTTGTGATGTGTGAATTAAGGTTGGAACATCGTCTCAGTGGCTTGCTACTTCAGAAAAAGGAAGTTGTCTTGAAGATCATGGCATGAGGATTACTGATCTCCATTAGATTTCAAAATTGGATTGTCTGGCTTATGGTTGATTTTCTACCAATTATGAAGAGGTAGTCTTATATGTTGTTTGGACCTCTAAGAAAAAATGTGTTACAGGTGTGCATGAGCGTAATGGTAAATTGATTTATGGGAGTTGTGTATTTGTCTGACGTTTTTATGCAAGTCTGCAATCTGTGCACTATAATTCATATAGTGTATGAGCCCTTATTTCTATGTAGTTCTATGGTGTGTGCTAGCTACTGAAGGTGTGTGAAGGACATTCAAGCATGATGAGTCCTTTGGATAGTGTATCAAGAACCAGAGTGATTGGGTTCTGTGATGTGAAACCGGTGTCCTAAATGATGATTTAACATCACTTCTTTGTTCATAGTAAGTGGTCTGGTACTATGGATGTAGAGATTAATGTTCAACATTATTATCAGAAGAGGCATTTCTGATTATAATGAGAAGGCTCTATTCTTGTATAAAGTAGTATGGTTTCTAAATGCAGAAGTACTATCCAGCAATTGTAAATAAGGACAGAGGAATGATATCAGATAATGTGATCTGATCAGGAAACTTATGATGAAGTGTGTTTCGTCTGATGCAAAAGAATGTGTCAGCCTAGAGCATTTGAAACAAGCAAACTAATTGTTTATGGGCTTGGTTTGCTCTCAAAGAGCTAGAGTATCTAGTTCAGATTTATCTTAACAAGGGTGTGAATGTGTTCAACTGGTTAGTTTTGTGTATAATCAAATGAAAGTATTGTTTTATCATATTTGCAAGGATTGGAACGATATCAAAATCGTTCAACAATTTCTATAATCCTAAGCATTAGTTTCAAGATTTGTTTGGTTTATAAGTGACGAAAAGTAAATGCGTAAAATAACAATAGATGAAATTCATAGAAATAGACTTGTTGGGAATTGGTTTTCATTCACCGATTCAATTTGAGAATCTTAGATCAGTTATACACAATTTAGGAATGTTTCAAGATCATCATGTATCACACAAATAAAGTTCATGTCTAAACTTTGATGAGATTTCTTACCTTATGGTTTAATCGACGATTTCTCAACTTATTAAACAATATGGTAGCATTATGATTCGATACTTTTAGTGAATATTAAACCTAAATCCATGTCTAGAATTTAGAGTTTAATAGTTGTTATCTTGGATCGAGATTTTTTCAATATCAATTCAATCCATGAAATAAACGGTAAAACAAAGATAACAACGATAATGATTCAAACGTATATTGCATATAATGCCATGATTAAAGAAAATACATAATGTTTCGATAAACTACGACTAATCCCAACAAGAGAGGGATTTAGCTACTCATGGTAGCTTGAAGAACAATGGAAAAATTGAGTTGAACGAGCATCAACGATGATTTCCCGACCTTTGATGTGTATCCACCTCTTCTTCCTCTAATGCTCACTATATCTATTTCTATTACAACTACAAAGTGTATTACAATTGATAAAAACTGAAATGATTTTGCTGAAATGAGTTCTGGTCTATTTATAGCAGTTCTGGCTGCCTGAGTTTGCTAAGCAAACTATACTTCGCTAAGCAAAGTCTTACTTTTTCATTAAGTTTTCACATCAACTTGTCTTCAGAAAACTGCTAAAGTTCTCTAAGCAAAGTGATGCTCTCTTAGCGAAGTTTCTTTCTTCAGCCTAAAGTCTTTTCAAAATATCTTCATTTAACCTCCCTATTTCGCTAAGCGAAGGCCCGATTCGCTAAGCGAAATGCTTCGCTTCTCCTCGTTGTTGGCAAAACTAGTTTATTTACTTTTGTCTTGGTTTCGCTAGGCTAACTATGACTCGCTAAGAGAATCAGTATTCTGGATTTTGTATCTTTTTATCTTGACTTCGATGGAGTTTTCTACTGCTCGCTTAGCGAAGTGTCTGGTTGCTGGTTTTTGCTTTAAGGGCCAAAATCAGTACAAAAGCAAACCAAATCCAAAGTAAACATGTACAAACCATATCTATTCAATAATTGGGGTTTTTATGTCAGAAACGTTTCATTTAAGTAAGATAAATGCCATGTTTTAATGTGATGCTTTACTATGAATCAAGCATTCATCAAACTCTCCCCAACTTGAATCTTTGTTTGTCCTCAATCAAAGTAAATCGAAAGCAAGAGTTTCTATACAACCTTTATCATGATCAACCAAAATTTTCAAAGAAGTCATCAAGGTGCATGATTTAATGTTGAATTTCAACATCCAAGTATGCCATGTTTATCATTCTCCTAACATTTAGACACCTATGAAAATATTCTTCCACATAAAATTCATGTCAAGCAATCCAAAGCAATAGACATGTCTTTGATGAATCACACCTATCACCATTTTGTGCATAATTTAAAAATTTATGAGGTATTTTAATCTCTCACATGACAAACCTTGCTAACATCTAGATTAATTCATGCAATTACCTAAGCAAACCATGTTGATAAGTAAAGACAAAGATCACTAAGGTCTTTTCATGGTTGTAATGTGGCCAAGGTACGAAAGAAGTGTTATTTCCTATGGCTAATGGAAACAAAGTGTTTTTTTGGTTTTTCATTAAAGGCATTCATAACTTTGATTCTTTTGTATCAAAATACTTATCCAAACTTTTTTTTATTTCTTTCTTTTTGAACATATTCATCTTTGATATTCCTTGTTCTTTTCTTTTCACTTTTCTTTTTCTTTAATTTTCCTTTTATTGTTACCACTTTCCATTTTTTCTTTTAAACTGGACCACTTTCTTTTCCTCCCCAACTTGAACAAAACTTTACTTCTCTTTGAAAGCTCTTCAAAATTTTGCACAAGATATCAATGATTTCAAGGTTCAATGCAAGAAAAATAGAATCTATCAATTATGAACTTTTATGATTTTTCAAAGATATAGAATAAATTCACTTAGTGGTTTACTTAATGCATTATTCAGTTCATAACTGATGAATTCATGTCATAAGGCTAAAAGTGGTTACAAATGATCACTCACTCACAAGGAATAATGAGGCTACATTTTAGTTTACTAATTATGCTCAATTTCAAAAAAAAATGCCTTGATCCCTTTTATGTCTTCACAATTATCAACATAAGTGCAAGATTAAGCATGAATTAAACAAGTTAAAACAAGAATTTGTCATTCTTCTAAGCATATGGTGAACCATGGAAGGCTGCCTCACTTTTCTGGTTTTAGAACCAAATGATTCATAATGAAAACATGTCATTGCTTAAGATTAATGAGCTGATTTTATGCAGATTACTCATGTCATATTAATTCTAAACCCTAATAAAGTAATAAACACATACCTTGGTTTTTTCAATTCTTTCAAAATTGGATCTGTACCATTGCACCTTTGTTGATTCATGTGAACTTGGTCTTCCACTCCTTTCCTTTTCCATTTCCATTTCAATTGTAGAGGAAAAATGTTCAAGCAAGATATCATGGATTGATCATAAGACACCTACATCTTAAAAAATATTTAAAGATACACAAATACTAAAGTAGCATGAATTACATTTTTGTTGATTCTGCCATTTTCGCTTAGCGAAACAGGGCTCGTTTAGGGAAATATGCAGAATTTAGTTTTATGCAAATTTTTCTTTTTGGATCATTCATGCTATTTTACTTCCTATTAAAAACTAGTTATGCAAGGAAATAAATATTTAAAGGGTTGGTTTACCTTCCAAAAAGTGCTTGTTTAACGTCATTAGCTCGACGCCTGTTTTTGTGAAAAATCAAGGTTGTTTGTATGAATTCTTCAAAGTGTCCTTGCACCATTATTTGGCCTTTCTCTGTCATTCATTTTTTTCAATACCATGCCTATTTCATCAGGAGCTTTAAATTTTGAATAGTCTTCCTCTTTGTGTTGCAAGGCTTGAAACAATTTGAAGTTTACTTCTTCATTTTTGCACCTTACTTTCATTATTCCTTCATCGACATCGATCATCATTCTGGTTGCTTTTATGAATGGACGGCCTAAAATCAGAGGTATGTTGTTATCTTCATCCACATTCATAACTATCAAATTGGTTGGGAATAGAAAACTTTCAAGCTTGACCATTACATTCTTCACTATGCCAACTGGTTGTACGATTGATTTGTGGCAAGTTGTAATTTTATTATTGTTTGTTGCAAATCAAGCTTACCAATCTTTTTGAGAATGGCCAATAGAAGAAGGTTGATGCTTGATCCAAGATCCTCCAATACATTCCAATTTGTCATGATTTTAGTAGGTTGGTCAAGGTACCAATCCTTTTCTTTGTTGATCAAGAAATATGGAAACAATCTCATGAAGACAACCTCTTCTTCGGCTTCGGGTGCACCTATCGTACCAGCCAGCTCATAGAATTTTGTGAGATGGGTGTATGGATCCTCATGATTCAAACATGCAAAAGGGTTAGCGTAAATAATCTATAACAACCCGGTTTTCATTTCAGCTCATCTTGTAGCTGGATTGTTGTTGGGATGAGCCAGTCGCCTTGGACTTCTTGCACACGGACCGTTGACAACTTCGGCCAGTGTTTCGTTGATAGGATGATTTATTGAGGAAGTTGATGTAGAAACTCCTTTGTGATTTTTATTTTCCGATAGTTGTTTCTATTTCTTCATTTTTCTCTTATTCTTTTGGATTGTTCTTTCGATCTCGAGATCAAAAAGAAGTTTTTCTTCCAAACTTTTGCCTCAGAGTATAAACAAAATTTTCACCTATCCAAACACTTAAGCAAACAGTTGCAAAAAACAAATATTTACAATATATAACAAATTCACAAAACTTATAATTATAGAAACAATTGTAATGTTTTAATACCTTAAACACCAATCCCCAACAACGGTTCCAATTTGAAGTTGTGTATAATCAAATGAAAGTATTGTTTTATCATATTCGCAGGGATTGGAGCAATATCAAAATTGTTCAACAATTTCTATAATCCTAAGCATTAGTTTCAAGATTTGTTTAGTTTATAAGTGATGAAAAGTAAATGCATAAAATAACGAAAGATAAAATTAAGAGAAATGGACTTGTTGGGAATTGGTTTTCATTCACCGATTCAATATGCAAATCTTAGATCAGTTATACACAATGTAGGAGTGTTTCAAGATCATCACGTATCACACGCAAACAAATTTCATGTCTAAACTTTGATTATATTTCTTACCTTATGGTTTAATCGATGATTTCTCAGCCTATTAAACAATACGGTAACATTACGATTCAATAGTTTTAGTGAATATTAAACTTAAATCTATGTCTAGAATTTAGAGTTTAATAGTTGTTATCTTGGATCGAGATTAGAACCGAATTTGTCAATATCAATTCAATCCATGAAATAAATGGTAAAACAAAGATAAAAGTGATAGTGATTCAAACATAAATTACATATAACACCATGATCAAATAAATACATATTGTTTCGACGAACTACGACCAATCCCAACAAGAGATGGATTTAGCTACTCATGGCAGCTTGAAGCACAATGGAAGAATTGAGTTGAACGAGCATCAACGATGATTTCCCGACTCTTGATGTGTATCCACCTCTTCTTCTTCTAATCCTCACTATATCTACTTCTATTACAACTACAGAGTGTACTACAATTGATAAAAACTAGAATGACTTTGCTGAAATGAGTTATGGTCTATATATAGCAGTTCTGGCCGCATGAATTTTCTAAGAGAACTATTCTTCGCTAAGAGAAGTCTTACTTTTTCATTAAGTTTTCAAATCAACTTGTGTTCAGAAAACTGCCAAGGTTCGCTAAGCAAAGTGATGCTCGCTTAGCTAGGTTTCTTTCTTTAGCCTGATGTCTTTTTAAAATATCTTCCTTTAACCGCCCTGTTTCGCTAAGCGGTGGCCCGATTCACTAACAAAATGCTTCGCTTCTCCTCGCTGCTGGCAAAACTGGTCGATTTACTTTTGTATTGGTTTCTCTAGGAAAACTATCACTCTCTAAGTGAATCGGTCTTCTAGATTTTGTATCTTTTTGTCTTGACATTGCTGGAGTTTGCTACTACTCGCTTAAAAAAGTGTCTGGTTGCTGTTTTTTGCTTTAAGGGCCAAAACTTGTACAAAAGCAGACCAAGTCCAAAGTAAACATGTACAAACCATATCTATTCAATAATTGGGGTTTTTATGTAAGAAACTTGTCATTGAAGTAAGATAAATGCCATGTTTAATGTGATACTTTATCATGAATCAAGCATTCATCACTGGTATGTGAAGTTATAGTCTTTCACTTTGAGAGTGTGAAGCCTTTCATGTGCTCAAGTTTTCATTTTTAGATGGAGTACTGGTTATCTATGATTGGGGGAGTTAAATGCTTGACTCTAATTTGTTGCTGCAATGGTGCATGTCTTATAGAGCTTGTCAGGAAAGATGCTCAGACATCTTGTTCTGGTGCAACTCGTGGAGGACTTGGTAGTTAGAGTTTGATTATGGAACTCAGTGGGCTAAATCAAACTATGGTCATGCTTCTTAGGAGTGATCTGAAAATCAATTTTGAGAATTTATTTTTCTCTGTAGTTTGAAGACAAGATCAAATGGAAGCTCTCTTTTGATAAATAGAAGTGTTCATGCTTAAATATCACTAAGTCTAGTTAAAAGCAGTATGTAGAAGGTGTTGGTACTTTTGAAGACAAGAGAAAGTAGACAATGTCTGATTGGATGTTAGGACATTGTTCAGGACTTGGCTCTATGAAGATCAACAAGTGGTGCTTGTGGACAATGTAATCATGTACACGTCAGATGAATGTGTGACCTGTATGTTTGACCATGCATGCGTATTCATTGGAGTTTTAAATTCCAGGAAAAAAATCCAGAGTGAATTAAGACATGAAGAATGCTTTGTGGACGGTGCATATTTATTTATGGTGTAGTTATTTTCCTCGAAAAACGCTCTTTTTGACCAAGACCGTTGCTATAGTAAAGAGTTATTAATCCCTAAGTAACAACTCAGGTATTTAAGGATGTCATCCCTTCATTTTCATTTATCTTATGTTAGTCTGTTTTCATTAAAGCTCTTATGGCTTTTATCCGAGTATGGGTGAGTATAGTCTGGATATGGTTTTGTGGGTGGTATCTTTGTCATTTTTTGGCTAAAAAAGGGGAGAAAGGTAATGGTCACCATATGAGTATTGCATATATTCTTGCAGTTGTTTTGCAAGGATGTTTAATAGGTTGTCTCAACATCATGTCCAACATCATGTCTATGTCTTGTCTTAGTTTTTGTGTCTTATGATCTGAGTTATAAACATATTTGTATCCTGTGTGTCTTAGTTATCCGGGCTGGTATTTGGTTGCTTAGGATAAAATTTATGTTTCTTCTTAAGGGTTCTCTTATGCCCCCAAAGAGGAAGATTTATCTCTTCGTGACAAGAATCAGTTCCTGGGTTAAGGGGGAGTAACTGGATGATCAGATGTATGTTCTGCGTATATTCTTCTTCATGTGCAGAAAAATTAAAAGTTTCCGGCTGTGACTTCAGGACTTTTTGCTCTTAAATTTTTGTTCCCGAGTTTATTGTACAAAAGGAGTTTTAGCCAAAATTTTCCAAAAGGGGGAGATTGAAAGCTCTAAAGATTTGACTAAATTTTGGTAAAACTAGTTGCTCAACAAGATTGTTAAAATATATGAAGAACAACATGTCAAACAAAGAAGTTTTATCATCAGAAGCAACATGTCGAACAAGATGTCCTATGCAGAGTCATTTGACATCGTGACTATGTTGGGCTGGGCTGTTGGATCAGTTTAAGTTTTAAGAGGTGCAGAATATTCTGGAATATTTTGCTATCCTATGTGGCGTGGAGATTGAATATTGAAGAGATTCAAGCTGATTTCAAGGAGGTTTATCAGTATTTATTTGTGGAGACAAATTAGGAAATAAATGATTGGAGCTCTATTTTTATGCAAAAGATTCTGCAGATTTTCAGCAACTAATATGTTGTTGTATCGAAGCCCATGGACAACTGAAGATTATAAAAGGAATACTTAAACCTAGGGCTTGTTAACTAATCCGTGAACAAAACCTTTGTAAAGAAAATATAAGGGATTAGGATTTTGAGAGTTGTGTACTTTCTTGTATTGTAAGTCACCCTTTGTATTGTTTTGATGCATTGTGGTAGACATAGTTGTTTATACATATTCAGAAGCCTTTAGGTAATGAATTGTATATTTTTCTTGGTTGAAACTTTGAAGAAAATTCAAGGGTGTTTGTTAGTCAAGAGTCTTGGCTGAACTTTATTTGAAAGGGGTGTCTTTCATGTAGTTTGATGCAGTCACTAGAGGTTGTGGCTGTTAGATATCACTGAGGTGATTTAGGAAGTGAGATGGTGATTTTTCATATTTAGGGAGGACCTAAGTAGAAGTGTCATTGGGTAGGGATTAGGTGATAAGTTGTAAACGGGAGAGTTAACTTTGAACTAATATTGCTGATAGTGGACTTTCTTCCTGGCTTGGTAGACCCCGGAGTAGGTGTTGTTGTGCATAAAACTTAGTCATCATATCTTTATGTTATTATCATTCTGTATTTTTCAATTTTGTTTCTTGATTGATTGACATGTCATATAAGGTGTTGGAACATCTGTTATGACTTTAGACTAATAAGTTTAATATCAGTATATGTGATACGGTGGCAGAACTGATTGTTATACTGGTTTTGCGTTTGTGTTTGCAAATGTTGCAGTAAGCAAGAGTCTCCACCGAATTTTCTTTTATCCAACAAAGGAAAGGGTGAAAAGAACAGAAAAAGACCTTTCGAGAGTTTTCTGAGTAAGAGGGGTAGATTATGGAAATGGAAGGTGTTAGAACCCTTTCCATCTGTAGTTATCTACAGGCTCTTAGATGCTTATCTCATTTTGAAATGCTTTGTGCTTTGTGTGTTTTTGAAAATTATTTTTGAAATGAAAATAGTAAGGCAACTTGCTTTATGATAACTCTTGTATTAGTCCTCAAGAGTGTTGATAAAGCGTCTTTGAAAATGTTTTTGAAAGTTGTTTTGTGTAGGTGTAAAAATTTGTTTGAGAAAGCATCTAACATCTATCTACTTTTACTCGAAAGGATTGTTCTTTTCCTCTTTTACTTTAGACAGTTCTATCCTACTATTAGTGAGTAGGTAGCCCTAGTCGTTGGATGTTTTGAGGGACATTCGAAGGGACGTTTATAGTCACAAAGGCAACTGGGCAAGAAACCTTAGTAACTATCCTAGGGTTTTAAGATCATTTTTATCGAGGCAACATTGAGAGGGTCATTTTTTATCTTTAAACCGGAGGGTAGCCACTAAAATCTCTCACGTTTCGAGAGTTGTGACTGTTTTTCCGAAGGCAACCAAAGTGGGGTATCCTAGAGGTGCGCGTGTGAAATTGTGTTATATTCAGTTATTTTTATATTTGATGTTAGGTTTGCTAATGTTTGCTTTTAGTCTTATCATGCAATCCTATTAAGCATACATCTAACAATTAATATATGTACAGGAATTTAAAGTGCAGAATTCAAAACCTAACTATTACATGGCTTCGGGGAGGGAGAATTTAAAAATCCAAAATGGGGAAACAAAAAGTAAAAAACAAAGCAGTAAATGTCCTAGTTTTTAACTATTACAAACCGGGAAGCAGATACAATAGTATGAAAAATAATAATGCTAAAATAAAATTGCGCGCGAATTAGAAAGGACGTCTAAATCCTAAATAAAATGAAATCTTTTTGTTGGTTTTTGTTTAATAAAAGAAAAAATAAAAATCTAAGTCAACTTAATTTTAATTTTAAGAAAGTGTTTAGGTAATTAATAATTAATTAACAAAATTAACTTTAATAAAAAAACTAAACCTAATTTTTTTTTTTATCTGATTTTATAATTACATAAAAAATAGCTAAAAGAACAAAAAAACAAACATGTAAAATGGGCCAGATAGCAAAAGTAAACAAAGGATGGTTGTAGCGGTAGAAATGTTTAAGACTAAGCCATTAGATTGACTAGACTTATACAGATCAAAATAAAATCTCCATTGTGCTTTATTGTTTCCGAAAGGAATGGGAAAAGAGCGAGTAACCCAAAAAGAGAGGGAAAGATTCAAGGTAAGGGGGTTGGTTATGCAAAGGGAAGGTATTAGCACTCTAAACATCTACGGTACTCCGCAGAAACCTCTTTGTAAAAATCTGTATATTTTGGATATAAAAATGTTGTATGTAAATTAGATGGTGGAGGTGAGAAAAGAAACATATTTTTTATGATTTTTGCACCCGCCGAGGTTGCGAACCTTTAGTGCCTATGTACCACCTTTCGTGCAATAGAGGATCAGGGTACACGTAGTTCCTCTTTTAAAAAAATTAAAACACAAGTGTGATGGTTGATTTTATAAGATAAGACATCATCGTCATTGTCCGTGTGGAAAACATACTTACTACCCACAATCATGAGAAAGGAGAACTTGCATCATCTCAAAGTGGAGGATATGGCATGGATTTTAAAATCAACAATACCTCACTCAACATCCAAGTGGAAAATATCTCTCTTCACTACATATTGTAGAAGTATAGTCGTTTGCATCACTACAAGGATTGACAAGAGTCCAATCTTTTGAGAAAAGGTTTTAAAATGGGAAGCCAAAGTGGAAAAAAATGATTTTAAGTGAGATTTATTATCTTTTAGTCTTTTCACAAGAAATGTCAAAGTATTGTTAAGTTGATTGAGGTTTATTTATGAAAATGGTTTTGAAAATGCTTGGACATAAGTCCAAGTTTATTATGAAAGTGGTTCAAGTTTTAAAAACAAGAAGAGTTTTCAAAAGGGGGGAGGAGATTTTTGAAATTAAAGAAGATAGGAGGAGAAGAAGAGACTATCCTAAAACATAAGGTAAAATCTAGGGATAAGAACCATCTAACCAACAAGAAGCTAATACTTGACATAATGAGCCAAGATAGAATTCCCATTTTTTGGATTGACCAAGCAAGCAAAGATACTAGACTTCTTGCAAGAACCAAACTTCAAGTATATTAAGTCTTCACAAAAATTGGGAAGAGTAACGGCTGTATACGGGTGAATTCCATATTACAAACAAAATTTGTAATCACAATAACCTGCACACAAAGCAAACAAACAATCCCAATTTCTTGAGGTAAACCTCAAGAACTCTAGACAAAACATCAATTAAGGTCACAAGGTCTCCAACATAGGTCAAGGTCTCTAATCCTACGTTCAAGAAGTCCAATACTCCATAATGCCAAGAATAGTAACCAAATAGTCCAAGTACCATTAAAGTTTTTTTTTATTTTGGTTTATGTTGATTATTAAGTGTCTTCAAAAAAGGAAATAAAAGCTTAAATGAGAAAAAAGATAAAAATTACAAGAAAGTAAATGCTCAAATGAGAAAAGATGAAAATAGCATGAAATGTAAATGCTAAGAGTAAATGGTGCATAAAATAAAAGGGTATATAATAAAAACACAAGATAAAATCAAATATTAATGATTAGTGGTCAGTTGGATGATCATCTTGAAACTTGCATTTTGAAACTCATTAGAGGATTGGTAGAACCAAAGCCTCCACACAATGAATTCCATTTGCTTTTTGTCAAGTATATCATCCATTTGGAATCCTCACAAGTGCCATTTAATGATCAACGATGTTTAAGTGATCCGCGTTGACCAAAAGTGTTATGGATCCATTAGAGGATTGGTAGAACCAAAGCCTCCACACAATGAATCTCAATGTTATTGGATCAAAGAGATCAAATTAACATACTTGGGCTTGCAAACATAGGTTTGGGCCACGAATGATCATTTATTTGAATCGGGACAAAATTTAGTGCTATGTTAAGCAATCGTAAGTGGACTTATATAGAAGTCGCGCCTATTTTGAGGCCGGTCAATAGCAATCTATGCACCATTTATTTTGAGATATGATATAGAGATCATGCTCCAATAACACTTAGTGCAATAAGAAAGGGATGCGATGAAGAGGGGTGGGAGAGAATGTACAAACCACTTTTGAATTAAATTTAATCAAACTATTATTAAAATCATTCATCCATTTTTGTGGAGTTAGACTCAAGGCCGTGGATCCAATGATGTTAATAAAGCTCATGATCAAAAATTTAACCCAAGATCAGCCAGAAAATAATCACAAAATAATATTGCATTTAATATATACAAAAAAGGTTTTAAAAATGTTTTTTTAAATGGAAATAAAAGAGAAAAATATCAACTATATTCAAATTAATCAAAAAATAAAAAGTAAGACTATTAAAAATCAGAAATGAACTCTAATATTTTTACAAAAATTTTGGTAATTTTTTAAAGTCAGAAACTATTTTTAAAATTAAAAGAAATGAGTAAAATAAACCAAAAATGATTAAAAAAAATAACAAAGTCAGAAACAAAAATAAAATGACGTCACCAATATTTGTCACAATATCATTGGATCATTCCATAATTATTTCAGAACTTAAAAATGCATAAAAGTATTTTTAAACATTTAAAACAATTAAAATAAAGTGAAAATTTATAAAAAAAATTCCAAAACACAAAATTAAATTGTGAAAAAATAAAAATCAGAAAGAGAATAATCAAAAATATTTTTCAAAATGTTTTCATATTTTTTGGACTTAAAATGAATTTTCTATTATTTTTTGAAATTTAAATCAATTAAATATAAAAATCAGAAAAGAAAATAAAAGTAAAAAATATGTGGACCATTGGATGAGAGTCAAAATGCATTAGTAATAAAATCCAAGGGATCTGGCACGCTGTGCATATCATGGTCATTACTGAATAAAGCATAGGATCAAATATAAATCAGAAATTCAAAAAAAACAAATGGCGTTGTTTCATTGGTTGAAGGATAACACGTTGGTCATCTTCAAAACCTCCAACAAGTCTCAAAACCAGGTTGCTCAATCTGAAAAATTAGAGCCTGAGACCTATGCCATTCGCTTCGTCTCTTCAAGACGAAGACAACGACACCTTTGCGACAAATTTATATAAATTGTAGCTCAAGCAATTTGGAAGGAAAGTTTTGAAAAGGGATTTGAAATTTCATGGTCAAAATGAGCTTCCATATAAAAGTAAGTGTTGCGACTAGAACCAGGGTAGTGAGAGCATCACAATAATATCAATGTTTTGAAGAATTGATGTAGGAATCTACCTATTGAAGTTGAGTTGCAGAGCTCTGAAATTGGACTTCTATGGAGCAATATAGGGCATGATTCTTGAATGTAATTATATGGTTAGCTTCAGGGAAGATCAAGGAAGGTGAATTAATGGAAAAATTGGATTGAAAAAGGCTTGAGAATAGATTTCGAAGTTGCAGAATTTTGAGTTATGGAACAAGTTTGGTAGGGTGATTCTGGCTATCCAAGCTTGGGGAAATGAATAGGGGATAACCCTCTATTTATAGGGTATCAAACGGAATGTCCAAGCGTGTGAAATGATGAAGTTTGGAGTGAAATCGTGTGAAGTTGCAAACCAGAAAAGTGTGACTTCTAATTTGATCAAAACTCATCCAAAATGCGCGTTTTGATGTGCTAATCACTTCTGGAAGTTCACTAAACATGTTTAGAGGCAAAAACGCGTGGAAAACTTATGATTAGAAGCCAAAACATATATTTCAAAATCTGACTTGTGATGAAACTTCAGCTTCAAGTTATCAATTTCAAAACAACAGCATTCTCAGCTCAAGGGGTCTTAGGGCATGATTCTTGATGCTTTAGAAATATGAGGTTATAAGCTTTATAGTGGAAAAAGAATGGAATCAAATGGATGATTGATATGAAAGTTGCATTGAGTCAAAGTTGGGAAAAAGAAGTTGACTTTCCATACTTAGAAATATTTCAAGTTTTTCTCCAAAAGTGACCTATAATGTTTTGCATCCAAACATGGCCTTCCACTTGAAATTTTCTCTTTACCAAAAAAGATGGCATGAAATAGACCTCTTTAATGACATTTTGAAACTTGAAACATTCAAAATCTCCAAAAATTGAGAGAGTTATGAATTGTTGAAGTTCGCAAAGAATCATGAAATAACCTATAATCTTTTGCATCCTTGGGGCATCTTTCATCCATAAAAGAATGCATAAAGTTCACATCCTCAAGATCATTATGGAAAAAGAATAGGCTCAAGGTGATAAAAATTGACCAAGTTATGATCATTTGAAGTCACACATGAGAAATTGGGGGTTCATCTGGAGGACTTGTAATCTTTCTTCATCGTCAAGTTTCTTCCACATGAAAACTCCTTGAAAATTTTAAAGTGATTTATTTATAACCCTTTGAATAGAAGGATGTCTTTGGAATCACTCAAAAATACCAAAAGATGAGCAAGATATACTTCTTTGAAGTTCAAAACCCTAGCTCCTAGATCAATAAAATGCTTTGAGGAACTTTGACAATTTTGAACAAACTTCTTGTACCAACACAAATGCTTTGTAAATAGAAGTTTTTGAGGAATGAAAATGAGAACTCATAGCCACCAAAACTAATTCTATATCTTGATATTTGAAATAAATATGCACTTGTAATCAATGGGAACAAGACCTTGTCCAATCATGACAACTTCTTCCATCAACCCCTTGTACTTTTGAATCAAATTTGAGAACCTTGAAATGTGGTGAACCAAAATAACCTTGCCATGCCATTTCTTCCAAAACAACTCCAATGGTGAGGTTTGGATTTCTCAAGCTTTATTGACTAAGGCATGGAAATAAACTCATGAACCCATGGAGAAACTTGCTAAATCTAATTGCTTACCTACATTAGTAACAAGCAAGACAAAACAACATTGCATTTTATTAATTAAAAGGAAAAATCAAGACAAAACATTCATGATCACAAAATAAAATAAGTCAAGGTGCTTGGTGATTCCTCAAAGAGCAAAGCTAAAGATAGGGAGGAGAACCAAAACCCTAATATGATCTTGTTGTGATTGAATCAATATGGTATGATGAAGGGATCTTAGGGGAAAAAATTGAGGTACAACAGTGGTGTAAATTTAAAAACATGGGTCCAAAGTGAGAGGAGATTGTCTTTCGATCCCATGAGAGAAGCTGTCTTTCAATCCAACGAGGGGGCTGTCTTTCGATCCAATGAGGGAGGTTGTTGAAAGTGCATGATGGACTGCTCATCGAGGGTACTGGATCTGGATTGATGGGATCTACTAGTGTTGACCGCGTGGTGCATGGTGTGCATGTTAGACCTGCAAGCATGGGATCTGGAATACAATTGTTAGAAAAACAAAATGCATGACCTGGGTGTCGAACCCAGGTCCTTCCGCTTGGTTCGAACCCTCACCTAATTTGAACCCCTGAGTCCAAATCTGAAGCTATTTTATCCTGAAACACCATGAATACTTAGATTCGAAGGAACCAATTTTGAACGCCCTAGTAATAGCATTTTGTGTTTTGGACACTGAAACTCACATGAATAACGTTACAACATTCATAAATAATGACAATAACATGAATATGCAATCGAAAGAGACCTGTATTAAAGGTTAAACAAGTTTGAGATCCAAGACAAGTTACCAACGAAGGGATTGTGTGAGTGATACTCCTGCGTGCGTTGGACCTGCCCAATGCTTGGAAACATCTCCTGGAACCTTCAGGGAGTGAGTGGAATACTTGTTTTGAATTGAGGAGGCCTGCAAAGATTGTATTGATTTTGATAACTTTCTGAAGATTTTGAGAATTTGGCGTGGCTTTTTCAGGCAATGTCTCCCCATTTTGCTTTCACTTTAGCCTTGTATTTATAGGGTGTAGTGGTGAACAAAAATGGCATGAATCAGCCATTAATTATGGCTTTGAAAGCAAGAATCAAAAGATTTGGAAAGTTTACATTTTGATAATTTTCTTGCCATTCTTGAAGCATAATGAACCTAGACATGTTATGGTTGGTGCTTCGACTTGCATGTCCATTTTTCTTTTTGATGGCTCTGAGTTCCAATTTGAATTGCTTGAGGCCTAATCATCATGGCTTCTTCGATTAAGTCACCATCTGCTTCATTTGTGTAATCTGGGAACATCATCCTAATCGAACAGATCTTGCTCGCTTTGATCTCCTAACCAATCAAAGTATCACCTTTTCATCTTGCCTTATCGAAACTTCGATCTATTCTTTTCTTCAAACAAAGTTGTGACAGCTGTGACTCTTTGATTCAACCAGTCGAAGTATCCACTCTTCAACCTGGCTTATCGAAGCTTCATTCTATTCTTTCTTTTGAACATAGTTGTGACTGTGTCTTTGATTCCAATCTCACCCTTTGCTTTTGTCTACAAGAATATCTTTATTGCTCACTAGTTCACCTTCAATTGGTGAATACAGCTTGTACGCACCAATCGAATGGTAACCCATGATCACCAAACCAAGACTTCACTTCAATCATCCAACTTCTTCCTCGCCTATCTAGGTACATGCATGTCCTTCGAACCATAAGATCAAATCTTTTAGAATTTAACCTATGCTTCTTTTCGAAGTGCCAATTCAACCAACATGACAATCAAATTGTGCCTGCCTTATACTGCTTCGAATAGCTTACATTTCCATGGTTCGAAAATGAACCCTTCGATGACGCTCTTTACTAGCTCTTCCAATTGAAGACTTCATAAAAGCCTCCTCATATTTTCTTTCGAACCATTCGTTCTTCGATCCTAGTGCTTCGTTGGGCATCAGAATAGACTGCATACTCTTGTCGAAGCTACTTCGACCCAAAAGCTCTTAGGCATATTTTCAGCTTTTGACCTACACCTTGTCATGTACACTTCCTTTCTTTCTTTCAGTCACGCCATTATGCTGAGGCGTATAGGGTGCCATGGAAATCATTTGAAGCTTTTGTAAACCAATATTCTTTGTGAGAAATGAAAACCCTAGATGGAAATCCATTGCTTATGAGGAGAATTTGTCTGGTCAATTCTTGGTCAACCTTGAGCAATTGGGGACTTCAATGAGCATGCCTTGAATAGAATGGGAGGGAAAATTTTGGGGTACAATAGCTGCCCATGTTCAATCTTCTTAAACTTAAAGATTTAGATTGGCTTGTATGCCTTTTGTGATCTGAAGGTGGAAGATGATTGAACACTAGAGTGCCCAGAAATTTGCACTCACATGGAGTAACGTCGTTGGTTGATGGTATTAGGAATAAGCTTATAGATGCCATTTGGAGAAGATGACTGAGAGTTATCAGAGATGGGCTTAAAGATGCCATCCAAAGTAGATGCTGACTTCATAAGAGGTCTGTTTATGGAGATTCTTGTTCCCGTTGTCTGAGGAGGACTCCACTGGAGAATGTTGGTTTATGTTATTCCCTTACGTGAGGAAAACTCTGTGGGGAATAGAGTCTAGAAGCTTTAGTTGTCCATGGCTCTTCTGAGGCATTATCTCTGGACTGGAGAGATGAAAGTTAACTGTTTTCTGGTTGAAATCCAGGCTTCACAGTAACTTACTAGGGAAAATGCAATTAACTGTTATCTAGAAATATATTAGAAGGAGCCTGTGTAGGGTTGCTTCAGGATGAATCGGTGATAAACTTCATCTGGAGATAAATGAGAAGGAGCCTGTGTAGGGTTGCTTCGGGATGAGTCCATGTGAAACTTCATCTGGAGATATATGAGAAGGAGCATGTGTAGGGCTACTTCAGGATGAGTCCGTTTTAAACTTCATCAAGAGACATATGAGAAGGAGCCGGTGTAGGACTGCTTCTGGATGAGTCCGTGTGAAACTGCATCTGAAAATTTTGAGAAGGAATTCGTGTAAGATTGCTTCAGGATGAGCCCGTGTAAAGCTGCATTTGGAGATCGTGAGAAGGAACCCGTGTAAGATTGCTTTAGGATGAGTCGGTGTAAAGCCTCTTCTGGAGATTATGAGAAGGAACCCGTGTAAGATTGCTTCAGGATGAGCCCGTGTAAAGCTGTATCGGGAGATCATGAGAAGGAATCTATGTAAGATTATTTCAGGATGAGCCCGTGTAAAGCTGCATCTGGAGATCATGAGAAGGAACCCGTGTAAGATTGCTTCAGGATGAGCCCGTGTAAAGCTCCATCTGGAGATCATGAGAAGGAACCCGTGTAAGATTGCTTCAGGATGAGCCTGTGTAAAGCTGCATCTGGAGATTATGAGAAGGAACCTGTGTAAGATTTCTTCGTCTGGTCTTGTAGATAGTCACCCCGTCTTGTTTCGAGAATTGGTCCACAATCAGCTGTTTACAAATAGTTTCCCTGTCTGGTTTCAGAAATTAATCTGGAACTTGCTTTTGTTGGTAGTTGAGATAGTTTCCCTGGCTTGTTTCAGGAATTAATCTCTGACTTGGTCTTGTACATAGTCGCCCCGTCTTATTTCGGGAATTAATCTTCAATATGTAGATAGTTGTCCTGGATTTTTTTAGGTATTAATCTACAATCGGTCGTTCATAGATAGTTGTCCTATCTTGTTTCAGGTATTAATCTGGAACTCGCCTTTTGTTGGTCGTAGAGATAGTTGCCCTGGCTTGTTTCAGGAATTAATCTCTAACCTTAGAGAAAGAAAGATAGTTTCCTCGTCTTGTTCCGGGAGTTAATCTTCAATCTGATCATGTAGATAGTTATCCTGTCTTGTTTTAGGTATTAATCTGCAATCAGGTGTTCACATATAGTTGTCCTATCTTGTTTCAAGTATTAATCTGGAACTTGTTTTTTTGTTGGTCGAAGAGATAGTTGCCCTGGCTTCTTTCAGGAATTAATCTCTGACTCGGTCTTGTAGATAGTCATCCCATCTTGTTTCGGGAATTGATTTACAATCAGTCATTCACAGATAGTTGCCCTGTCTAGTTTTAGGAATTAATCTGGAATTGTTGAAAATTGATGATGATGATATTTGTCTGCTTACGAACTTTCTTTAAAAAGGTAAAGAATCAGCTGTATGCAATGTCATGATGCATAAAATGAATTGGGTAATGATGTTCTCAAAATAAATAAGATTGTGATATATGCATTTGTGTTGCATATGCTATGACGCCCGTAAAATGATGTATGAATGCAATATATGAATGTATCATTTGTTCTATTCCAGTGTTGTTGAACTAGGGAAAATAAATCCCTGATTGTTGCTGGGGATGAAGAATGTAAGTCTTCAAATTTTGTTGAAGTTGAAATGCGAGAAGACGGATTTTTGTTGTTAGAGAAATAAACTTTGTTGTGGAAGGGAAACTCCATAGTCTGCTTGAGGATTTTTATGAATCCCTATTAGGGAATCTAAGAAGTTTGTGAACCAGGCTAAGGAATGCCGGGGAAATAATCAGAGATTCTTGCTCTGCCGGGGATATCAGAAACTTAGACATCATTAGGCTGTAAACTGAGGATATGGTAGTGACTTTATAGTAGGATATCTCTGCCTCTGTACCTTCTGGAGAAAGTATCTGCGGGGATTTACAGATGGCCTTTAGATATTGTCCTGTTTCTTAAAGCCCGTAGTAACTATCTTTCTATTTTTTATGCGTGTATTTGTAAATGGTAATCACATCCAAATACACATGTTCAAAAATAATTACTGGACGTTTTTGTAAATAAATCAGAAAAATAAAAATAAATAGTTTTGCAGTTTCAAAGAAATAGTTTTTGTATTGATTTGAAGAAGTTTTGCCTATAATAGCTATTTTTGTACAAGGAGACAGACATCCTAGTAAGAGAATGTCGTCGTGAAAATGAAACTATACAAAAATAGTATACAAAGAAAAACAACTATGTGAAAAAATCCCAATGGTTTCCGATTCTGCTATTGCCTTTATGTCTTTGAGCATCTCATCTCTTTGTTGCTTGTCCGAAGCTGACTAGATTGATTAGTACCATTTGAATTTGACACTTGCTACCAAAGTTTGTCTATAAGGTGATCCGACGGGACATAGTTATACACTTTTAATCCCTAATTTTTGCCTGGACCACCCCTTTCGGGTTTTCAATCCACCGGGATACCCTTTTTTGCCCAAGCTGCCTTTTCAAGTTTCCGACTTATCGGGTGTACAAACTTTTCCATATGTATATCCCTAATTTTTTCCTGAACCCTTTTGGTTCGCCGGGATGCCCTTATTTTTTCCTAGGCCAGTCGACCTAGCGGGTCTTTGTTCATGCGTAGTATCTTTTAACTATGTTTGCGTTCACAGGGTGCAGAAGGTAATCACCATCCATAGTGGTTAAGATCATGGCCCCACTAGAAAAAATGTTCTTGATCACAAATGGCCATTCATATGTGGGGGTCCATTTTCCCCTGGGATCACCTTGCGGAAGGATAATACACTTGATTACTAGGTCACCAGCTTGATATACCTGACGTTTGACTTTCTTGTTAAAAGCTTTGATCACGCGTTTTTCTACATCTGACCATGACAAACAGCCGCGAGCCTTTTTCTCGTCAATCAGGTTTAATTTGTCAAGTCGAGTCTGAACCCATTCGTCTTCGTTCAGCCCTGCATCCTTCATGATTCTCAAGGAAGGGATCTGGACTTCGATGGGTAGGACAACTTCCATACCATATACCAGAGAGAAAGGAGTTGCCCCTGTTGACGTTCATATTGAGGTACGGTAACCATGAAGATAAAATGTTAACATCTCATGCCATTCTTTGTATTTAATTGTCATCTTCTGTATGATCTTTTTGATGTTTTTATTAGCAGCCTCTACAATGCCATTCATCTTCTGTCGGTAAGGAGAAGAGTTATGGTGTTGAATCTTGAATTGTATACAGAGCTCGGTGATCATAGTGTTATTGATATTGGTACCATTATCTATAATGATTCTTTCTAGAATACCGTACCGACAGATAAGGTTATGTCTAATGAATCGGGCCTTAACGTTCTTGGTAACAGAAGCAAAAGAGGTTTCCTCGACCCACTTTGTGAAGTAATCAATGGTGACGAGAATGAAGTGGTGCCCATTAGAAGTTGTAGGTCTAATATCTCCAATCATGTCGATGCCCCAGATTGCGAAAGAAACCAGAGGTACATGTACTTTATCAGTGGCACTTGTGACAAGTTCAGGAATGCTGATAACAGTCGGCTTCTATAGTGAACCAATAGTATCCTTCCCTCAGAATCTTCTTAGCCATTGTGTGCCCACTAGAATGGGTGCCAAAGGTGCCTTCGTGCACGTCTTCCATAATCTTCTCTGCTTCACTCTTGTCTACACACCGAAGCAAAGTAGAATCATGGTTGCGCTTGTAGAGGATTCCATTATTGGGGAAAAACTTGGAAGAGAACCTTCTTAGGAACTTCTTATCATTGACATAAGCTCCCTCGGGATACTCTTGGGCTTTGAGGTACCTTTTCACTTCGTGGAACCAAGGTTTGTCCACTGCTTCTTCAGTATCAACCTCATAATAGTATGTTGGTTCGTCCATTCTCTCAATAGTGATCTGAGGAGCTTCATTATCCCACCTGACCTTGTACATGGATGACATAGTATCTAGCACATCCGCTAGTTGATTTTCCTCTCGTGGAAAATGCTCAAAGGTAATTTCTTCAAAGTGTGGAATTAGTGTCAACACATGCTCCCGGTAAGGGATAAGATTAGGATGCTTCGTGTCCCATTCTTCTTTGATTTGACTGATTACTAAGGCTGAGTCTCCAAATACACTCAAGAATTTAATTCTCAAGTTAATAGCAGCTTTGATACCCATAATGCATGCTTCATATTCAACCATGTTTTTGGTACAGTTGAAACTTAGTCTGGCAGTGAAAGGTGTATGACAGCCTTTGGGAGATATAATCACAACATTGATGCTATTGTCGAGTGCGTTGGAAGCTCCATCAAAAACCACAGTCCATCAGGATCCTTTTTCAGGTCCTTCATCCGGTCCAGGTTCTTCACAATCGGTCACTAACATGATGTTCTCATCTGGGAACTCAAAATTCATGGATTGGTAGTCGTCCACAGCCTATTGAGTTAAATGATCAGCTAGTACACTTCCCTTAATTGCTTTCTGGGTTATGTACTGAATATCATATTCGGTCAGGATCATTTGCATTCTTGCTATTCTTCTGGAAAGAGCGGGATTCTCAAAGATGTATTTGATAGGATCTATTTTAGATATCAACAAGGTAGTGTGAGTCAACATATAATGTCTTAGTCGGCGAGCAGCCCATGCCAAAGCACAACAAGTTTTCTCGAGCAGTGATTATCTTGTTTCCCAGTCGGTAAACTTTTTGCTAAGGTAGTATATTGCATGCTCTTTCCGACCAGACTCGTCATGCTGTCCCAGCACACACCCCATTGAGTTCTCTAACACTGTTAAGTACATGATCAGAGGTCTTCCTTCAACCGGCGGCATCAAAATTGGAGGCTCTTGAAGATATTCTTTGATTTTGTCAAATAAGGTTTGGAAATCGTCATTCCACTTCACTGCTTGATCTTTCTTCAGTAATTTGAAGATTGGCTCATAAGTAGCCGTTAGATGGGAAATGAATTTGGCAATGTGGTTTAGACGTCCCAAGAATCCCCTAACCTCCTTCTCAGTGTGAGGAGTTGGCATTTCTTATATAGCTTTAACCTTTGCAGGGTCTACTTCAATACCTTTACCGCTGACAACGAAGCCTAAGAGCTTACCAGATCTTACCCCAATAGTGCACTTGTTCGGGTCCAGTCTCAGCTTGTACCTCTTCAGTCTTTCAAACAGCTTTTGTAGGTGATCAAGGTG